>JARPMR010000021.1:3883187-4483187 GCA_029955525.1 Oeneis ivallda
CTGCCATCATTTTCACTCAACTCATTATTTCATTTTACCCTCCAAATAAAACATGACGAAAATTACAAATCTTGAATTTGATTGCACATTAAATTTTTAGTCAGTTGAAACTAATGGCATTAACACACATGGTTAAAACTTAAAATAAATAAATTAAGGACCCACATAACCCCACTATTATAGCAACCTGGATACATATGAACACACTTACAATCATGTTGTACCTGCATTTTTGTGAATAAAATTTCGTTCATTCATTCATTCACACTTAGTCCAATATAGAATAAACTTTGTTAAATATCACAGATTTACATTCACCCGTCATCCTTATCAATCCCACACTGTCCATAAACTGTTCATCGAGTTCGCAACTGTATTAATAAAATTATATAATGTGGGTACTATATAAATGATTCATAATTGATGTCATACCTTCAACTTTTTAACATCTTCTAAATGTATCGAGTTCTCATAACATAAGAAAGACTATTTCTCCAAATGTTGAATATAGCAAGGATATATTATCAAAGAGTCGCTTTGACCAAATGATCCAAACTGATATGTCAACATAGATTTTAGTCATGATCATACGGGATATAATCCTATATGAAAATTGACCTACCCGAAATTAATGATGGGTGTCGCAATGCTAACAATATCACAGGAAAACAGTACCAAAGAGTAGCCTTGGCCAAATGTTCCAAGTGATATGATAGAATCACTGTAGTCTTAAAATTATTGTAAAGGACAAAGCCTTTCAACAACTTATTACTAAATTAACACCATTAATTCCATATAAAATACTATAATCTTAGCTATTCGAAAAATAATTATTCACAACTATTTTGAAGGTATAACATTTCATACAAAGTAATCATTTCTTACATACCATTGGGTTCTTGTCACTTCTGAAGTTGTCACAAATATTGATACTTTGCCCATTTTTAACCGAGCTATTCAAAGATAAATCACTAACTGCCTGTCCTCCGCTGTCGACCATCCGGCCCTCGCTTTCTCCCCCCCATTTTTCCCACTCTTTACGTAATTTTGTCGCGGCTACGCGTGCTTATTCCTGATTGGCCAACGCAACCATGTTTGCCAACAACTAACAAATTACCGACATAAAACAAGTGTTGCCACACTGAAAGTATTGCCACTTGAAAAATTCATTTAACACAGTCATTTTTATAAAATCATGACACTACATTAATAACAAAACGACATTTTTAACATTTGACGGAGCAATCAAGGGTACTGAGAACAGTGTCACTCACCGATACCTAATACTAATAATAAATAATAAGTTAATGAAAAATAGTTATTTTCATCATACCTATTCGAAAAACGAATATTGGCTTCAGAGGATAGCGGGAGCAAAATTTAATTTTAACCCCATGGGACTTTTCATTTCTCTCTTCTGATTGGTCCGCGTTCGTGCCTTAGTATGTGTTGCAGAAACATGTCAGTCGCTCATTCCATTAAAATTCAAAAGTGTTTGAGAAGCTGTTGTCTTCGATAAGTCACGTGGTCAATTTGTCGATCGGATATAATAATATGCCCAGCCCTGCATACTGTATCCAAGTTATTGTATTGTATCCTAGTGTATTCAAGACGTTATTGCCATGAAAAGAAAACTTCCGTCACATTCGTGGTTTTCTTTTTGTTTCGCACTCTGTTATCCTCTGACATGGTGTCAGACTTTGTTAATGCGAATTCGCTCTGTAAAAGTGCCCACTTACGATGCTCGTCGAATGGGGATGGCAATTTTTTTTCATCATTCATACCTATACGAAAAACAAATATTGGCTTCAGAGGATGGCGGGAGCAAAATTTAATTTTAACCCCATGGGACTTTTCATTTCTCTCTTCTGATTGGTCCGCGTTCGTGCTTGCACGCGCAGGCTCAGGCGGAACGTGACACTTTTTCGTGCGTGCAGCCGGTGTTCATCGATTTATAAGACGTTATCACATCAAAATGTTATGTTAATGGACAATCGCGAGCGGTACGTTGCTATCTGTACTAAGCGGGTCTGACTTGAGGTGCGGTGCGGGGGAGCGCGACGGGAGGTAGCGGCCGACTTGAAGCGGACGGGTAGAACATATTCAAAATAACTTTTTATGTCCCAGTTCAGTGTGGAGGCAGGTATTTGTTAAGGTGGATTATACGTGTCTGCCCGTGAAATTCAAATTTAATTAGGCTTTTCGCAATTTGTAAACTAATACAACAAAGTAGGTTTATGGCATTCTAATTGCGCCGATGGCAGTATAATCTTCACAGGTTTATATAAAAATCTTTACTTGAAAGTGTCCAGTTTAAGAAATTAGTAGTATCGACTAATTTGACTAATTTGTGAGTAACTCACGTCAAACTGACTATAACTTGGGTACCTTTCAATCAAGAGTGAATAGGCATCTTCTAGGCAAGCGCGCTCCATCTTAGGCTGCATCTTCACTTACCATCAGGTGAGATTGCAGTAAAGCGCTAGTCTATATATTAAAAAAAAACTCGATACTCTGACTAATTTCTTAAATTGAACACTTTCAAGTAATGATTTAAAGATTTTTATATAAAAATCGGCCATGTGCGAGTCGGGTCTCGGTCTTTTAGGGTACCGTTAAAAAAATTATATTAAAATACTAGCTGACTCGGCGAACTTCGTACCGCCAACTTATCTATATAAATAAAAAACAAATAAACTATTCTAATCCAAAAAAACTATCCTATCTTTCAAGTTGGATCAAACCGCACACGGTGTGCAAATTTGATTAAAATCGGTTTAGTAGTTTAGGAGTCCATCGCGGACAAAGAACGTGACACGTAATTTATATATATTAAGATTTCCATGTACCCATGGAAATATTTTAATTTAATTTTTTTAATTTATTTTAATTTTTATTATTTGTTGTTATAGCGGCAATAGAAATACAAAATATGTGAAAATTTCAACTGTCTATCTATTACGGTTTACGAGATACAGGCCGCTGACAGACGGACGGACGGACGGACAGACAGCGGAGGCTTAGTAATAGGGTCCCGGTGGCACCCTTTGGGTACGGAACCCTAAAAATGTGAAGATGATGCCATTGGCGCAATTAGAATGCAATAAGCCTACTTTGTCGTATTAGTTTACAAATTGCGAAAAGCCAAATTAAATTTGAATTTCGCGGGCAGACACGTATAATCCACCTTAATGAAGCCGAAGTAGGTCAAGCGCACATTGAAACGTCATCTGTTCAAAAAGTAGAGTAATATGTACACATATTATTGGTAATAGTATAGGTACGATTTAATTATTATTTAAAAGAAGACAACCCTTACGTAGTCAAAAAGATAAGATATATGCGATAAAAAGAGACGGGAGACGATTTCTAGACACAGTACGACAAGGGTCTAATAGCACTTCGATGACATTGACAGGGGAGTGTGAGCGTGATAATATATGGCTAATAGCACAAGGTTCTGCCATTAAAGTAATTTTTTTAATGAGTGCGGTGTTCCAACCTCGGTTTCAACTTTGTCACGCGCCAAAAGATCCTTGTCAGTTGTCACACTGTATGGCACTGTTTAATGATGTGACATTGACAGGCTTCTTAGCCAAGTGACAGGTGTCAACTTATTTTTTTTAGCGCTGTGGGACGAAAGTAAAGGTGTTGTCCAAAATTGGTTTTTAAAGAATTAAATGAACTAGGATGATTTTAGTGTAGTTGCAAAGAGATCCAAAACGCTTCTATCAAAATAATTTACAGATTTTTTTAAAGCCTGCGAATATACGAAAAAATATTTTTTGTTTTGACTCCATATTCCTAGTTCCATGTTTGACTCATTTAACGACCTTTGCTCGTGATTACACCACCGGTTTAAAAAAAACTTGAAAATAGCATTTGTCTATGTAAGTTGTCAATGTCAGGTGATTGTCAGAAATTGCTTGCAGGAATTTAATTTTCGACAATTTTCGTATATTATCGAATGCCGATTATTTTAGATATTACAATAGTAAAACAATAGAGAATTTTTTCGCTACGAGTAAAACCCGTAGTCGTAATTCCTAGTTCCAGGGTTAAGAGGACAAGATTCTTTTCTTTCAAGATTTCCTAGTACCATGGTTCAAAATGACATTTAGGTGACAGTAACAGGTGCCGGATTTGATAGATTAGTACAAACAGAATAGTAGGCTAACTAAGGCCGATCGGCGAGTTAATTACCTACTCTTGCGTTGACGCCTAGGGTTGTCACTTTTATTTTTGACTAGCTGATGCCCGCGAGTATTAATAGGTAGGTTACTACTTTTATTGAAAAATTAAACAAACAAAAAAGAGCGAGCGTGCGACGTAATACGCAATTGCGCGCGATTAGCACAGCGGCGCGCGATATACCTATACAAAAGTACACTGTGGCGCGCCGCGCGGCCCGTACTGCCGGCCGATTGAGCCGGTTGAGATTTTGCGAATGTGTGCGTGAAACTTCCGTGCGTACACGGCGCCCGCTGCTCACGCATACATGCAAACCGGCAGCGGCCACTTTGTATGAAGTTAGCCTACTATTCTGTTTGTACTATGGATGAATAGACTTGAAAAAGTTCTTAGTGTTGCCATCCATCAAAAAATATTTTTTACAAACGATATTTTTCAAAATTAATTTAAAAAAAACCGAGGATTCTTAAATTATTATTTTTATGGCGTTTAATTTTATTTATTTTTCTCTTTCACGTGATGGCAGTTTGGTTCAAGTTCATTGACACTCGGAATAAAAAAACACCCTTCATACTAAACTGGGACATGTCTTTTATTTTTCTCAATGTTGGCGGCTTTTAAAATTGTCTCGATTATTTAACTTAGATATTTGGGATTTCTATCCCTATATTTGTATGTTGAATTCTGGGATATCTCATTTATTCGGCCAACTTCAAGTAACCACAACATTGTTTGGCCAGGCGTTGGCCAAGGCGGCGGACGCGGTGGGCTCGGGCGGGAAGTCCCCGGTGTCCGCCCTCAACGAGCTGGGGCTGAAGGTGCAGTACAGCATCACGCGCCAGGGCGGGCCCGCGCACTGCCCCAACTTCACTGTCTCTGTCACGGTGAGTGTCTGAAGTTTGGCGGCGTTGGCCAAGGCGGCGGACGCGGTGGGCTCGGGCGGGAAGTCCCCGGTGTCCGCCCTCAACGAGCTGGGGCTGAAGGTGCAGTACAGCATCACGCGCCAGGGCGGGCCCGCGCACTGCCCCAACTTCACTGTCTCTGTCACGGTGAGTGTCTGAAGTTTGGCGGCGTTGGCCAAGGCGGCGGACGCGGTGGGCTCGGGCGGGAAGTCCCCGGTGTCCGCCCTCAACGAGCTGGGGCTGAAGGTGCAGTACAGCTTCACGCGCCAGGGCGGGCCTGCGCACTGCCCCAACTTCACTGTCTGTGTCACGGTGAGTGTCTGAAGTTTGGCGGCGTTGGCCAAGGCGGCGGACGCGGTGGGCTCGGGCGGGAAGTCCCCGGTGTCCGCCCTCAACGAGCTGGGGCTGAAGGTGCAGTACAGCATCACGCGCCAGGGCGGGCCCGCGCACTGCCCCAACTTCACTGTCTCTGTCACGGTGAGTGTCTGAAGTTTGGCGGCGTTGGCCAAGGCGGCGGACGCGGTGGGCTCGGGCGGGAAGTCCCCGGTGTCCGCCCTCAACGAGCTGGGGCTGAAGGTGCAGTACAGCTTCACGCGCCAGGGCGGGCCTGCGCACTGCCCCAACTTCACTGTCTGTGTCACGGTGAGTGTCTGAAGTTTGGCGGCGTTGGCCAAGGCGGCGGACGCGGTGGGCTCGGGCGGGAAGTCCCCGGTGTCCGCCCTCAACGAGCTGGGGCTGAAGGTGCAGTACAGCATCACGCGCCAGGGCGGGCCCGCGCACTGCCCCAACTTCACTGTCTCTGTCACGGTGAGTGTCTGAAGTTTGGCGGCGTTGGCCAAGGCGGCGGACGCGGTGGGCTCGGGCGGGAAGTCCCCGGTGTCCGCCCTCAACGAGCTGGGGCTGAAGGTGCAGTACAGCTTCACGCGCCAGGGCGGGCCTGCGCACTGCCCCAACTTCACTGTCTGTGTCACGGTGAGTGTCTGAAGTTTGGCGGCGTTGGCCAAGGCGGCGGACGCGGTGGGCTCGGGCGGGAAGTCCCCGGTGTCCGCCCTCAACGAGCTGGGGCTGAAGGTGCAGTACAGCATCACGCGCCAGGGCGGGCCCGCGCACTGCCCCAACTTCACTGTCTCTGTCACGGTGAGTGTCTGAAGTTTGGCGGCGTTGGCCAAGGCGGCGGACGCGGTGGGCTCGGGCGGGAAGTCCCCGGTGTCCGCCCTCAACGAGCTGGGGCTGAAGGTGCAGTACAGCTTCACGCGCCAGGGCGGGCCTGCGCACTGCCCCAACTTCACTGTCTGTGTCACGGTGAGTGTCTGAAGTTTGGCGGCGTTGGCCAAGGCGGCGGACGCGGTGGGCTCGGGCGGGAAGTCCCCGGTGTCCGCCCTCAACGAGCTGGGGCTGAAGGTGCAGTACAGCATCACGCGCCAGGGCGGGCCCGCGCACTGCCCCAACTTCACTGTCTCTGTCACGGTGAGTGTCTGAAGTTTGGCGGCGTTGGCCAAGGCGGCGGACGCGGTGGGCTCGGGCGGGAAGTCCCCGGTGTCCGCCCTCAACGAGCTGGGGCTGAAGGTGCAGTACAGCTTCACGCGCCAGGGCGGGCCCGCGCACTGCCCCAACTTCACTGTCTGTGTCACGGTGAGTGTCTGAAGTTTGGCGGCGTTGGCCAAGGCGGCGGACGCGGTGGGCTCGGGCGGGAAGTCCCCGGTGTCCGCCCTCAACGAGCTGGGGCTGAAGGTGCAGTACAGCATCACGCGCCAGGGCGGGCCCGCGCACTGCCCCAACTTCACTGTCTCTGTCACGGTGAGTGTCTGAAGTTTGGCGGCGTTGGCCAAGGCGGCGGACGCGGTGGGCTCGGGCGGGAAGTCCCCGGTGTCCGCCCTCAACGAGCTGGGGCTGAAGGTGCAGTACAGCTTCACGCGCCAGGGCGGGCCCGCGCACTGCCCCAACTTCACTGTCTGTGTCACGGTGAGTGTCTGAAGTTTGGCGGCGTTGGCCAAGGCGGCGGACGCGGTGGGCTCGGGCGGGAAGTCCCCGGTGTCCGCCCTCAACGAGCTGGGGCTGAAGGTGCAGTACAGCATCACGCGCCAGGGCGGGCCCGCGCACTGCCCCAACTTCACTGTCTCTGTCACGGTGAGTGTCTGAAGTTTGGCGGCGTTGGCCAAGGCGGCGGACGCGGTGGGCTCGGGCGGGAAGTCCCCGGTGTCCGCCCTCAACGAGCTGGGGCTGAAGGTGCAGTACAGCATCACGCGCCAGGGCGGGCCCGCGCACTGCCCCAACTTCACTGTCTCTGTCACGGTGAGTGTCTGAAGTTAAGGTAACGCCCGTGACTTCGACCGCGACCAGTACCTGTTCGGCATCCGTCCCGCTGATGGGCCCCGGGGTGGAACCCTAGTTTAGAACAGGGCTGGCCGTAACACTCTGCATACATAATAAAGGTACACGCATTCACACGCCGGCAACACACAAACACATACGCACACACACTAATAGTGATAATAATTGTGATAACTTGTGAATTGTAGTCTCGGAGGTGGCGGTGGCATCTGCAACACAGTTTTTACTAATGCAGTGCTACCATTTAACTGTAACTGTATTAAGGACGATTATACGAGTCTGCCCGCGAAATTCAAATTTAATTTGGTTTTCGCAATTTGTAAACTAATATGACAAACTAGGCTAATGGCATTCTAATTGCGCAACTAGAATTATCATCTTCACAGGTTTACATAAAAATCTTTACTTGAAAGTGACCAGTTTAACAAATTAATGAAAATACTGAGTTGAACATGAGTTACTCACAAATTAGTCGATATTTTGATTAATTTCTTAAACTGGACACTTTCAAGTAAAGATTTTTATATAAACCTGTGAAGATGA
This sequence comes from Oeneis ivallda, assembly GCA_029955525.1. Taxonomy (NCBI): domain Eukaryota; kingdom Metazoa; phylum Arthropoda; class Insecta; order Lepidoptera; family Nymphalidae; genus Oeneis; species Oeneis ivallda. Next base: position 3,891,155 of record JARPMR010000021.1, read on the forward strand.
TACTGCCATTGTCGCAATTAGAATGCCATAACCCTACTTTGTCGTATTAGTTTACAAATTGCGAAAAACCAAATTAAATTCGAATTTCGCGGGCAGAGCTGTGTCTTACTCCACCTTAAGTGAACAATAAAGATATTTTCTATTGTATTTTGTATTGTAAACAAGCACTTTGTAAAGTTTATCTGAATAAAAATTTATTATTATTTATTATTATGTACTCTGCGCCAAACCTATTAATACTAGTTTAAACAGCATTCTGGCTTTTTTTGGTAATTTACTGTGAGTATCGTACAACCATGGTTCATTTGTTTGTGAAGACGTTGGCTAAGCTGGCCCATCCATTGGCCCAAACTCCTGTGAGTATCTGCAGTTAGGTTAATTACCGTGATACACTTGCTTGGCCAGACATTGGCCCAGGCGGCCTGCGCATAATTACCATAACTTCATTGTGTCTGTCATGGCGCGGCCGGTGATTAACTGAAGTTGGATTACCCACACATAGCCAGATATTGGCCACAGCGACCCCTGAATTGGCCCAACAGTTGGTCCAATGGTACAGTTGTTTGTGCAGGCGTTGGTAAAATAGCTCATGCATTTGTCCAACGTCTTTTTGATTACCGGTACGTCAGAGAGGTTTATCCTAAACATATCAGCAGCCCGACCACGTAACTATTGTCTCACATCTCACATCCAAAAATATCCTTAAGGATCGTTATCGTTACAGTCCTTATAACCGGTACCGCGTAAGCTTTTTCAGGAGTGTAGCGATAGGTCGCAATCAGGTGACTATCACGTGACTATCGATACTATAGTGGTGGGTCATACGTATAATCCGACTAATTTGAACATCTATGATAATCTAGCAATCTATACGGCTATAGCAGTCTTCCTTATTTGACTGCGTTATACCAATTGAAATAATTAACGCCATAGCTAATAATAATTGCTCTTGAATTAAATGTTTAATATCTGCAAATAATATACGCAATATTTATTTAAGTAGGATGGTACTTCTTACACACAAACACCTATAAAACTTATTCCCGCATCACAGACAGAATTTACCCAGGCGCAAATTATTATTGAATAATACTTATGTGCCATAAGTCATAATACCTATGTAGGTACATACCGCGGCTAGTTCATGGAACTAGGAATTACGACTACGTTAATTAATCCAACAATGATAACAACTGCGAGTTTGATGCCACCCAAACACCAAACTATTTTTATGATTTCAGATTTTTATACTTTATACTTTGTATCAAACTTTCAGACGGCAAACCAGAGATTACTCTTTACTTAGACGTAGTCGTAATTCCTAGTTCCATGCTCTTTAAACTATCCGTAAACATACGAAAGTGTCAAAAAGTAACCTTTAAATCTAAAAATTATTCTTCAATGATTTTAACATTAAACATACTTCTTAAAATACTACTAATTGCTTTGCTAATTTGACAAATTATTTAATAAAGCTTTTTAAAACACTTTAACAGAAAATATGAGTAGTAAAACGATTAGTGGACACCTTATGTCACCGATAAGAACACCTCACGGCTTGTATCAATGAAACTTTGAGTAATAAACCAGCAATGGAGAGGACTTGACCCCTAATTTATTCGCAAAAAAGTCTGTCAATTACGGTGGGGGGTGAGGTAGCACACATGAAAACTTGCTTACTACAGTTGCATTTTTCCATCACGTCCTTTGAGTAATAAACCAACACAGGAGAGGAATTGACCCCTAATTTATTCGCAAAAAAGTCTGTCAATTACGGTGGGGGGCGAGGTAGCACACATGAAAACTTGCTTACTACAGTTGCATTTTTCCATCACGTCGCTATGCACGCACACAATATAATTAGCAAACAGTACCTTAAAGTATATGCACACTATCACATTCACACACAGGGACGCTCTATCATTACATGAAACAATCGCATCATTTGTGTAAGCATTTTAGGGATTTGACACTATCGATTATCGACTTTCGATAAGTTTTTCTAATAATTATTTACAACAGAGTTACTTTATTCGAGAGTAAATTTTTTTGTTCGAGATCTTTAACATGGTAGGTATATAGAAGCGCTAGGAAACGAGGCTCTTGCCGTTATTTTAGTCATAATATGCCTTTGCTATTAGATTGACTCTTTGTAGGCTTTTAGTACTTGCGTAAAGATACAGCTAGAAACTTTGGACTATATTGACGCTGGAAAGCGATCTAGCTTATTTCGAAAAATAACAAAATGACTTTTTTATATATTTGGAAGAAAAGATACTGCGTCGGATTGTCGGATTTTCGTTTTCCTATGACATTATTTTTCTAAGATACTATGTTGACCTTCTCTGCATGTTTATATTATATTTCTTTTTGTTATTCATATTTTTCAACGTACTCAAAAATGCTGTAAATACTAAGATATCATCTATTTTTCAATATTATACAGATACTTCAAAAAAGTTATCAATACTTTTTAGCAGTGCAGTGCACTTAGGTGTACCTACTGTTAGGACTTAGGATTATCTGATTATTAACAGATTTTGTAGATACCAAGGTATTTACTCCGTCACTATACTCTCAATCTCATGCTGAAAGCATGCTGTAGGTACCACAGTATATCACCTTAGAGCAGCTGTTTAGTTATGATTTAAGGTTATAAGCCACCAGGGAGTGCTGTACTTTGTCATAGGTTTTTAATAATATTGTTTATTAAGTTGAGAGACATTTAATTTTTATTTGAATACGTAGTGGGTATTAATATTGAACACATTGATTTTTTAAGTAATCTTGTTTAAATAAACATACAGCATTTTAATGAAACATCATTTGTTTTATTTATGTTTAAAGCGAAATTTACGGTGTATCTATTTCTAAAAAGTATATTAAGTACAAACTGTTAGGACTACATCATGTTTCCTTAAAAATAAATACAGCATAATTAGCATTTCAGAGTTTAGAGTTATTTCGTGGTTTCATATGTTTCATATGTTTCATATACCAATTTACAGCAACATTGCTTCTTGAAATTGAAAAACTATTAGTCGAAATTGATATAAAACTAATGTATAAAACTAAAGTAATTCTACTTTAGAATTATAATAATAATTAGTATCATCTGATGTGTTAAATTAAAAAATATGCTTTTTTAAAAAAATCTGCTCCTGATAGCTTATTATGAGCTGTTATGATTTTTTAAAACGTTATTGGCTCTGGTTTAAAGTTCACTTTTTCGATTTACAAGATCGTTTTCCAGCGTTGAATAATATTCTCTCAGTCCAGCATGGAGGAAACATAAAAAGTAAAAACTGAACCCTAAAAAAAAAATTTATTTAAAGTTATGATTGGTAAGTTAAAAGTTATACCTACACACTTTACTTGGAAGGCTTATTTTTTCATCTACTTCATCTGAACGAAGTGTATATTTGTTTGTAATGCTAGGGCTGCCGCCATGGCTATAGTGGCCACCCCATCTGTTATAAAACACCGCCAAGCTATTTAGCTTTCCGGTAAACCTAGCGCGATGAATAAGAAGTATGGGTACTTCAATTCAATTGCCAAGTTTTAATGAACCAAATAATATGTATAGAATTTAAATTATTTTTTCGTCAATGAACCATTAGTAAGACGATAAAAATATCTCGGTATAAATAATTTATACAATCCCCCCACCAATATCGACATATGAAATCTTGCTGTCCAGCCCTAATTTTATTGCGGTGTGGCCGACTTCATAAAATAAAAGTCCTAATTTTCGACTAAGAAAGACTTACGTGGAACTAATCATTATTATTAAACAATTTTTTAGTCTCGTTTTCATTATTTTTTTTGTATTATATTTGTAAAAATCCTTTCTTAGCGGATGCCTACGTCATAGTAGATGTGCGTTGATAGATCAGTCAGTCAGTCACCTTTTCATTTTATATATTTAGAAAATTATATCACACTGGTTATATGGAAATATATACCTATAACTTTTGAAATAATTGAGTAAAAAAACTAATTTTATGAATTCGCTGAGTTTATGGAGCTCTAGCTGCATCAATGCATTTTAAACAATAGTGGGAGAGTACCAGCCAATCAGACACCATTGCGATCGTTATAATAATGCAATCATTTTAACCGACTTCAAAAAAGGAGGAGGTTCTCAATTTGAATTTTTTGTATATTTGTTACCCAATTATTCCGCCAAATAATGAATGGAATTTGATAATTTTTTTTTGTTTAGTAGGGCATACTTCAGAGGTGGTTCCCATATAATTTTTTGTTGATATAATGTTAGATGTTACTCCATAACTACGTCAAATCTGAACCGATTTCAATTGTTTTTGAAAGAACGCATAATAAGGTTGGGCCTATTTAAAAGGTGAAGAGAAGGTGATTCATATCTTCGGTAATGGAGGAAGGAACTCAATGATTAAGAGCAAATTGCTCGCGATCAGAGATATACACAAAAAAGCTTAAAATAATAATGTAAAAAAAATATCTTTAAAAAATCGGCCAAGTGTGAGTCGGGCCTCGCTCTTTTAGGGTTCCGTTAAAAAAATTAAATAAAAATATTTCCATGTACCCATGGAAATATTTTAATTTAATTTTTTTAATTTAATTTAATTTTTATTATTTGTTGTTATAGCGGCAATAGAAATACATAATATGTGAAAATTTCATCTGTCTATCTATTACGGTTTACGAGATACAGCCCGCTGACAGACGGACGGACGGACGGACGGACGGACGGACGGACAGCGTAGGCTTAGTAATAGGGTCCCGTTGGTACCCTTTGGGTACGGAACCCTAAAAACCGACTTCATACGCCGATCGGGCAAAGTTGGGCTACCGTCGCGCATTAGTTTCATCATTTATATTTAGGCCCGCCCGACTTCAACATACATGTACAAATTAAAATTGTTTTATACTTTGTAGTGGCGTTTAAAGTCGGTTTTATAGAAAGAATTTTTTATCATTATTTGATAATCCCACAGACGATCAAAGTTCGTATTTATATATCTAGTCATATTTTACTTAAAGCTTATAAATTAGTCGTTCACCCCTTCCTATTCTATCGTGATTTTTATTCTATGGGATCAATTTATAATGCAGTTCATGAAAAAGTTCTCTAAACGAATAGTAAGTAGGAAGATTAATTTTCAATATTTTCCCCAAATTATTTCATGTACGATTAAGTAGCAACATTTTCAGATCGACAGTTTTCTTAAGTTTTCTGCATAAGTATTGCATTATTTGGATAAAATAATACATCAGAAGTAAATAAATGTTATCCTTTAGTAAACTGGATGTTTTAAATATTTTTTTTAGAAGAAAATACTCTCATATTCGGCATTTATAGCGGAGCTCATTCCCCGCTAACCATACGTAGTTGACAGGCGCGTGACTCGAGTCAAACAGTTTTATATAACGAGTAGGACCACTGCTCATACCCAACTTACAGAGGGGTACGCGCGTCAAGTCTTCTCCTGTGTTGGTTTATTACTCAAAGATCACGTCGCTATGCACGCACACAATATAATTAGCAAACACTACCTTAAAGTATATGCACACTATCACATTCACACACAGGGACGCTCTATCATTACATGAAACAATCGCATCATTTGTGTAAGCATTTTAGGGATTTGACACTATCGATTATCGACTTTCGATAAGTTTTTCTAATAATTATTTACAACAGAGTTACTTTATTCGAGAGTAAATTTTTTTGTTCGAGATCTTTAACATGGTAGGTATATAGAAGCGCTAGGAAACGAGGTTCTTGCCGTTATTTTAGTCATAATATGCCTTTGCTATTAGATTGACTCTTTGTAGGCTTTTAGTACTTGCGTAAAGATACAGCTAGAAACTTTGGACTATATTGACGCTGGAAAGCGATCTAGCTTATTTCGAAAAATAACAAAATGACTTTTTTATATATTTGGAAGAAAAAGATACTGCGTCGGATTGTCGGATTTTCGTTTTCCTATGACATTATTTTTCTAAGATACTATGTTGACCTTCTCTACATGTTTATATTATATTTTTTGTTATTAATATTTTTCAACGTACTCAAAAATGCTGTAAATACTAAGACACCATCTATTTTTCAATATTATAAAGATACTTCAAAAAAGTTATCAATACTTTTTAGCAGTGCAGTGCACTTAGGTGTACCTACTGTAAGGACTTAGGATTATCTGATTATTAACAGATTTTGTAGATACCAAGGTATTTACTCCGTCACTATACTCTCAATCTCATGCTGAAAGCATGCTGTAGGTACCACAGTATATCACCTTAGAGCAGCTGTTTAGTTATGATTTAAGGTTATAAGCCACCAGGGAGTGCTGTACTTTGTCATAGATTTTTAATAATATTGTTTATTAAGTTGAGAGACATTTAATTTTTATTTGAATACGTAGTGGGTATTAATATTGAACACATTGATTTTTTAAGTAATCTTGTTTAAATAAACATACAGCATTTTTAATGAAACATCATTTGTTTTATTTATGTTTAAAGCGAAATTTACGATGTATCTATTTCTAAAAAGTATATTAAGTACAAACTGTTAGGACTACATCATGTTTCCTTAAAAATAAATACAGCATAATTAGCATTTCAGAGTTTAGAGTTATTTCGTGGTTTCATATGTATCAAATACCAAGTTACAGCGACATTGCTTCTTGAAATTGAAAAACTATTAGTCGAAATTGATATAAAACTAATGTATAAAACTAAAGTAATTCTACTTTAGAATTATATATGTAATTAGTATCATCTGATGTGTTACATTAAAAAATATGCTTTTTGAAAAAAATCTGCTCCTGATAGCTTATTATGAGCTGTTATGATTTTTTAAAACGTTATTGGCTCTGGTTTAAAGTTCACTTTTTCGATTTACAAGATCGTTTTCCAGCGTTGAATAATATTCTCTCAGTCCAGTATGGAGGAAACATAAAAAGTAAAAACTGAACCCTAAAAAAAAAATTATTTAAAGTTATGATTGGTAAGTTAAAACTTGTACCTACATACTTTACTTGGAAGGCTTATTTTTTTCATCTACTTCATCTGAACGAAGTGTATATTTGTTTGTAATGCTAGGCTGCCGCCATGGCTATAGTGGCCACCCCATCTGTAATAAAACACCGCCAAGCTATTTAGCTTTCCGGTAAACCTAGCGGGATGAATAAGAAGTATGGGTACTTTAATTCAATTGCCAAGTTTTAATGAACCAAATATGTATAGAATTTAAATATTTTTTTTCGTCGTCAATGAACCATTAGTAAGACGATAAAAATATCTCGGTATAAATAATTTATACAATCCCCCCACCAATATCGACATATGAAATCTTGCTGTCCAGCCCTAATTTTATTGCGGTGTGGCCGACTTCATAAAATTAAAGTCCTAATTTTCGAGTAAGAAAGACTTACGTAGAACTTATCATTATTATTAAACAATTTTTTAGTCTCGTTTTCATTATTTTTTGTATTATATTTGTAAAAATCCTTTCTTAGCGGATGCCTACGTCATAGTAGATATGCGTTGATAAATCAGTGAGTCAGTCACCTTTTCATTTTATATATTTAGAAAATCATATCACACTGGCTATATGGAAATATATACCTATAAATTTTGAAATAATTGAGTAAAAAAACTAATTTTATGAATTCGCTGAGTTTATGGAGCTCTAACTGCATCAATGCATTTTAAACAATAGTGGGAGAGTACCAGCCAATCAGACACCATTGCGATCGTTATAATAATGCAATCATTTTAGCCGACTTCAAAAAAGGAGGAGGTTCTCAATTTGAATTTTTTGTATATTTGTTACCCAATTATTCCGCCAAATAATGAATGGAATTTGATAATTTTTTTTTGTTTAGTAGGGCATACTTCAGAGGTGGATCCCATATAAATTTTTGTTGATATAATGTTAGATGTTACTCCATAACTACGTCAAATCTGAACCGATTTCAATTTTTTTTGAAAGAAAGCATAATAAGGTTGGGCCTATTTAAAAGGTGAAGAGAAGATGATTCATATCTTCGGTGATGGAGGAAGGAACTCAATGATTAAGAGCAAATTGCTCGCGATCAGAGATATACACAAAAAAGCTTAAAATAATAATGTAAAAAAAATATCTTTAAAAAACCGACTTCATACGCCGATCGGGCAAAGTTGGGCTAGCGTCGCGCATTAGTTTCATCATTTATATTTAGGCCCGCCCGACTTCAACATACATGTACAAATTAAAATTGTTTTATACTTTGTAGTGGCGTTTAAAGTCGGTTTTATAGAAAGAATTTTTTATCATTATTTGATAATCCCACAGACGATCAAAGTTCGTATTTATATATCTAGTCATATTTTACTTAAAGCTTATAAATTAGTCGTTCACCCCTTCCTATTCTATCGTGATTTTAATTCTATGGGATCAATTTATAATGCAGTTCAAGATAAAGGTCTCTAAACGAATAGTAAGTAGGAAGATTAATTTTCAATATTTTCCCCAAATTATTTCATGTACGATTAAGTAGCAACATTTTCAGATCGACAGTTTTCTTAAGTTTTCTGCATAAGTATTGCATTATTTGGATAAAATAATACATCAGAAGTAAATAAATGTTATTCTTTAGTAAACTGGATGTTTTAAATATTTTTTTAGAAGAAAATACTCTCATATTCGGCACTAGCTGATGCCCGCGACTTCGTCCGCGTGGATTTAGTTTTTAAAATCCCTCGTGAACACTTTGATTTTCCGAGATAAAAAGTAGCCTATGTCCTCAACTATAGTACCCATGCAAAAAATCACGTCGATCCGTGGCTCTGTTGTGGCGTGATTGAAGGACAAACCTACAAACAAACACACTTTCGCATTTATAATATTAGTATGATTAGAATATTAAATTGCATAGGAATACACTGTAGCATTAAGTCCATAAGATGTGTTACATCCATACCTACTATGTAGTATGTAGGTATAATGATCGTTTTGCAAAATCTGACGCCTTTGGACTTGGAGTAGTTTGACTTTGACAAAATAGGGCTATCCACGATGGCTATATACGATAAAGTACGCTTTCCAGCTTAAGATGAGCCGTACATTCAAAGTATCTTGTAGATTCCGGGGTTCAAGTTATTTGGACCTTATACTGAAGATCTTGATGTCTATAATTTCTGAACTACGAAATTGACGACCTTGAAATAATTACAGGACAATCTCTAAAGAACCTGCTTTCTAACAAAAAAAAGAATGGATTAAATCGGAATACGCCTTAATGAATTACAGCGAAATACCCATTTGGACTTTCAGCCCCTCTCCCAAGGGAACCGTGCTGAATTTCGGGATTAAAAGTATCCTATATTATACCTCGTAGTATTATCTTAAATCGTGCCAAGTTTCATTTAAATCCGTCCAGTAGTTTCGGCGTGATGCGCGGCCAAGATACAGACAGACAGACAGACAGACAGACAGACAGACAGACAGACAAAAAATTAAAAAAAAATTGTTTTGGCTTCAGTATCGATTATAGAGTGCCCTCAAACAAAAATTTTCAAAATATCTTCAATGTACAGAATTGGACCTGTTACAGTTTTATTATATTATAGATTTATAGCGGAGCTCATTCTCCGCTAACCATACGTAGTTGACAGGCGCGTGACTCGAGTCAAACAGTTTTATATAACGAGTATGAGCACTGCTCATACCCAACTTACAGAGGGGTACGCGCGTCAATTCTTCTCCTGTGTTGGTTTATTACTCAAAGCAATGAAAGCCTAGTTTGACGTAACTTTTGTCGTAGTCCTTAACGACATCTTACTTCAAAAGTCTTACGTGGAACCAATTTTCAGCAATGTTCATACAAAAATTGTATCGATAGTGTACTGCATCAATGTCAAAACATTTTTTTGTCCTCAACGATCCTTTAAGGACTGTATCAATGATACGTGGAGCCAAAACCATGTTTTGACATTGATGATGTCCTTTAATGATTGATATATTTCTTAGCCGGTCGCCCTGCTGCAGCCATATTCTCTACTTTTGACATTTACAGTGGCTGACGATACTTACAACTGTCAAACGCACATTTTGTATCACGAAATGCGGGTTTGAAAGTTCTTATCAACTTTGTATGGTAAAAATAGAAATAATAATCCATAAGCCTTTGCCAAGGAATCTTTTCAATATTGAGCATACCGAAAATTGGGGTTAGCTTTGTTATAGAAAAAATTCATTTAGAAAATTCTATGCAAAGCCTTTTCCTTTGCGAACATAATATAGTTACATAAAGAAAACTATATTTTACGCAAACTTTAAAAAAACATATTATAACTAGCTTACGTAAGTTTTATCAATATTATTATATTTTATGCCAATGTTACCCATCATTTCTTATGAAGGACGCAATAAAGTGGCAGTTCAATTCACTGTTTTTATGCCAATGTTAGAAAAATTATGTTGGACGCAATAAAGTTGCAGTTCTAGGTTTTAGAACGGATTGCAAATGTCAAAAACTTTTACCTTTGCAGTTGGCAGTTGCTTGTCAGTTGTCAAAAAAATTAGGATTTGTTTGTTTGAATTTTATGTTTTATAACTAGAGCTGTGTCGATCAATCATTTTGTGTAACCCGGGTCAATCGCGACCCATTGGCAAAGTGATCGGGTCAAAATGATTCGATCATTTCGATCACTCGTTCACTTCGATACTTCTATCACGGATCGTGATTAGCACGTTTCCCGAGTCTCATACGGTAGGTAACAGATATATGAACTAGGGTCAAAAAGAACTCAGTGGGCCAAACAAAGAATAAATCAAAAAGTTATTAATAAAAACTAAAGTTATATATTTGCTCATTACAAATTGTAATTTAACTATTAAACTAAGATAGTACCTAGACAGGTCGCGTACGCGTGTAGCGGGTCGTAGGACTCGTAGGTCACAACGCAACTGATTTGCTATATCAATCATTCTTTCGATCGATCGCGAGCCGCGCAATCTACCCAATCAAACAGGTTCTACTTGTGTATCGCGCGAACTCGAGCGAACGAAAGAGACAAACATAGTTGTGATAGTTCAACTCATTGTGCGCGCGCCGCGCGGCGCTTGGACTGTGCGTGGTGAAGTTCGTAAACAAACTGTGTTAAGTTGGTTGCGTTGCGTTTCGTTCACGCTTGTGGATGAGGATCAGAGTCAGACGCTCGATCAGTATTAATGGTATTGAGTCGCGGGTCGCGTTGATCGAATCTTTTGGAGATTGATGATCGGGTCACTCGTGTTTGGAACGCGATTCGATCATTTTGATTCAATCAATTGTGATCGACACAGCTCTATTTATAACGCTATTTTTCAAATCTGTTTTCTGGTTTGCGCTTAATAGGTATGTTGTGTTGTTTTGGATATATTTAGTGAATATTACAATTGATAAACTTTTTCCACTTAAAATTATCAAAAATCCTATAGGTAGTAAAGTTCGTTATTCTACATTAATTTTAAGTTTTATAAGATAGCTTATAGTAACTACTTAGATATAAAGTTTTAGTAAATGTCCTACTAATACGGATATTTCGTAGTAAGTAAATGAGTACTAAGTACATCAACAACTTAAAATGTATAACATTAAGCTAGTAACTTCAACATTATTAAGTTTTTGATGCCCGCGACTTTGTACGCGCGGTATTAGGCTGAGATCTATAGATCGTACTCTGGCTCTGCTCAAGACTCAAGATAGAGTTAAAATGAGACACGAATATGTCCTGACATAAATCTGTCTCGTTTTAACTCAGTCTTGAGTCTGAGCTGAGTGTGAGTGCCATCTATAGATCTCATCCTTAGACAAATAAAATGTATCCTAGATCTCGTATAAGTAAGCCTCTGCTATACTTCGTACAATCATCACATATAAATATATCCCATCAAAACCTGTCAGCCTGAGATACGCCCATACAGACAGACAAAAAGTTATTATAATATATAATATTTATTGGTTAACTAATTTTGAACTTTTCGCCACATTTGCTTATTTAGAGGTTAAAAGTAGCCTAGTAATATTAGATAACTCAGTATACCTATACAGTCACTCAGTGTACAGGTAGAAACCTACCTGTGAAAGTACCATCAAAATTGATTCAGTATTACTTATGGTATTCCATAAAGAACCAAATGAACTTAATAATTATAGAGGTGCGATTGTCTATAGTCATTCCATTGATCATAATCATATTCGATAACATTAGCATCAAAGTAAAATAAACTATAACATTATTGAATTAGAGCTCAATTTTGTGTATGCATTGTTATATACGTTTACATATGTACAATACACTCCATAACTCTCCACATTAAAATCAGTTGTACTGAATTTGTGACTTTAAATCAATACAATCAAGAATTATTTTACTTTGAATACATTCATCATCATCATCAATCATTAGCAACCCATCAACGGCTCACTACTGAGCGCAGGTCTCCTCTCAGAGAAGGGTTATAGGCCATAGTCCACCATGCCGGCCCAATGCGAATTGGCGGACTTCATACACCTTCGAGAACATTATGAAGAATTCTCAGATCTGCAGGTTTCCTCACGATGTTTTCCTTCACCGTTGAAGCAAGTGATAGAAAAGTCAGAGGTGCGTACCCAGGATCGAACCTGCGACCCCCGAATATGAGACCACAGTCCTAAGCACAAGGCTATCACTACTTCGAACGAATACAAATACAATCAATGGAATAACTTTTAGACGATTAGTAACCTGCTCTATTTAATTGCCTGAATGAACCTTGAATAAACCTTTTTAACCAACTACTGCAAAGGAAGAGTTATGAGGTTTGCAGTCTATGTATGTATGTATGCGACTATTTACGAACCGTTCACTATAGTGCTGAAATTACTGAGCTGATTTTGATGAATGAGCTGTCAATTGATTTATTATGAGGGTCCAGGGTACCAATTGTCTAAAAGTTATTCCATTGATCGTATTTGTATTCGATGACATTAGTGTCAACGTAAAATAATCCTTGATTGTATTCTTTTAAAGTCACAAATTCAGTACAACAAATTTTAACATGGATCGTTATGGAGCATATCATACATACCTAAAAATATAAGAATTCATACACGAAATTAAGCTCTAATTCAATATGGTTATGGTAGATGTCGCTAACAATTGCTTAAACTGAAAAAGTAGATGCATATCACTAATTTTGATGCTGACGTGTAGTTCGACCATAGCCATAGTGTAAGGGCTAACACACTCTGGTGCGATTCCCAAGAGATTTGGGTTCAAATCCCGCAGGCTTCAGAATTTTTGATATGTGTTTATAAATTTAGGTCTCCTCTCAGAGAAGGGTTATGGCCATAGTCCACCACGCTGGCCCAATGCGAATTGGCGGACTAAAAAAAAAAAATGTTTATAAATTTATTCTGATATTTCCTTAAGTGAAGGTTAACACTTTAATAAAAATAAAAACTGTTATGGTTTATTATTTTACTCATCAAATACAATAATTATATCAATCAATGGAATAACTTTACCAATCGCACCTCAAGTGTTATAGGCTATAAAATCAATATGACAGATGTAAAATCCAACTTTCCTTACAGTTTTTGAAATTCACTCCTTGTTATTCAATACACAGGTTATTTAACTCACAAAATATTTATAGCACGCATATAGTTTAAGCAAAAATGTATAAAAGATTCTACGATAGATTGGACCTTGAGAGGAGTCGTAAAAAAACACTGCAGGACTACACAAAATATTTAGATATTCAGCGATTGAGAGAGATAAAGGAGTCTGATCTGACAACCAAGCACCCGATAAGTATACTCAATGAGTTCTGCAGCGCAGAGTTTTGTTTTGAGGATGGTGGCAAGTCTGGACCAGACCATCTGCCGATTTTCTATTCCACTGTACAGGTAAGATGTTTTTTTAGTTTTTTATACCTCCATACAAATATTTAAAAAAATAAAAAAAAAAATACAATTTAGTTTTTTATGCCTCCATACAAATATTTAAAAAAAAATACAAATATTGAAGCGGTGATAGCCTAGTGGTTAGGACTGTGGTCTCCTATTCGGGGGGTCACAGGTTCCATACCGGGTACAAACCTCTGAATTTTCGGAGTCAAGAGCGTTTAAGAAATTAAATATCACTTGCTTCAACGATGAAGGAAAACATCGTGAGGAAACCTGCACACCTGAGAGTTCTACATAATGTTCTCGAAGGTGTGTGAAGTTTGTCGATTCGCATTGGGCCAGCGTGGTGGACTATGGCCTATAACCTTTCTCTGAGAGGAGACCTGCGCTCAGTATTGAGGCATTGATGGGTTGCTAATGATGATACAAATATTGTATTGTATTATTCTTATACTTATACGCACCTACACTAGCTTTTGCCTGCAACTTTGCTCACATAATATTGCGTACTAGATGATGTCCACAACTTCATCTGGTGGATTAAGGTTTTTTAATTCCATTTCAACAGGCAAATTGGTTAATTTGTTGTGTTGTGAAGGAGTAACAAACATACATCCATCTTTCCTCACAAACTTTCGTTGTAGGATTGAGTTTGAATTTTTTTTTATCTAACTGCCCATTTTTCTCTGTTTTTTTAATCATTATAACTATGATGCGGGTTGTTGCGTTCCCTAAAATATGGTTGAGCGAAGCAATGGCTGGGTCATGCGTCATGCTCGTGAACGGGTGCCACCAGCGGCAATGGGGCTACTTTCTGTCTGCCCGTCTTGACATGTGTTGAATTATAATTAGAAATAATTACGTATACTTTTGTGGACCTTTCCCTCATTGTGGAAACTCTGCATACATAGAATATCTGTTAAGTATAATATTGTAAAAGTATTTTGAAAAGAGCAACTGCCGAGTTTCTTGCTGGTTCTTCTCGGCAGGAACGGCATTCCGAACCAGTGGTAGACTCATTGACGATTCAAAAGTACTTGTAAAAGTTTATTTGAATAAAAAACATTTCTATTCTATTCTATTCTATTATGTAATTTTATTCTGAATGTAAAAAAAAATCTAAAATTATATTTATTTCATTCAGGCTAACTTGTCGCTCTTTTGACAAGTCAAGATGCCGTAGAAATAAAATGTAGCCTATGTGTTAATCCTGGGTATGAGCTATATTCATTCCAAATTTCAGCCAAGTCGGTTCATTTGTTGTGGCGTGAAGGAGTGACAAACATCCATCCATCCTCACAAACTTTCGCATTTAATAGTTACCTATTACCAATAATTTAATATAAAAAATTCTTTTTAAACAACCAACTTCAAACTCCCGCTTTACTACATTACACACACACTATTGTATTGTATTTGTGGAGGGGACGCCTGCTAACGCCAGGCGGGTGATCAGTCCTACACACACACTATACAAAGTATTTAATTTACTGTTGATATTTTAAAAACCACTCGACCGATTTCGATAAAATTTATATGGAACCACCTGGGAAGTATGCCCTTTGAAACAAAAAAATAATTTTTCAAATAGATCCACACGTCTTCGAGTAATCGGTGAACATACATAAAAAAAGATTCAGATGAATTGAGAACCTCCTCCTTTTTTGAAGTCGGTTAAAATTAGTTATGTATTTTCCAGGTGGCGAACATGACTTTTGAGGGCTCCGGCCACAGCAAGAGGGACGCCCGGGCCTCTGCCGCGCGCGCCTGCCTCACCGCGCTGCTGGCGCGAGCGGGCCGCGTGCTGCCCTCGCCGGGCCCGCCGCCAGACTTCACCAGCGACGAGCCCGCCAGATACCCTGGTACGCGGACTGTACAGCTGTTGTGCCACCATTACACAACTGTTGTACCATCATTATACAACTGATATATCACCATTATACAACTGCTATATCGCCATTATACAACTGATATATCACCGTTATACAACTGTTGTATCACCGACTTCACCAGCGACGAGTCCCCCAGATACCCTGGTACGCGGACTGTACAGCTGTTGTACCACCATTACACAACTGTTGTACCATCATTATACAACTGCTATATCGCCATTATACAACTGATATATCACCGTTATACAACTGTTGTATCACCGACTTCACCAGCGACGAGCCCGCCAGATACCCTGGTACGCGGACTGTACAGCTGTTGTACCATCATTACACAACTGATATATCACCATTATACAACTGCTATATCGCCATTATACAACTGATATATCACCGTTATACAACTGTTGTATCACCGACTTCACCAGCGACGAGCCCCCCAGATACCCTGGTACGCGGACTGTACAGCTGTTGTACCACCATTACACAACTGTTGTACCATCATTATACAACTGCTATATCGCCATTATACAACTGATATATCACCGTTATACAACTGTTGTATCACCGACTTCACCAGCGACGAGCCCGCCAGATACCCTGGTACGCGGACTGTACAGCTGTTGTACCATCATTACACAACTGTTGTACCATCATTATACAACTGATATATCACCATTATACAACTGCTATATCGCCATTATACAACTGATATATCACCGTTATACAATTGTTGTATCACCTACTTCACCAGCGACGAGCCCCCCAGATACCCTGGTACGCGGACTGTACAGCTGTTGTACCACCATTACACAACTGTTGTACCATCATTATACAACTGCTATATCGCCATTATACAACTGATATATCACCGTTATACAACTGTTGTATCACCGATTTCACCAGCGACGAGCCCGCCAGATACCCTGGTACGCGGACTGTACAGCTGTTGTACCATCATTACACAACTGTTGTACCATCATTATACAACTGATATATCACCATTATACAACTGCTATATCGCCATTATACAACTGATATATCACCGTTATACAACTGTTGTATCACCGACTTCACCAGCGACGAGCCCCCCAGATACCCTGGTACGCGGACTGTACAGCTGTTGTACCACCATTACACAACTGTTGTACCATCATTATACAACTGATATATCACCATTATACAACTGATATATCACCTTCATACAATTGTTGTATCACCGACTTCACCAGCGACGAGCCCGCCAGATACCCTGGTACGTGGACTGTACAGCTGTTGTAACACCATTACACAACTGTTGTACCATCATTATACAACTGCTATATCGCCATTATACAACTGATATATCACCGTTATACAACTTTTGTATCACCGATTTCACCAGCGACGAGCCCGCCAGATACCCTGGTACGTGGACTGTACAGCTGTTGTATCACCATTATACAACTGTTGTACCATCATTATACAACTGCTATATCGCCATTATACAACTTTTGTACCATCATTATCTTCTTCTTTATCAACCGATAGACGTCCACGTCTGGACAAAGATCTCTTGCATGGACTTCCACAGCCTCGGTCTTGTGCCGCCTGAATCTAGTGGCTCCCTGCGACTCGTTTGATGTCGTTGGTCCACCTGGGGGGGGGGGGGGGGGGGGAGTCTGCCAACACTGCGCTTCCCGGTTCGGGGTCGCCACTCCAGCACATTGGGACCCCAACGACCATCAACTCTTCGAACTATGTGCCCTGGCAATTTCCACTTAAGTTTCGCGACTCGCTGAGCTATGTCGGTGGCTTTGGTTCTCCTATGGATGTCCTCATTTCTGATTTGATCCCGCAGGGACACCACCACCATCCATCATCATTATACAAGTGATATATCACCATTATACAACTGTTGTATCACCGACTTCACCAGCAATGAGCCCGCCAGATTCCCTGGTACGCGGACTGTACAGCTGTTGTACCACAATTATACAACTGATATACCACCATTACACAACTGATACCTATATCGCAATTATACAACTGCTGTACCATCATTATACAACAGTTGTACCACCATCATAAAATGTTATACTTATTTAAACAACTATTATAGTATCTACAAGAGCTGTTATTTTTTCTGAAGTATTCAAGAAAACATTTTTAATGTTAGTCATGGCATTTTTTGTTTTTCAAAAAAAGGATTATTAGATTTTGTAGTAATGTTTGCGAATGAAAAAAGGGGATCCCAACGCTGCCCTATTCAACCGAAAGGTGGCGGTTCTAAAATGGCCGGTCGTAAAATGTAATGCCGAACCACTTACAACATGGCTTACAAGATATGTTGTGCCGACCCCACGTAGCGTTGGTCACGGACAAGGTGACGATGAGTAATGTTTGCGAATATGGGTGCTAATTTTACAAATATTCTATGCTTCAGTCGCTCATTTCCAATCTTTGGAGCCGAAGAACGTCCGACCGCCGGAGGTCAAGATAATGCCGCCGCCGCCAAGTGAGTCGTTGATTTACTTCAGATCATTTGTGTTTAATACCCTCACTATATAATAGCAACGTTATAATAACTGTTTATAAGCACTAGCTGATGCCCGCGACTTCGTCCGCGTGGATTTAGTTTTTAACATCCCGCGGGAACTCTGTCACCCTCCAGGTTCTCAACTATACCTATCTAATAAACCACGTCAATCCGTAGCTTTGTTGCAGCATGATTGATGGACAAACCAACAAACAAACACACTTTCGCATTTATAATAATTATTATGTATTAGTAAGGAATAATTAATACTACGATAATAAAGGCAATCTAATTAAATTTTAGAACACAAAAGCTACTATTGTGACTTAAATATGATAGATATATTCCCTAGGGGACTTTTTTATAGAAAATAATGAGTACTTTAATCATATAGTACATCATTTTTATGTATCATCAATAGTTTTCTCGTGAACGGGTGCTACCGGCGGGAATGGGGCTACTTTATGTCTGCCCATCTGGAGATATAAGTTAGTTGGTATGCATTTTTGGAACTTCCCTCATTGTGGAAACACTGCATATATATCATAGTATTTACTGTATTGTAAATTTGTTTTGAAAAGAGCAACTGCCGAGTTTCTTGCTGGTTCTTCTCGGCAGGAAGGGCATTCCGAACCAGTGGTAGAGCCAGATTATTCAAAAGCACTTGTAAAGTTGCATAGCCTTGTGGTTTCCACAGTCGCCAAACAGCCAAAGGTCGATGGTTCGAATCCCAGCTCGACAGACCGAATTTTCCATTTTCAATTTTATTTTAAACAATTTCTATATGTGGAACCTTTCCCTAAATTTTTATAACTTAAATAAGTTATAAAAAATTAGGGAAAAATTCCACATGTAGAAATTATTTAAAATAAAGTTGAAAATAGAAAATTCAGTCTGTCGAGCTGGGATTCGAACCATCGACTTTTAACTGTTTAGCGACTGCAGAAACCACAAGGCTACGGAGACCCAATATTGTACCGCGAAAATACCGAACACAATGCAAAATTCACATTAAAAAAAAAGTGTCTGGAGTGTCGGTTCCTTAATTTTTTCCATCTAGCCCCCTTCCGCGCCGCGCGATAAGGAACTACGTTCCAATATTTCTATTCTATTCTATTGTATACTGGTTGCAGATCTGTTCGGCCCGTCCGTGGTGGTGCCGATCGCAAAGAGCCCAATCAACACGCTGTACGAGCAGTACCCGGGCCTCGTCTTCCACTGCACCTTCGGGGACGGCTCTCCGCTCGACTCCTTGCAAGGTGAGCCATACAATAAATAATATCTGGGTGACCATTGGTTATTTTTTTTGGTAAAAGTTCATAGGGGGAAAATAATCGTCTGGACTCGAACTGGGGGACTTCTGGTTTCGGGACTGCCCGATTTTTCTGAGCTACAAGGACGTTTTAGATGATGTCGAAATTTACCTTCGTATTCTAATGATATTGTAAGGGGGTTTTCATTGCCTGAAAACACGGATAAAACGACCTTTTCTAAAAATGAAACCTAGCTAGATCGATTTATCGCCCCCGAAACCCCCTTCATACTAAATTTCATGAAAATCGTTGGAGCCGTTTCCGAGATTCAGATTATATATATATACAAGAATTGCTCGTTTAAAGATATTAGATAAATATTTTTTCATCATACCTATTCAAAAAACGAATATTGGCTTCAGAGGATAGCGGGAGCAAAATTTAATATTAAGCCCATGGGAGTTTCCATTTCTCTCTTCTGATAGGTCTGTGTTCGTGCTTTTCATTTCATTTCATTTCCATAGCCTTTATTGCTGATTACAAATTATATTACATAAATAGTGTTTTTTTTTACAAAAGTTTAAATTAAACATCAGCTTGTCCTGCGAAATATTATATTTTATTCTAACAAAGTTGCATGGGTTAAATCGGCATGGCATCCGGCTGCCCACAAGATAGTATAAAAAACTTATTACAATGTAATAGCTGTATAATAATATTGTAAAATGATTATTTTGAAAAGAGCAACTGCCGAGTTTCTTGCCGGCTCTTCTCAGCAGGATCTGCTTTCCAAACCGATGGTAGACTCATGACGTGTCAAAAGAGCCACAGGTTGGCCTACGTGACATAAATAATTTTGAACTGGAATTTTGAATTTGAATTTCTAGATTATTTCTGACTAGGAGTAAAATACCCTATTATAGAGATAAGTGGCTGACTGTAATGTTCTGTTTGTCCACAGCACCACCACAGTTGAGTCACAGCATGAGGTTCAAGGTGGTTTGTCAGATCAAGGACCAGGTTTTCGAGGGTTATGGTAAGTGATTCTATGATTTTACACGACTGACCAAAAAAGGAGTTCAATGTTTTCAGGATTCATGTGTTTAATGTATGTATGTGAGTTTATTTATTCCGCCATAAATGTTAGGTGCTGGAAAAACTGTCTTTGTCATTGGCACTGTCACTTATTGTTTGTTGTCTAAATCATAGATTTGTGTCATCTAAATTATGGTTGTCTTCACACATGTAAGGTGAAAAGGTTTCACGTGTACCTTTATTGGTGCAAAAGTTTCATGTGCACCTTTATAGGTCAAAGGGTTTCACGTGTACCTTATAAATGTGAGAGTTTCACGTGTACCTTATAGATGCGAGAGTTTCACGTGTACCTTTACAAGTGCGAAGAGTTTCATGTGTACCTTTATCGGTTAAAGGGCTTCATGTGTACCTTTAAAGGCGAATGGGTTTCATGTGTACTTTTATTGGTTCAAGTGTCTCATGTGTACCTTTATAGATGAGAGAGTTTCATGTGTACCTTTATAGATGAGAGAGTTTCATGTGTACCTTTATAGGTGCGAGGGTTTCATGTGTACCTTTATAGGTGCGAGGGTTTCATGTGTACTTTTATAGATGCGAGGGTTTCATATGTAGTGTGTAACTTCATTGCTTTTATAAACTGGACCGCAAAGAAAAAGGGTCGGTTAGAAAATCTTCAAAATGAAAAACTACGCAATTTCATTTATTAAAAATACAAAGCTTGAATTTATGTTTTCATTTAAGCACATATAAAAGAAAGTGGTGTTAGTTACACTATTTATAACTCAAGAACGGATGAACCGATTTGGCTGAAAATTGGTGGAAAGGTAGCTTAGAACCAGGAGACGGACATAGGATACTTTTTATCCCGTTCGACCGCGTTTCCGTCATGTCACTATAAAACGTGGTATAACAAAAACGCATCTGACATGGAATAACAAAACGCAAATGACAGTGGAATAACAAAACGTAAGTAAATGACAGCTAAACGTAATTTTGTCTTTGGTTAAGTATGGTACAAAATTTGACAATTATAAAAATTGTATAACACTAATACAATAAAGCATTACTGATATTATAAATACGAAAGTGTGTTTGTTTGTTGGTTTGTCCTTCAATCACGTCGCAACAGAACACCCGATTGATGCGGTTTTTTGCATGGGTATAGTAATAGATGTAGTAGTGTTTCCTCAGACCGGGAGAGCTACTTTTTATCTCGGATAATGAAAGAGTTCCCGTGGGATTTTTAAAAACTAAATCCATGCGGACGAAGTCGCGGGCATCAGCTAGTGTTAAATAAATGAAAATGCGTAGTTTTTCATTTTGAATATTTTCTAACCGACCCTTTTTCATTGTGGTCCAATTTATTAAATCAATGAAGGTACACACGAATGGTAGTGGTGGTAGGTGCGAGAGTTTCATGTGTACCTTCATAGGTGCGAGAGTTTCATGTGTACCTTTATAGGTGCGAGGGTTTCATGTGTACCCTTTGTTACAGGTTCAAGCAAGAAGCTGGCTAAGCTGGCGGCAGCGAGAGCGGCGCTAGGAGAGCTGTGTGAGCGCGTGCCCGTCCACGTGACCCTGGACCCCGCGGCCGAGACGCTGCCCCAACCCATGGCTGACCTCGTTGCCAAGTGAGTCCACCAACCACTATGTCATGAGGTGTCGAGGACATCGACATTACAGAGAGCAGACCTGGCACATCTACTTCTTCTTCTTTATCGACCGATATTCTGCATGGACATCCACATGACTCGGTCTTGCGCTGCCTGTATCAAGCGGCTCTCTGCCACTCGTCTGATATCGTCGGACCACGTGACTCTGGATCCTGCAGCTGAGACTGCCACATTCCATGGCTGACCAAGTTGCCCCAACTCATGTCTGACCAAGTTGCCCCAACCCATGGCTGACCACGTTGCCAAGTGAGTCCCACTAACCACTATGTCATGAGGTGTCGAGGACAAAGCCATTACAGCGAGCAGACCTGCACATCTACTTCTTCTTCTTTATCAACCGATATCCTGCATGAACTTCCACATGCCTCGGTCTTGCGTTGCCTGTAACAAGCGCCTCCTTGTCATTCGTCTGATTACGTCGGTCCACTTGACCCTAGACCCCGCGGCTAAGACCCTGCCCCGACCCATGGCTGTTCACGTTGCTCTGACCCATGTCTAACCATTTTGCCTCAACCCATGTCTGACCACGTTGCCCCAACTCATGGCTGACCACGTTGCCAAGTGAGTCCACTAACCACTATGTCATGAAGTGTTTAGGACGTAGACATTAGTGTGAGCAGATCTGACATCTACTTCTTTATCAACTAATAGACATCCACTGCTGAACAAAGGACGTCACTCGTCTGATATCGTCGCTCCACGTGACTCTGGATCCCGCGGTTGAGACTACCATAATGCATGGCTGACCAAACTGCCCCAATTCATGGTTGACCACGTTAGCAAGCGAGTCCAAGTGGACTCCATGACCAAGTGGTCATGAGGTGTCGTTGACATAGACATTACAGAGAGCAGATCTGGCATCTACTCCTTTATCAACTGATAGACATCCACTGCTAAACAAAGGTCTCCTGCACGAACTTCCACATGCCTCGCTCTTGCGCTTCCTGTATCCAGTGCCTTCGATGCCTTAACATGGGTAGCCTAAATATGTCACACTCTCTTTAAACATTTCTGTGGGGGTGTCGTGTGATGGGGGTTGTAACGTTCCCTCAAATATGGTTGAGCGAAGCAATTGCTGGATCATGCGTCATGCTCGTAAACGGGTGCCAACAGCGGGAATGGGACTACTTTCTTTCTGCCCGTCTTAACATGTGTTGAATTATAATTAGGTATGCTTTTGTGGAACTTCCCCTCATTGTGGAAACACTGCATACATAGCATAGTATCTATTGTATTTTAAACTTGTTTTGAAAAGAGAATCCGCCGAGTTTCTTGCTGGTTCTTCTCGGCAGGAAGGGCATTCCGAACCGGTGGTAGACTCATCGACGATTCAAAAGCACTTGTAAAAAAGTTTGTTTGGATAAAAAACATTTCTATTCTATTCAGTGGCTCCGTGCCACTCGTCTGATATCGTCGGATCACGTGACTCTGGATCCTACAGCTGAAACTGCCATAATCCATGGCTGATCATTTGCCCCAACCCATCGCTGACCATTTTGCCCCAACCCATCGCTGACCATTTTGCCCCAACTCATGGCTGACCGCGTTGCCCCAATCCATGGCTGGTTCTGCCGCTTAATCTTAGACACGACTGTGTTGCCAACACCTTATCATCCACAGTCGAGCGTGCTAACCACTATACCCACGACTCTTTGTACGATACTGGTTACGTAGCACGAGATAATTAGTATCGTACAAAGAATAAAATGTATTCGTACGTAACTGGTTTCGTAGACGGCCGGGGGGGTTCCACCCATGTTCATCTCAAGTGTCCCCCCACAGGCTGGTGAACGAGAAGTTCAACGAGCTGATGCGCGGAGACCTGGTGCACTCTAGACGGAAAGTGTTGGCCGGCATCGTGCTGACGCGCGAGAATTACGTCGACACCGCCAAGGTTTTTTTTTATTAGATGACAAGCTAGTCCTTGACTGCGATCTCACCTGATGGCAAGTGACGATACAGTCTAAGATGGTAGCGAGCTAACTTGGAAGGGGTATGGCGCAGTGAACATTCAACCCATACCCCTAATCGGTTTCTACACGCCATCGTGCCGGAACGCTAAATCGCTTGGCGGCACGTCTTTGACGGTAGGGTGGTAACTAGCCACGGCCAAAGCCTCCCACCAGACCAGACCAGAGACAATTCAGAAATTATAAATTCCCAAATTGACCCCGCCGGGAATCGAACCCAGGACCTCCCAGTTATAAGACAACAGCGCTCACCACTGAGCCAGGGAGGTCGTCAAAACAAAGGTTACATTCATCATTATCATCTTCTTGGATAGAAGCAGGCGTTACATTTGCAGAAGTTCATGATTAGCAAGAAAAGGTTACAATTATTTTGCTATAATCCGCCAACAGAAAAAATCTGTATGGTCAAACATGCGGTAACAAGCTAAGCACCGCTCACCTTCCCAGCCAAGCAAGAAAGCCAAGTAGATGTTTCACATCAAAAATTATTTTTAAAAATCAAGCTTTTAGTAACTGGCTACATCATTAGACCATAGATATCATCATCAAGCAGTGATAGCCTAGTGGTTAGGACTGTGGTCTCCTATTCGGGTGGTCGCAGGTTCGATCCCGGGTACGCACCTCTGACTTTTCGGAGTCAAATGCGTTTAAGCAATTAAATATCACTTGCTTCAACGGTGAAGGAAAACATCGTGAGGAAACCTGCACGCCTGAGAGTTCTCCATAATGCTCTCGAAGGTGTGTGAAGACCGCCAATTCGCATTGGGCCAGCGTGGTGGACTATGGCCTATAACCCTTCTCTGAGAAGAGACCTGCGCTCAGTAGTGAGCCGTTGATGGGTTTTCAAAAGTCTTGTGTGGTGGTGCATGTGAGTGGTGGTGGCATTGCTTGCTTGGGAACTTGGCTTTCTTGCTTGGCTGGGTAGGTGAGTGGTGCTTAGCTTGTAATTGCATGTTTGACCATACAGATTTTTTCTGTTGGCGGATTATAGCAAAATAATTCTAACCTTTTCTTGCTAATTATCATCTTCATCATCAACAACGACATTATCTTCTAAAATATATGAAAGGAAAAGGTGACTGACTGACTGACTGATTAGCGCACAGCTCAAACCACTGGACGGATCGGGCTGAAATTTGGCATACAGATAGCTATTATGACGTAGGCATCCGTTAAGAAAGCATTTTTGAAAAATTAAGCCCTAAGGGAGTAAAATAGGGGTTTGGAAAATCGAACTTAACAACGTGAACGAAGCCCCGGGAAAAAACTAGTCATAGATAGAATCAGAAACAAAAAATATCATCATCATCATCATCAACCCATCAACGGCTCACTACTGAGCGCAGGTCTCCTCTCAGTGAAGGGTTATAGGCCACAGTCCATCACGCTGTCCCAATGCGAATTGGCGGACTTCACACACCTTCGAGACCATTACGGAGAACTCTCAGGTGTGCAGGTTTCCTCGCGATGTTTTCTTCACCGTTGAAGCGTGTGATATTTAATTGCTTAAATGCACTTAACTACGAAAAAGTCACAGGCCCGGGATAGAACCTGTGACCCCTCGAATAGGAGACCACACTCCTAACCACTAGGCTATCATTGCTTGATGATGATATCTATGGTCTAATGATGTAGCCAGTTACTAAAAGCTTGATTTTGAAAAATAATTTTTGATGTGAAACATCTATATTGGCGTGTCAGACCGACTGTTGGCGTCGGTATGTAGAAGTATGTATGTATGTAGTACGAAACAGTGTTGTTAACTACGGCACACGTAACCTGTGTCTTAATTAAAAAAAAAAAACAATTTTAACGATAAAATTTGCCTGATGGTGATAGTTCAGAAAGAGTGTGCATTTATGTGTGTACTAAACTCGATATTACCTGTACAATATAATTTCGATGTTAGTGTTACACGTCCCGCGACGGCTCACAATTTTTTTTAAATAATTTTTCTTAATTTACACTTGTTGAAATAGTAGATTATTAACCAAGGGGATAAAGCAGTGTCTTCTGTCGCGGGTGACGATTTAAGTTCACCCAAGACTAAGACAGCTTTATCACCGAGGAAAATACTCTACTTTTCGTACCATTTGCGAAAAAATTAACACAATAATAATATGAGATAAGCATTTATTAAAAATAATGACAATTAAAAGTAAAATTTAACATTCGAAACATTGGTCCAATTATTGATAGAGAGTTACATTTTTGTTTGGTACATTTATTGTTGATGAGTTGCTGAGCATTTGCACTGATGGAATCCGACAATTCACTGTCACTGTCGCTTTGATTTAACATCGTAACGTATTTTTAGAACATTAACTTATTTATAAAAATTAATTAAAATAAACTTAACGTTTATGTATTTGAAGAAAACAAAAACGCGGCAAATTTTTGACTAATATTTTTTTGTCGGAAAAGCAAAGACATCAAGCTCATACGGCCTCGTCGGTCTTCGTAATTTTATTTAATAATCATAACTGCATAATAAATACGTATTCCTTTTTCAAAAAGATGTATAATGATTTATATACAAACTCAATGGTGCACACACAGATGTAGTTCAGTATAAATTTCGGTAAGTATTCCAAATTTAAATCACATTCTCCCCCTAGAGGATGAATAAAATTCAGTACAATTTTCTTTCCCTGTTTTTAACCGATTAAAAATGACTATTGTTATGTTCGCTTTTTGTGGCACAGAATGTCACTCTTTTGAGCAAGTGGTACGAAAAATAAATTTTCATCATACTTATTCGAAAAACGAATATTGGCTTCAGAGGATAGCGGGAGCAAAATTTTATTTTAAACCCATGGGAGTTTTCATTTCTCTCTTCTGATTCCGTCAATCGCTTATTCCGTTCGAAATTCAAAAATGTTGATAAGTTGTTTTTGATAAGTCACGTGATCAATTTGTCGATCGGATATACACCCATACTGTATCCAACATATATATTAATGTATAATTATTTCATAATAATTTATTTGTGTTTTATTTAAACTTTCAATATACGTATGGGTATATTGAAACCCATAATGTCTATACATAGTAGGTTGATACTCCTAGCTTTTTCTCATAGGTAATGATATGAAAATAATGATAATATGAAAATAATAATGAAAAATGGTGTGTGTCATTCGGGGCCAAAATATTTTAATATTGAGTTCCTCGCTACCCTCAGGATTCTACTTTAGAATCCTTCACTTTACTCTGAATTCGAACGTAACGCCCTCGGGGAACAAAAACTTCCTTTGGCCCCATATAACACAATAGTTATTTGTGTTATATGGGGCCAAAGGAATTTTTTGTTCCCCGAGGGCGTTATTTTGAATTCAGAGTGAAGTGAAGGATTCTATAGTAGACTCTCGAGCGCAGCGAGGGATTCTAAAGTAGAATCCTGAGCGTAGCGAGGAATTCAATATACGCCGCCCGAGAACAAAAAATTTTGGCCCCGAATGACACACACTATTTTTCATCATTACCTATGAGAAAAAGCTAGGAATATCAACCTACTATGTATAGACATTACCCATACATATATTGAAAGTTTAAATAAAATACAAATAATTTTTTATGAAATAATTAAACATTAATATTTATGTTGGAAGTATTGGGCGTATATATCTAGTCGACAAATTTAATCACGTGACTTATCGAAGACAACAGCTTCTCAAACATTTTTGAATATCGACACATTTTTGAATTCTCTGTTCTGATTGGTCCGCGTTAGTGCTTTAGTATGCTAAAGCACTATAACGCGGACCAATCAGAAGAGAGAAATGAAAAGTCCCATGGGGTTAAAATTAAATTTTGCTCCCGCTATCCTCTGAAGCCAATATTCGTTTTTCGAATAGGTATGATGAAAATAACTATTTGATTCTCTATGCATGTTCTTATCCTCTATACACGCACCCATTCACGTATTCACATGTGGGGCAGGTGATAGCGGTGGCGACGGGCACCAAGTGCGTGTCGGGGGGGCACATCTCGGTGCTGGGCCACGCCGTCAACGACGGGCACGCGGAGGTGAGTGCGCTGCGGCGCCGCTGCGGGGCCGCAGCGGCGGCTCGTGTATAGTCGACGTCAAAAGTCCATACATAGCTTAAAGGCTAAAACCGTACGCAAGCAATGCTGTGTATCACTCGCATGCTCACTCACACAAATAAATCATCATCATCATCATCAATAGCCTATAAGAGTCCACTGCTGGAGTAAAGGCCTCTCCCAAGGGGAGGGTTTGCCCATAATCACCACGCGGGGCAGACGGATTGGTGATCGCAGTAGGTGGTAGTAGTAGCACAGAGGACGCTGCTGCCCGTTCTCCGTTATACTCCCTTAGTCGCCTCGTACGACACCCGCGGGAAGAGTAGGGGTGGTGATAACTGTATTCTGATCTGCCGTCACCACACGGCAAATAAATATTATCTATCAATTATCAACCTTAAGTCAACAACATAAGGTTCAAACGATTTCAGTTCAATACTACAGTAAGTGTGTGAGTGACAGACTGCATGCAAGGCAACTTGTTTGCTTTTTCTATATGGACTTTTGCAGCCGATTGTACAACGAGTAGCTTTTGCTGCCCGTGTGTTCTTTGTGTTAGCCATAGACTCAGAAGCGGAAACTTATCACTCAAAACTAATCACGCCTTAAGGATGATTATACGAGTCTGCCCGCGAAATTCAAATTTAAATTTTTAAACTAATGCGACAAAGTAGGCTTACGGCATTCTAATTGCGACAGTAGAATTATCATCTTCACAGGTTTACATATAAATCTTTACTTGAAAAAGGCCAGTTTAAGAAATTAATCAAAATACTGAGTTGGACGTGAGTTACTCACAAATTAGTCATTATTTTGATTAATTTCTTAAACTGGACACTTTCAAGTAAAGATTTTTATATAAACCTGTTAAGATGATACTGCCATTGTCGCAATTAGAATACCATAAGCCTACTTTGTCGTATTAGTTTACAAATTGCGAAAAACCAAATTAAATTTGAATTTCGCGGGCAGAACTGTGTCTTCCACCTTAAGAGAATACATCTCTTAAAACGCTAAAACCCTACCTATAGCCGTCTCCTCCACCCCTATAACGGCCCCTTTCCTCACATCCAATCAATTTTACCACAAACACGACAGACAAACACCATCTGAACGTGAGAGTAATCAAAAACATCTAAATATCAATTAATCAATTACACTAAACTAAGCGTACTGGCAATATGTATTCGATTAGGGTGCGATTGCTATCGCAATCCCTCAATCAAATACAACGAGCTAGACACGAAAGGATCTACTAGTACTAGTACTACTATGAATCTCTGGGCAGACTCAATTCGTATCGTCAAAACAGCCGTTTTATACTAATATTTCAAGATGGCGCGCAAGATGTCATACCCGCGCTGTCAAAGTCAAATGTCACTTAGATCAAGCTATAAAAGGATACGGAAATCAAAACAATACTCTTAATTAATTAAAAGGAAATAAATTTTAAACACGAATCTGACATTTGAGCCGCGTGGAGTTAACATTTTAGGGTTTCGTAACCACTCGATGGCTTTCGAAATGATTTTTTTAAAATTTAATTAAAACCCCTCCCCCCCCCACTTTTTTGGATGCAACATCCGCTGTAGTGATTTTGTTCGTATAAAATATAGCGCAATAATAACGAATCGATTGACACCTCAGTCACCAAAATCAGCTCAGTAGTTTAATCGCCACTGTGGAACATTCGTGAATAGACACATACATACTGCCAAAATCATAACCCTTTTCTTTGGCTCTGCTATAGTTGGGTAAGAACACTAATTCAATTATTATTTATCGGCATCTCTACCTATCTTGCCATCAACATCTATCTATCTATCTAATAAAATTTATCTAACACACTGAGCTCTAAACTATCAATCTATCTTTCTATATCTACATATCTAATACACTGAGCTCTTTAACACGGGAGAGGTTGCCGTCATATTTGTTTGGACCTACTTGATCGACGCCATGTTGGTGCTGTGAGCAGACACGAGTGTCTCTGGAACTAATAATATTGCAAATGGCGCACCGACTTCTATACTTAATTTATACTTTATTTACTGCCCATCTTTGACATGAATTGAATTGTAGTACGTTTTGTGGAAATGTCATATTCTATTCTAACAAAGATGCACGGGTTAAATCAGCTTGGCATCCAGCTGCCCACAAGATAGTATAAAAACTTATTACAATGTAATAGCTACTTATTAATATTGTAAAATGATTATTTTGAAAAGAGCAACTGCTGAGTTTCTTGCCGGCTCTTCTCAGCAGAATCCGCTTTCCGAACCGGTGGTAGAATCTTGACGTGTCATAAGAGCCACAGGTTGGCCTACGTGAAATAAATAATTTTGAATTTTATAATTTCATATATTAATTATAGAGGTCGGTGCGCCATTCGCAATATCATTAAACTAGCGGCACGGTATGATGGCCGGTTTGACGTTTGTCCGCTCATGAAGTTCCGTATTAATTGATAACGACTTTGAAGGAAATAATTGTATTACTTTATTGACGATAGTGATGTGCAGAGATTCATAAATTTTATCGAATGTAGTTTTAGGTTTAGGACTCAAAATTTATTTATTAAATTGATTTCTAAAATGTATACAAGTGTAGAAAAATCAGTTTGCACCATTTAAGGGGTGAATGTACTTGTGAATATGAACAATTTTCACTATGTGGACAAACCTCTGAAATCGCAAAAAAATATCAGCTGTTTCATACAAAAGGTAAAATTTTTATTTTTATATGATATATACCACAACTCGGCATTTGGTTTTCTAAATTGAAAATTTTTAAAAATGGAATCTAATACGATCGTCACATAGGATCGCTGGCTAGCACAACTACTACCTCCGGCAAACTCGCGTCAATGCTCAATGCAAAACAAAGCAGTTTCGAATTGACGTTGCTTCGAAAAGTATAAACTGTCAGTGCAATGCGATTGTGATATAGTTTTGACCTGGCTTTGGATTTCAAATATTGATACTGCATTACTGTTGACCCTTGCTCGTTAATTTGGACTGTTCAAGCCCTTTGTTGTGGATTTCGTCGATATGACCGAACGTACGCAGAGAACTGTTCTAAATAGTCAGACACGTGAGTTCGTAATACGCCTTCGTAACTATTTCGATCGTGAAGCTCAAAATGGAGGGCCAATTTTACCTATAACGTCAGTGGTTGAACGCGTAGCTGATGCGCTTAATATTGGACAACGAACTGTTAGACGGATAACTAAAAAAAAATATGGCGAGACTGGCACAGAAGAAAATAAACTTCACACACCAAAAAAGAGAAAACGAGCAAAACCAGTCGTAGGCATCGATAGCTTTGATGCCGATGCTATCCGAAGACATGTTTACGGCTACTATTTACAGAAGGAGTATCCAACAAGAAAAAAGTTGGTGCATTCACTGAAGGAAGCTGGATTATTCTTCGGTGGGGAAAGTTCTTTAACGAAGATTTTGAAGACCATTGGATTTCGATACAAAAAATGTAACAAACGCAAAATATTGATGGAAAGATTTGATATAGCGATGGCAAGGTATACTTTTTTACGGCAAGTGAAAGAAATCAAAAATTGGCAAAATGTTGTGTTCTTGGATGAAACATGGCTTAATGCTAACCATACTGTAGGCCGTTCTTGGAACGATGACACAGCAGCATCTACTTCCAAAGTTCCTGTAGGAAAAGGATCGCGACTTATAATTTGTCACGCCGGAACCATCAACGGGTTTGTCGAAGGTTCTCTCATGGCTTTTGCGTCAAAAACCACTGGAGACTATCATGAAGACATGAATGGAGAAAAGTTTACTGAATGGTTTACCTCAATGTTGTGTAGCCTCCCTGAACCATCTATTATAATTATGGACAACGCCCCATACCACTCGATGCAAATTGACAAGCCACCTGCCCAATCCCAAAAGAAAGCTGATATCGTCGCATGGCTTCGTAAAAATGGCGTAGATGCAAACATGAATATGTTAAAAGCGGAATTAGTACGTCTTTTAAAAGAAAACAAACCAACCAAGATCCGATACGTCATTGACGAAATAGCATTAGAACATGGGCACAGAGTTATACGGTTACCGCCTTACCATTGTGAGTATAATGCGATTGAGTTGGTGTGGGCTCAAATTAAGGGATATGCTGCAAGACACAATACAGAACCCCCATTTACCACAAAAAAAATGCTAAAATTATTAGAAGAAGCTTGTGAACATGTGACTAAAGGAGACTGGGAAAAGGTTGTGAATAGAACTGTTAAATTAATAAGGGAAGATTATGAAAGAGATGTGAAAATAGATAATATTATAGAAAACGAACATATAATTATTAATGTAGGTGATGATAGCAGTGACGACAGTGAAAATAGTAGTATGGACGAATCTGATTAATTATGGCCTTTTGTGGCACCTTTTTTGGTATCTTTTGTATTCATATGTTTCTTGTGTGCATATAAAGTATGTATATTCATTTTCATTCAAATATTCAGTTCGTTCAAATAAATTAAATAAACATATACATTTTTGTTTTATTAAACCTATTTAATCAGGTACAAAAACAAAACTTAATTGTTTTTTGTTCGAGAATAAATTGACATTCCACATCACTATTGTAATGTGTCAAACCGGCCATCATAGCGTGCCGCTAGTTTAGTTCCAGAGACACTCGTATGTCAAATGTGGCGCTTCAAATTGAGGCTGTCATTTGTATGGCGATGATACAATCAAGTCCAATCCAGTGTTCATCTTAGATTAATTATAAAGACCAGTGCTCTATGGGTGAGATCCATAGATCGTACACTTGCTCCGCTCAAGACTCAAGATATATGTAAAATCAATAATTCAGTACAGTGCAATGACAGTTGCAAATGTCACTTTGTAAAATAATATTGCCATATTTATTGTAATAGTGATGTTCTAGTTCAGTAGGTAGTGATAGCTGTAGGACTGTACTTTTACATTTCATTTTATGAATCTCATAAGATCACATAATATGTAATAGAAATAGTAATAAAAGTCACCTTTTTAAAGCTGTAATAATAGAAAGCACATAAAATTTAAGATATTTAAGATCTATTTTTAGTACTAAAAGTTTTTATCCTCAGTATAGGCCGACAAAGACGAGATCCAGATTTTCCATAGAATAGAAATATTTTTTATTCATAATAAACTTTTTACAAGTGCTTTTGAATCATCTGGCTCTTTTAAAAACAAATTTACAATGCAGTACATACTATGCTATATATGCAGTGTTTCCACAATGAGGGAAGTTCCAAAAATGCATACCGACTAACTTCTATCTTAAGATGGGCAGACATAAAGTAGCCCCATTCCCGCCGGTGGCACCCGTTCACGAGCATGACGCATGACCCAGCCATTGCTTCGGTCAACCATATTTGAGGGAACGTAACAACCCGCATCACACGACACCACCGCAGAAATGTTTAAAGAGTGCGTGACATACTTATGCTACCCATGTTAAGGCATCGAATTGAAAACTAATATTCAAATACTCATTTTAAGACATCACTTAGACACAAATAAAGTAGCAAAGTACAAAGCACACTGCAAAGGATCAGCCTAGATGTCCAGCGCGGAAGTGCAGCCAGTATTCTTGGCACCATTCCACGCTGGCATGATTTGTATAGTAATTAGTTTAGCTATAAGTTTTTTTGTAACATTAAAAAAAACACTGTAAATGTCAATTCTCTGTACTGAATTATTGATACTTTAGTTAAAATGAGACACAAATACGTCCTGACATAAATCTGTCTCGTTAAACTCGGTCTTGAGTCTGAGCCGAGTGATAGTGCCATCTACAGACCTTGCCCCTAATGGTAATCTCGTATCACAGGTGGTGGCGCGACGCTGCTTGCAAAGGTTCCTTTATTCCCAGCTACTAATGTATGCACAATCTGAAGGTAAATATCAACTTACAGTACCCGGCGATATATATTGCACATCGGCCTTTGGAATAAAACGCTATTTCTATTCTATTGCAAGGAAAGCTAGCCAGAAATTCACGTAGTAATTACTGAAATCTCTTCACAATCGGCGAGCACATCACGTAACATATATAAAAAAAATGCAGTCGAACTGTGAATAGAATAGAATAGCGTTTTATTCCAAAGGCCGATGTGCAATATATATCGCCGGGTACTGTACTACTTACTTTACTACTTACTACTTACTTCACTTACTTTGTCTCTACACTTAGTACTTTCACAGTCTCTACTTATAGTCTAGTGGTTAACAGGACTATTACATATCACGATTAAAAAAGGGCGAAAACGTTTATCTTATACAACGTGTCCCAAAATTCAACGTTAAGGTTCATTATACGGGTCTGCCCGCGAAATTCAAATTTAATTTGGTTTTTCGCAATTTGTAAACTAATACGACAAAGTAGGCTTATGGCATTCTAATTGCGACAATGGCAGTATCATCTTCACAGGTTTACATAAAAATCTTTACTTGAAAGTGACCAGTTTAAGAAATTAATCAAAATACCGAGTTGGACGTGAGTTACTCACAAATTAGTCAGTATTTTGATTCTAACTTCTAGGAAAAGAAGTTACAAAAATAAAATGTGCCTATTATTTCTAAACAGGGGCCAAATGACGGTCGGGTACTAAAGTATTAGTTCTTGAAAAATGTTTAATATTTCAAAACAAATGGTACAAACAATTTCACGTGTAATTTATTACGTTATTAACATTATAGCAAATGTTTAATGTGTAAACATTATGTAAATGTTTATGTTAACGAATTGTCTACCACCAGCATTAATACATGCACGACATCGGCTTAAAAATGATCGTTTTATTTGTCTTGCATATCTTCTGCTATTGATGTAATCCGCAATCCTGAGTAATATTTCGACGAAGCTCGTCCAATGTCGCAATGGGTTTTGAGTAGACCCTGTCTTTAAGACAACCCCAATAGAAGAAGTCCAGGGGGCTTAAATCGGGTGAACGGGGTGGCCAAGTCGCCCGATTCAACGCCCTGGATACACATCATGTATATGACCGATTTGAATTTTTTTTTGTTTTAAAGGTGTTTTAAAGGTTCCCAGGTGATCCGTTATAAATTTTATCGAAATCGGTCGAGCGGTTCTTAAAATATCGACAGTCAATTAAATACTTTGTATAGTGTGTGTGTAAT
This sequence comes from Oeneis ivallda, assembly GCA_029955525.1. NCBI lineage: Eukaryota > Metazoa > Arthropoda > Insecta > Lepidoptera > Nymphalidae > Oeneis > Oeneis ivallda. Next base: position 3,926,613 of record JARPMR010000021.1, read on the forward strand.
GTAATAAAGCGGAAGTTTGAAGTCGGTTGTTTAAAAAGAATTTTTTTATTAAATTATTATTATATCTTTACTAGTCTTGGAATTATAACCTATTTTACAGTGACCGTATCTGTTTCTTTCTAAAACGAAATTTTCTATGGAGCTTGTATGGAGCTGCTGAATTGTGACATCACACTTCAGTATCGCTTTCTCTGTCTAACAGAAAACTTTAAAACGTATTTGTTTTTGGACCGATTTATTTTCTGTTTTTACAAAATGTTATTCTTACATGTTACATTTTCGATTATAAATAATGAATTTCTACATTTTGACTACCGTCAAATACCCAATTATCCTTTTAGTGATAATGATATATGTAATTGTAATACGTCCCCAGACCCCACCAAACCGATAGCGGAGTCGGAGCTGGAGCCCGTGCCCGGCGGCGGGTACCAGCTGAAGGCGGACCGCCGGGTGCACCTGTACGTGAGCACCGCGCCCTGCGGCGACGGCCGCATATTCAGCCCCCACGAGAACTACAGCCCGGAGCCCGACCGACACCCCAACAGGTGACCGATACAAACCGATAGCGGAGTCGGAGCTGGAGCCCGTGCCAGGTGGCGGGTACCAGCTGAAGGCGGACCGCCGGGTGCACCTGTACGTGAGCACCGCGCCCTGCGGCGACGGCCGCATATTCAGCCCCCACGAGAACTACAGCCCGGAGCCCGACCGACACCCCAACAGGTGACCGATACAAACCGATAGCGGAGTCGGAGCTGGAGCCCGTGCCAGGTGGCGGGTACCAGCTGAAGGCGGACCGCCGGGTGCACCTGTACGTGAGCACCGCGCCCTGCGGCGACGGCCGCATATTCAGCCCCCACGAGAACTACAGCCCGGAGCCCGACCGACACCCCAACAGGTGACCGATACAAACCGATAGCGGAGTCGGAGCTGGAGCCCGTGCCCGGCGGCGGGTACCAGCTGAAGGCGGACCGCCGGGTGCACCTGTACGTGAGCACCGCGCCCTGCGGCGACGGCCGCATATTCAGCCCCCACGAGAACTACAGCCCGGAGCCCGACCGACACCCCAACAGGTGACCGATACAAACCGATAGCGGAGTCGGAGCTGGAGCCCGTGCCAGGTGGCGGGTACCAGCTGAAGGCGGACCGCCGGGTGCACCTGTACGTGAGCACCGCGCCCTGCGGCGACGGCCGCATATTCAGCCCCCACGAGAACTACAGCCCGGAGCCCGACCGACACCCCAACAGGTGACCGATACAAACCGATAGCGGAGTCGGAGCTGGAGCCCGTGCCAGGTGGCGGGTACCAGCTGAAGGCGGACCGCCGGGTGCACCTGTACGTGAGCACCGCGCCCTGCGGCGACGGCCGCATATTCAGCCCCCACGAGAACTACAGCCCGGAGCCCGACCGACACCCCAACAGGTGACCGATACAAACCGATAGCGGAGTCGGAGCTGGAGCCCGTGCCAGGTGGCGGGTACCAGCTGAAGGCGGACCGCCGGGTGCACCTGTACGTGAGCACCGCGCCCTGCGGCGACGGCCGCATATTCAGCCCCCACGAGAACTACAGCCCGGAGCCCGACCGACACCCCAACAGGTGACCGATACAAACCGATAGCGGAGTCGGAGCTGGAGCCCGTGCCCGGCGGCGGGTACCAGCTGAAGGCGGACCGCCGGGTGCACCTGTACGTGAGCACCGCGCCCTGCGGCGACGGCCGCATATTCAGCCCCCACGAGAACTACAGCCCGGAGCCCGACCGACACCCCAACAGGTGACCGATACAAACCGATAGCGGAGCTATAAACATATTAGCACACGTGTTATAACATATTCGCACTTTTGTTAAAACATATTCGCACTTTTGTTGAAACCTATTCGCACTTTTGTTGAACCATATTCGCACTTTTGTTAAAACATATTCGTACTTTTGTTATAACGTATTCACTTTTTTGTTATAACGTATTCGCACTTTTGTTAAAACATATTCGCACTTTTGTTGAACCATATTCGCACTTTTGCTATAACATATTCGTACTTTTGTTATAACGTATTCGCTTTTTTGTTATAACGTATTCGCACTTTTGTTAAAACATATTCGCACTTTTGTTGAAACATATTCGCACTTTTGTTATAACCTATTCGCACTTTTGTTAAAACACATTCGCACTTTTGCTAAAACATATTCGCACTTTTGTTGAAACATATTCGTACTTTTGTTATAACGTATTCGCAATTTTGTTAAAACATATTCGCACTTTTGTTGAAACATATTTGCACTTTTGTTATAACGTATTCGCACTTTTGTTGAAACATATTCGCACTTTTGTTGAAACATAGTCGCACTTTTGGTGAAATATATTTGAAATATATTCGCACTTTTGTTAAAATATATTCACACTTTTGTTGAAACATATTCGCACTTTTGTTGAAACATATTCGCTCTTTTATTATAACGTATTCGCACTTTTGTTGAAACATATTCGCACTTTTATCAAAACATTTGATCTCAGGTTAAAACGTATTCGCACTTTTCTTGAAACATACTCGAACTTTTGGTAAAACATTTGATCTCAGATTAAAACGTATTCGCACTTTTGTTGAAACATGTTGCACTTTAGTTAAAAAAAAATATTCGCACTTTTGTTTAAACATATTAGCACTTTTGTTAAAAAATATTCGCGCTTTTGTTAAAACATATTAGCACTTTTGTTAAAAAATATTCGCGCTTTTGTTAAAACATATTCGCACTTTTGTTAAAAATGTTCGCACTTTTGTTGTAACATATTCTTATTTATGTTAAAACATATTTGCACTCACGTTTAAACTCTATTCGGGTCATTGTTAAAACATATCGTGCTTATGTTAAAAAACATTCACGCCTATGTTAAAACACACTTACTTATAATAATTTGCACTTATATTAAAACACTTAGCGCACGTTTTAGTTTAAAGACTTTTGCACGCATTTCAATTGTATTTCTTTCACCGTATTTTATTTGTATTGTTATGTTGTTTATCTCTAATATATAAAATTTTCATGTCGCGTTGTTTGTTACCAAATTCCTCCGAAACGGCTGGACCGATTTTTATGAAATTTTGTGTGCATATTGGGTAGGTCTGAGAATCGGCCAACATCTATTTTTCATACCCCTAAACGATAAGGGTGACCCACCCCTAAATATTTTTGCTGGCAGTACGAAGTTCGCTGGGTCAGCCAGTATTTTTATATAAACCTACAAATTTTGCGAACTACCCTAATCGCTGAATTAAAATACAATCTTAAAAAAATAATATTTAAAAAGTCTTTATTCCACAGATTAGCGCGCGGTCAGCTTCGTACCAAGATAGAGTCTGGCGAAGGTACCATACCCGTCAAGAACAGTACCAACGTGGTACAGACATGGGATGGACTATTGCAGGTATGAAACACCCTGTATTTACTCGTACCACATAGTACATATACACATACAGGTGATTCCTCTACGAATCTGAATGAGGAGATCCGTAGGATCCCTAGAAAACAGAAGGTTTCTACACACCCTTCCACCCAGCAGATTTCTAGGGATTGTTTAAAATTCAAACTAGCAAAAGCTATTAATAAGAATGAAAAATTTTTGAGTGTCGTGGAACACTCGGTTTTTAATAATAAATTAATAATAATTAAAAAATAATAATTATCTGAAGTCAGGATTCGAGCCCCTGAACTGCTAGTTTCACTCCTTCGTTTAGCCGCTACGCCACCAAAGCTATGATGGAACGTGTGTAATAAACTTTTTTCGCCTACCCCCATCCGCCAAGTCCGTACCATTCGACAAGGAACTTCATTCCAAAAAGATTTTTTCTTGTTATATACAGGGTGAGCGGCTGCTGACGATGTCGTGCTCGGACAAGATGGCGCGCTGGTGCGTGGTGGGGCTACAGGGTGCTCTGCTGGGCAGGCTGATACGCCCCGTGTATCTGCACTCGCTGGTGCTGGGCTCGCTTCTGCACCAGCATCACATGTACCGGTGAGTGGTCACGCTATATACAGGGTGAGCGGCTGCTGACGATGTAGTGCTCGGACAAGTTTAAAAAAAAACCACTTGTATAAAAATATCTATTTATTGCTAAATTGCTATTTACAACCCACACTCCTGTCAGTCTGAGTAAAATTAAAATTAAACTGTCTTTAATTAAATATTAAATTGTCTAGAATATAATTTACTATTCGATAGAATACGGAGATTGTCTGTGCGTTGTCAGGAAGTACTTTCCTCGGGCGCTGTGAAATAAAAAGAAATAATTATAATTTTTTTTATACGACATTCTTGGGTGGCGTGTCATATAATTAACCTACTAACATGGGCGTAGCTAGCCATGGGCTCAGGGTGGGGCAGCAGTATAAAATAATATGTAACTAGCAAACTAAACCCGAAGTCTTATCCCAGTTAATTTTTTCATAACGGTTTCCCATAATTACTTATTCATTCAATAGACACATGACGATCAAAATTGAGATTATTATTATGCCCGTTTTCACCAACCATACCTAAATTATCCCCTAAGTAGAAGTCTCTCTACGTAGGTAGCCCCTAAATACAATCCTAACATCCCAATGTTATTTTCACCTTTAGTTGTCCCGTAGAGGTTCGTAATAACAAAGTAAAAAAAAAAAGTGTGTGTCAGCTCCGACGCACGACTGGAGTTTACTTTATAGTATTTGTGCTAGTTAATATCAAATACGGCCATCTATTGTAAATAGCTCGAACTATTATGTTAACAGTGCTGTTATCGCAGGGTTTTAGGGCGTACAACAGAGTTGCTATTCGAAATAGTTTACACATAAGCCGAAAGATGGCGCTGATCTACATGTTTGTAGTAACGCTGTCATAAAAACGTAACAAGGTCATTCATAAGTAGATTTTACACCTCGAATTTTTCTCATACCGGGCGCCTAAAATCGATTCTTAAGGAGTAAACTCCAATACATATTATGTTATGTCAATTTAGACCTTTCGGATATATTATATCACTAATTTTGGCGCTGACGGGCAGTTGTATCCTGGCCGTGATGTAAAATGGGCAACCCATTCAGAGCACGATTCCCGAGACATGTGAATTCCATCACCTGGGTTCCTGATGATGATGATTTTATATGACATTTATATTTTTAACTAAATAATGCCCGCGACTTCGTCTGCGGATTAAGGTCTTTTGATTCCCGCGGGAACTCTACTTTTCCGGGATAAATAGAACCTATGTGTTAAGGAGGGTATGAGCTATCTCCATTCCAAATTTCAGCCAAATCGGTTCATTTATTGTGACGTGAAAGAGTAACATCCATACATCCATCCTCACAAACTTTCGTATTTATAATATTAAGGCCCGCTTTCAGAAACGCCAGGTTATCGTTTTAACCCAGAGTTAGCCGCTGTTTTGACAGATTTCGTATAGAGCTTCTGTGAAAATTACAAATTTATTCTTGGGTTAAACCTTACCCGGCGTCTCTGCAAGCAGGCCTAAGTAGGATTACTAGAAGAATTTATATTGTCTGGTGGTTTATACGGAATACTTGCCGGTATTTTATTTGTAAGCTAAGAACTAGTAGTAACAACTAATTTGTTTCCTTGTCCTAAACCAAACAGTTTTCTCAAAATAGTCATAATTTTTGATTCATTTGCTATTTGAAAATTGTATGTACTTGATATCGGTCGTATCTCTGCATTGATGTTGTCATTTTGTTCCTTTATAAAGTTGTGTATCTCACTATTTGGTGTTTTTATGACTGTACTAATTTCCCTTATTATGGATATAGTTGGACCGATTTTTTGACGATTTCTTATAAAAAAATGGAGTATTTTTAAAAGCATGTTTTCGCTATTTTGTGGTTTTTTGAAAAATGGAATGAAACGACGTTGCCTGTGGTAGTGTAGAATTGGTACTTCGTTTTTTGATTCTGATCTTTTTGTTCTTTTTGAGATTTTTTGGATTCTGAATTTTCCATAATTTTTTGTTAATTCTTCATTTTCTATTGCCTGTGGTCTCGTTAACTGTAGAATGAGATGTTGTTGTTTTGATAGTTTGACTTTTGATTCTGGTATTTTGAAAGCTTTTTGACTTCTGAATTTTCCAAAATGTTTGTATACATAATTCTCTATTGTCTGTGGTCTCGTTAAGAGTATGATTGAATGTTGTTTTTGGTTTAATAAATTGAGTTTTGATACTGATCTTTTCAGTCTTTTGTTGATATTTAAATCTTTGTCATTCGTATACTTCTTTGTTGTGTATTTTCTAAAAACTTTCGTTAACTTGTCTTTATACACCGTCTGTGGTTTCGTCATAAATTGTACTGTACTTTGTTTAGGTGTTTGGAATTCTGGTCTTTTTGGTACATTATTTATGTTTCTACTGGACCTACTCGTATCTGTTACGGTACCAGATATTTTGAATGTTCCATTATTTTTCGTATATTTGTTTTCTTTTATTATATTTTTTCTTTCAATTGTTTGTGATTTAATAAAGTCATTCATTGTAATAGCGGACATTTTGTCTATCTTAGTTTTCATGTTGGGATGTTTTTCTTGTGAAAACTCGAAAAATCCATTGGTCTCTGTATCACTGTTACCTGAAAAGAGAAGCGGTGCTGAAGTGCTGTACAAATTACATTGCGTGCAGATATTATTATTGCAAGGTGATGCATTTGTGCAATAAATAAGCAATAGCTTAGCTCACTAGAGCACTGAATACATAATGGTACAAGTACAGAAGATTCATGCAAAATCGTTTAAATAAATTACGACTCTTGTTACCACACAATAAAGTGCAATTCAGATCGCACAGCGCTAATTAACTACCGTCATATTAACCTAGAAGTGGTGTCTCTTTCTATCGCTTACTCTTATCTTGTCTGACTACGTAACGGTGGTATTCTTCTAGAATATAGACTCTAGAGAAAAATTATTAATCTCAAATATGGTTGAGCGAAGCAACGTCATGCTCGTGAACGGGTGCCGCCGGCGGGAATGGGGCTACTTTCTGTCTGCCCGTCTTAACATGTATTGAATTGTAAGTAGGTATGCTTTTGTGGAACTTCCCCTCATTGTGGAAACTGCATACATAGCATAGTATCTACTGTATTGTAAACTTGTTTTGAAAGGAGCAACTGCCGAGTTTCGGCAGGAAGGGTATTCCGAACCAGTGGTAGACGCATCGACGCATCAAAAGCACTTGTAAAAAAGTTGATTTGAATAAAAAATATTTCTACTGTATTCTATTCTGAATATTCTATTACCTGCTATGTGCCTATTACTCTACATTCTGAACAAATGACGTTTCAAATAAACCTAGGCCAGGTTTTTTAAACAGATGACTCCAAGCGGTGCGTTGTAATAATAGACCTGTGCTGTGACCAGAAACCAAAGCCCCCACTCCCAAGTAGTCGTATGTGTCATGAACCTACTTCCAATCGACTCCAAACCCCATATGGGTAGTGGGACCATGAGCACAGAAACCCCTCGCGTACTCCTTCCATGTAGGACACCTCGTCGCGACAAACGCCTCGGGGTGTAGCACCGATTCGCTGAAGAACATGTACGAACGCCAGTGACTGCAGAAAACTGGAGGGGAGAGGGGGGCAGTTACTTTTGATGTACAACTTCTTTACGCACGCTTGACTTGGGGAGTGAGCTGGTGAATGCGTTACGAAAAGTGTGATCGGGCGAGGCGAACGGAAGTTGAGAGGGAGATATAATTGAGAGACAGAGAGTTTCGTATATTACTGTAGGGGCAAGAGAGAGAGGTGCGAGCACACATTTTCTTTCTCTCTTTCTCTCATAGCCATAGTTGCGTTTCGTAAGTTTTACTTCAGTCGTGTGGTCTAAAGCACACTCGTTTTTTCATTATTTATAGATAGGCTTGCGCTTGACGACAATCAACGCTGGGAAACAGTGAAACACTGAGACAAAACAAATAAACACTGAGTTTATATACTCGTATCACGTATGATAGCTGGAAAGCACTGGCAGCTATCATACGAGTATATAAACTCAGTTTAGCTGCATGGGCCGCATTACGTTTATTGTTCCTAATGTATATTCTTTTGTGGCAAATAAATCATTATTATTATTATTGATGAGGTCTAGGTTGGAGCGCGCTTGCCCTTTAGATGCCTATTCACTCTTGCCTTGAAGGTACTCAAATTACAGGTGGCAGGAAACACGGATGCTGGAAGGGTGTTCCACACCTTGGCGGTTCGTTTCAAAAACGTTTAAGCGTTTCGTGCGACTAGGTTGGATTTGTTTTTAGTTGCCTGAATCCAGCGGCTCCCTGCGACTCGTTTGATGTCGTCGGTCCACCCAGTGGACGATTTGCCAACACTGCGCTTCCCTGTGCGGGGCCGCCACTCCAGCAGCTCTTCGCACTATGTGTCCCGCCCATTTCCACTTCAGTTTCGCGACTCGCTGAGCTATGTCGGTGACTTTGGTTCACCTACGGATATCCTCATGTCGGATTTGATCTCGCAGGGATACTCCGAGCATAGCTGTCTCCATCGCCCGCTGAGTGACCCAACCTTCTCATGAGGCCCACAGTTAGCTTATGTATAAGTTGTATGACTCACACTTGTTCAGTAGCAGTTGCTTGGGAATGACCACCTCCAGCTCGCAGCCCGGCTGTGGGCTGATCCCACCGTTGGGATAGAAGTCCACGTGGCCCACTTGCTGATTGTATCCTGAAAACAATCGTTTGCAGTTAAAGGTTTATTTAGAATTCACCCCTAAGTTCACAATGACCCAGTTCAAGTAACCCTTAAGTTCACAGTGACCCCAGTTCAAGTAGCCCCTAAGTTCATAATGGCCCATTTCAAGTAGCCCTTAAGTTCACAATGACCCAGTTCAAGTTTACTTAAGTTCACAGTGACCCCAGTTCAAGTAGCCCCTAAATTCATAGCGGCCCATTTCAAGTAGCCCCTAAGTTCATAATGGCTCAGTTCAAGTATATAGCCCTTTAAGTTATGACCTTAAGGGCTACTTGAACTGGGGCCACTGTGAACTTAGGGGTTACTTGAACTGGGACATTGTGAACTTAGGGGCTACTTGAACTGGGCCATTCAATTAGTTTTTATTCAAATAGTTATTATTAGCATATAGACTAGCGCTTGACTGCGCTCTCACCTGATGGTCAGAGAAGATGCAAACTAAAATGGAGCGCGCTTGCCTAGACGATGCCTATTCCCTGATTTGAAGGTCGCTCTCACTGTTGGTCTACTCACCGAATATCCCGGCGTCGGTGTGTATGACGTCGACGAACTCCGCGTCGCTCGGGTCGAGGCGTTGGGACGCTGGCAGCTTGTCGAACAGGGGCAGCGCCGGGTCCAGGCCCGTTATCCGGGACACCAGGCCTGGAGTGGAATAGAACCCTTACTAATATTATAAATGCGAAAGTGTGTTTGTTTGTTGGTTTGTCCTTCAATCACGCCGCAACAGGGCTGCGGATCGACGTGATTTTTTGCATGGGTATAGTTGAGGACCTAGAAAGTGAAATAGGCCAATTTTTATCCCGGAAAATCAAAGAGTTCCCGAGGGATTTTAAAAACTAATCCACGCGGACGAAGTCGCGGGCATCAGCTAGTGGAATGCATGAATGTCGTGGAACACATGATACATAATATTAATACGTGAAGCAAAAATTTTGTACCACTTTTTACGAAAATTGCGCGGACGGAGGAGTATGAAAGGGGTTGTTTCAAATATATATGGAGCCTGGGCCAGGTCTTTGTATAGTCTTTCAAAATATTTGGGGTCGTGAAATAGTGATTATTTTTTCTTTATTTCTCATTAAAAGGTCCTTTTTACGAGGTACAGTGCGAAATTATTTTGCAAAATGAAAGCGCAACAACATGGCTTTCTATTTGACAATGACACGTAATTACATGAGTCATGATGACATTTGACATACCAGCAATTGACGTTTGACAATTGAAATGACATTAAGATGACGTAACGTCGTCACGAGAACTGATTTTGGGGGTTTGGGCGACGATGTCTAAAAATCGAGCCCTATTAATTAACACAAGTTCTTATTTGAAACTTTCAAGATACTGTTGTTATGTTACGTGTACCAACTTGTTATAAGAATGACTAGTATTGTAGTAGGAAGTATCATTGTTGTACTTTATGTTTAGTTATTTTGTTAAATTTTGATGAAGGCTCATAAGAACGCTCAGGGTCACTCAGCGGGCGATGGAGAGAGCTGAACTCGGAGTATCCCTGCGAGATCAAATAAGAAATGAGGAGATCAAATAAATTGAATGGTTTGAAAGATTTTCAATATAATAATAATAATGAGGAAAATATTCCTCAGTTAATCGTCACTCGGCGATGGTGAAATTGGTTCTTCAATCATACCTGATTGTAACGATCCGCCGGCCACCCCGGCAGCCTGCGCTCCGAGGCTGTGCCCGACCAGGTGAGTCTTGGACAGCTTCAGACCCCTGCAAAATAGACGATTCATAGGAGTTCATGGGAAGTTTTTCTCAATCATATAAATCTATATATATAAAAGAAAGTGGTTTTAGTTACACTATTTATAACTCAAGAACGGATGAACCGATTTGGCTGAAAACACAGGTATGCATGGGTAAAATTGTCTGAAATTCAATAATGATTTCTTATAGGTTTTGAGGTGCTAATTACTGGAAAAATAATAAAAAAATTCAATCACGTAAGGTTTTTTTAGAAATCTTATTAAATGCATTTCAAATAAAAGGTGGTATTATTGAAATTTTTTTTTTGGTTTATAAAAAAATTGTAGTAAAATGTGAATCTCTGTCATGATAAATATTATTTAGGGCTTGAACATGATAAAATAAACGTAATTTATTTGGCGATAAGACAGTAGTTTACTTTTAAAATGGCTTCAAGTTCGAGAAATGGTATGAATTCACCAAAACAATTTAGTGTTTCATTTGTGGCAAATTTATCACGTAAAAACCAGAATGGAAAATGACAAGATTTGTAAAAAACATCTAGGTAATTTGCTTATTTTAGTACTAGTCTTGCAGATCAGGAAAAACCATGGACCTCCTGCCAAGTATATCCTTAGAACTGTGTCAATGCTCTCAGGGGCAGAAAAAAATTCCATTCAGCGCTCTGATGGTCTGAATGGAACCAAGAAATCTTTATGAGGACTGCTACTTTTCCTGCTCTAATACAAAGGGGTTCGATATACTAAACTGCTTGATAAAAAAGAATTTCAGAATCTCATGGTTCAGTCTGCAATAAGGCCCACACCACAAGTTTGTTCTATTGCCATACTCGTACCTACCTGAAACCCACGAAGTTACGAAGTTAGAGACTTACGTTGTCTGATAAAAGGAAAGAGTAAGGTTTTATTCCTATCCAGAATACTTAGCCGCAGTAATTAACACGGCCTGAATTGAATAAATAAGCGCACGGATTTGATCTCTCGGAAAATCTTGGGGATTGCAGAGGCGAAGAAGGAAAGAAATTCCATGAAGATGCAAAGGTGATTGAAAGACCATTAGCAAAGAAGATCGAATGTTAACATCATTGCAGATCATTACTGGTTTTTAAAGAGGGACAGTGAGACAAATGAATACAGGCGAAAATCTTTAAAAATAAGCTTTAGTGATGTGCGGAAGAGGTACTAGGAGGATATTTAACAATTTAGTTCCATAATTAATTTAGTATTAATCTCATTAGAAGCTATAAAGTGCAGTAGGATTTTTTTTTCATTAAATTTCACCAAAAACAAACTCATTACGGCAAAAAATGTTTTTTTTTAAATCTCGTATATCTAGAAAATCTTACGTGATAGAAAAAAACTAAAACCATATTCGGATTCCGCATCCCAAAATTACCAAATACAGATACCTTTCAAACAAACAATTTTCCAAAAGGTCAATTTTGCATACCTGTGAAATTGTTGGAGAGGTAGCTTAGAACCAGGAGACGGACATAGGATACTTTTTATCCCGTTCGACCGCGTTTCCGTCAAGTCACTATAAACGTGGTATAACAAAAACGCATCTGACATGGAATAACAAAACGCAAATGACAGTGGAATAACTAAACAGCTAAACGTAATTTTGTCTTTGGTTAAGTATGGTAAAAAATTTGACAATTATAAAAATGATAGCTAAACGTAATTGATAATATCATCAGTAATATGTTTTCTCTTTGAATCATCATTGACAATGCCGCGAGCAAGACGATCAAATGTTTCCTGCTACAAAGCTACGGATTGACGTGATTTATTGGATAGGTATAGTTGAGAACCTGGAGGGTGACAAAGATTTCCCGCGGGATGTCATGAACTAAATCCACGCAGAGGAAGTCGCGGTTATCAGCTAGTTAGGTATAAAACTGTATCCAAAATATTCGTAATTTAATTGGGTATTTGACTGATATTTTTTTATTTAAGTATTTAAAATAACGTTTATAAATACCTACTATAACACAATGTCATTTCTCCTTTTTAAATATCTTTACTAGTCTCGGAATTATAAGATGTTTTACTGTGACTGTATCTGTCTCTTTCTAAAACGAAATTTTTTATGGAGCGTGTATGGAGCTGCTGATTTGTGACATCACACTTCACTAGCGCTCTCTCTCTAACAGGAAACTTTAAAGCTCTATAACTTATTTGTTTTTGGACCAATTTATTTTCTGTTTTTACAAATGTTATTCTTACATGTTACATTTTCGATTATAAATAATATCAACATTTTGACTACAGTTAAATATCCAATTGCCAAAGATTATAGTTGAGTCCAGTGGCCTGCCGTACGGTTCAAAGACATGCAAACCAGGTGCTTCCATCTTCTTTACTTATGTTGTCTCGACGAACTCAACAAAGCACACAGAAGTTCACAGAACAGAACAAACTACTACTAGACATAATTACATTTACAACCCATTTAGCTTTGTACGCGGACCTGTTATATTGCCTTTTATTCATAACTTTCACTAGTTTTTGAAATACACAAGTAAGGATTAATAAGTTTTTGTGAATTTATAAGAAGTTAAAAAATTTTACCTTAGTTTCGACAACCAATATTTGCACTTTAAATCGTCACAAGGAACAATACCTATTTATTAATTCTGAACTCATTTTGTAAAAAAATTCACTATTATTTCTCAAATGTGAATTTTTTAGAAATGAAACAAAAAATGTGCACATTATGCTTTAGTCCCGCGGGACTTCTTAAATGAGACGGATTATAAAGCCCCGCATCACATCCCATACAAATCGATATATCATCATCATCATCATCAATAGCCTATAACAGTCCACTGCTGGACTAAAGGCCTATCCCAAGGGGAGGGTTTGCCCATAATCACCACGCGGGGCAGACGGGTTGGTGATCGCAGTAGATGGTAGTAGTAGCACAGAGGACGCCCGTTCTCCGTTATATTCCCTTAGTCGCCTCGTACGACACCCGCGGGAAGAGGAAGGGGATGAAAACTGTATTCTGATCTGCCGTCACCACACGGCATATAATCGATATATATTATAGATATATACCCAAGTAACAATTCGTTGTCGTATAAAAGTCGTGACAACGTTTTGTGTTTACCTTTTAGTCCTAAAGAAAGGTCGTATAAACGTTATTATAACGTTTACAAAACGCGAAAATGGCCCCAGTTATAAGACCATTTGTCGTTTAATCGTCGCATAAAGGTCGCGACGATGACCATTTACGTCGTATAGACGTCCTGTAGACGTTGCAGAATAGAACGTTTTGATTATATAGACGTTACGAGATAACCCTTACATAACTTGCTAAGTTATATAATGGTCATATTAACGTTGTGAAGTGACTAAAACGTCGTATTAGCGTTATGCGAGTGACTGTTTTTTGTTGAAGTTGAAACCCAAAGTATTAACAATTCGTTGTCGTATAAAAGTCGTGACAACGTTTTGTGTTTACCTTTTAGTCTTAAAGAAAGGTCGTATAAACGTTATTATAACGTTTACAAAACGCGAAAATGGCCCCAGTTATAAGACCATTTGTCGTTTAATCGTCGCATAAAGGTCGTGACGATGACCATTTACGTCGTATAGACGTCCTGTAGACGTTGCAGAATAGAACGTTTTGATTATATAGACGTTAGGAGATAACCCTTACATAACTTGCTAAGTTATATAATGGTCATATTAACGTTGTGAAGTGACTAAAACGTCGTATTAGCGTTATGCGAGTGACTGTTTTTTGTTGAAGTTGAAAAGAAATCGTACGTGCTCTTGTGAAAAAAATATAAACTAAAAATTTATGGTTAGAAGGCAAGTAAGTAAAACTAATTCCATTAAAAATTAATTATTCTATGTTTGTATTATATTGCGTAGCGTTGATTTCGACTGGAAACTTTATTTTTACGAGAAAGTATATATGAAAATACTATGAATATTTTAATGCCCCCCCCGTGATTTTGTGTTTTATGCATTATATTTAAATAATTTCAAATTATGTCTTCATTCAAAACTTCCGGCCATGATGTTAATATAACTAGATGTCGTGTAAACGTTTTTGTGACGACCATTGAAAACGCCATGTTTTAGTTTAGACATTAGGGTTCCTCATGCTAGGGTGTATAAAAACTATTTTAGTGTATAATCACTATTTTTTTCTATTGTTATGTGTATAGATATATATTTCCTAACTAAAATTACAATCTAGCCTAATTATATGGCTAATGAGTAATTTTACTTTAACCTAAACTTATAAATAATTATCTCCTATACTTATTTAGAAATAGTCCATAGACGCATCTCAGTTTTTTTCAATTCATTGAAGACACTTTTTTCTTGTGTTCTTTAAGGCCGCTCTGACACTAACCTATCACCAGTTACTATAATCACTATTAAATTTACTCTACTAAGAAGTAAGAATACTAGCTCTAGGCTAGCTATAGGGTTAACATGTTAATTTTTTTTTAGTGTTACTGGCTCCCTAATAGTGTTTGGACTATGATGCCACCATGTCAGTCTGTTTTATATCAATATTACTTAGTATTAGTCTAAATTTATTATATCATACTCATAATATTATTTATTTTAGTAATATATTACTACTAAAAACATAATCATATGATATCAATCCTTAATTCAGAAAACTAAGTTAGTTTTAATAAATAATATATAAGAATAAGTATTATCTGCACAATTAATTATACGGAACCTTTTACTGAAAGTATGATACACTCTTTTCAATAGATTACAGAAGATTTTGGACGTACTTATTTGGTGTACTTTTCAATATCTGAAAAGATTTATTTACTTTTCGTTTGAAGGTCTCACTGCGTTATTTTTGTCTCCAATATTTTTTATTAGCGTCCATTTTTTCAATTTAAGTAATATTATTAGGTGTAGGATAAGTTGTATTAAAGTTGTGTCTAGACTCCTACTCAACTTTAAGTCTTATTAAAGTTGGAGTTTGACACTTATAGGACTTATGTCTTGTAATAGTTATATTGCAGTCACAAGAAAACTACTTGGTTGTATAAAAGGCTTAACCACGACCACTAAAAAACAAAGTAATGTTAGTTATATAAATGTTATGAATTAACGTCTACATGACTTTCAGTCATATAAATATCATACACCGACGTTTATACAACCATACGAATGTCGTATAAGCGTTGTGGCTGTGACCATTACATAACGTCATATAATTTCCTTTTACATGACTTTCAGTCATATAAATGTCATACACCGACGTTTATACAACCATACGAATGTCGTATAAGCGTTGTGGCTGTTACCATTACATAACGTCATATAATTTCGTTTTATAGACGTTTACTCGACTATTTATTATAACTTAATAGTCGCACGACTAAAAGGTCGAATTGATGACATCTATAGGACGTTATTGTTGTCTTATTACTATTATAAGACTACTACACGACATGAAGTCGTATAACGTTAGACTTATACGACTTTTTTGGACTTTTTTGCTACTTGGGAAAGAAATCGTACGTGATCTTGTGAAAAAAAATATAAACTAAAAATTTATGGTTAGAAGGCAAGTAAGTTAGACTAATTTCATTAAAAAATAATTATTCTATGTTTGTATTATATTGCGTAGCGTTGATTTCGACTGGAAACTTAATTTTTACGAGAAAGTATATATGAAAATACTATGAATATTTTAATGCCCCCCCCCCGTGATTTTGTGTTTTATGCATTATATTTAAATAATTTCAAATTATGTCTTCATTCAAAACTTGCGGCCATGATGTTTTAGTTAGTGTCCAACCTCTATAAGACGTTAAAATAACTAGATGTCGTGTAAATGTTTTTGTGACGACCATTGAAAACGCCATGTTTTATAAACACTATCTAGCCTAATTATATGGCTAATGAGTACTTTAACCTATACTTACTAAGAAATAGTCCATAGACGCATCTCAGTTTTTTTCAATTCATTGAAGACACTTACACCGACAATATTTATGAAAGACCTATTCAACGACACCCCACACTATGCGATAGTCCAGAAAAAAATATTCTTCTCCACTTTACATGTAGGGGAGGTACCCTAAAAAAATGTTTTTCACAATTTTATTTCACGACTTTGTTGTCGTGATTAATATTCATACCCTTGTCAAATTATAGTTTTCTAGTACCAATAGTCTCTGAGCTAAACCGCGGACGGACGGACGGACGGACATGGCGAAACTATAAGGGTTCCTTGTTTAGTAGGGAACCCTAAAAATGGTATGTATTTTAAAAACTCCCTGTCTCCCTGCGGCTCGTTTGATGTCTGCCAACACTGCGCTTCCAGTTGCGGGGTCGCAACTCCAGTACCTTGGGACCCCAACGACCATCAGCTCTTCGAACTATGTGCTCCGCCCATTTCACATTTAGTTTCGCGACTCACTGAGCTCAATTAAGCTTGGTATGCATTAATTTAAAAAGCCGAAAAAATGTAAAAAAAAATTAATTCAAAAATGTATTATGTAGCGTCGTAGATATTGAATATTTGCATTTTATTCGATTAAATATATATTTGGCTATTTAAGTTAACACATATCTACAAAGCTTAATTTAATCGTATAAATAAACAGGTATTACTACTATACCGGCTCCCTTATAGTATTTGTACGATGATGCCACCATTGTCATATCAATATTAATTAACTAGTAGGGCGCGTGGGTGCGCGGCCCGCAAGCGGACCGCGGTTTTTACATCGTCAAGTGGACTTTCAGGTCCTAATCATTTTCTATCAAATAACCACTCTTCCATCTTTTATACTCTCCGCGATAGATGCCTATGAAATTGTTATGGCCGCCATCTTGAATCCGCCATTTTGAATTTTTTTCAGCTCATTGCCAATTGGATGAGGTTTCGAGTATTTTTTGTTTGAGCACCCAACTAGCAAAAATAGGTCATATAAGAGTTTTGCAAACGTTTTGGATATAACTGAATGGTATGCTTTTAAGTCATACAATGGTCAAACAAACGTTTATACAACGCGATTTTGGCGCAGTTACTATGGCTATAAAGTCATATAGCTGTCATTCAAAAGTCATAAGCAAAAACGTTTAGTCAATTAGGTGTTATAAAATTAATATTTTAAGTATATTTCGTCATAGTAGTGTTGTAATTTATTATTTGTATGAGTATTTAGTCGTATAGTTATCATAGCGCAGACGTTTATCTGACCAATGAATCGTTGTGATGCAGTATTGAAGCGCTTTCAATCATAAGTAATATTAATAAATTCTACTGTCTGTGAGCAGCTCGGCGTCTGCAAAAAATTAAAAAACAAAGAGTAATATGTATTTAATATTTTATACTTGAGTGTAATCAATATTCACAAGTTTGAAATGGGATGTGTTTATTTTTAAGTTAGGAAAACTTAATGCGAATGTCACTTTTGCGACCAACTTTTTAGGTTTATTAATATATTTTAAATGCCCCCTTGATTTCTTTTAAATTTAATTATATTTTTCTGTAATAAAAATAAATTATTATTTGTCATAATGCCATTATGATTTACAAAATACTTATATATGATAAATACTGCTGTGTTAAGAGTAAAAACTCCTTCATAATGCCATTATGAGTTACAAAATACTTATGTACGATAAATACTGCGGTTTTAAGAGTTAAAACTTAAAGAACGCCATCATTACAAACCTATCAGAGTTCCTTAAAACATTTTAGTAATCCGTCATTTTGTCATTCCAAAACATAGTCCTTTTACATTATCAGAATATAACTATTGCATAGATAGGTATATTATAGACCTCGCCTAACGTTTTAGTCGCAATTGTATTTTAAGAAAGTAATAATAATTGCAAACAATTTCTATGGTATAGGTATATGTGCTTTAATCCTGGGTATGAGCTATCTCTATTCCAAATTTCAGCCAAATCGGTTCATTCTTTGTCGCGTTAAAGAGTAACAAACATCCATCCATCCATACATACCTATATCATCACAAACTTTCACATTTATAATATTAGTATGATGTGATTAACTTTAAAGAAATTTTTTCTTCTTCATAATTTTAATCAATTTCATAATTTTTTCTTTTTCTTCTTTCATAATTTTACGGTTTATTGTACGGAACCATCACTCTCTGTCGCGTTTATTTAAAATGTCAGAATTCTGACGTTTTGAACCTAACAAATCATAAGCACTAGCCTTTAGTCATACAGTGGTTTCGGATATGACATTTATATGACTTTATTGACATGTAACATTCATAAGAAACCGAAATTATGACTAGTCTTACAGTTGCGGATATAAAAGCTTTTATATAACCAAATTGCTATAAGGTGTCATATATAAGTTGTAATACCAGCCAAAATGTCTTGGCTAAAACGTTTGTATGACTGTTTATTTTCTGCGATTAAATTGCTTTATAGCTATGTCATACAAACGTTTGTACGAGGACATTTTATTACCAAATTGCATTAAAACATAAAAGCAATATACATGACGCCTGTACAACGTCACGTTTTAAAACTTGCTAATATACGGTACTTATAGGACGAATTAGTCATAAAAGGTTAAAATGTTATGACCATTTTGTTAGTTGGGCACCTCCCACCTATCTTCAATACCCTGCCCGTGCTCCTCACCCACCTTCCAAACCCTCGATCGTCATATCTCATCATTTCTCAGAATGAGAATTCTTTTATAAAAACATATTTTGAAAAGGAACCGTATCAAAGTCTTGCATAGTTCTCAGCTTCTAGTCTATTCAATATTCGCCATATATTTTGTATGGAGAAAAAAAAATCCGCCATCTTGGATTTTTTTCTATTCATCAAATAGACCTTTGGGTCCTGATCATCTTTTGCCAAGAAACCACTCTTCCATCTTTTATACTCCCCGAGATAGACACCGACGAAATTTGTATGGCGGCCATCTTTTTTCCGTCATTTTGAATTTTTTTTCAGCTCACTGCGAATTGGATGAGGTTTCGAGTGACTTTTGTTCGAGCACACCCCACCTATCTTCAATACCCTGGCCGTGCTCCTCACCCGTCTCCGAAATCCTCAATCATCAGCTCTCTCCATATTTTTCCTCCGAATGAATTTTTGTCCTCTATACGAAACCATCTGTGAAAAAAAAAAATTTCATACAAAATTTTACAGGGGAGGTGATCAATGAGTGAGTGAATCAGTGAATCAGTGAATCAGTGAATCAGCCCCAGCAGCTATATATATATAGTAATATTAGATTACGTTTATTATTTCATACTCATAATATTATTTATTTTAGTCACTAGTAAAACATATTTTATCTACTCCAACATCGAAAAGTTCCAGTTTCGAATTTGACAGCTGAATCGAAATGAACCCTCTTTCGGTTTTGCTTCTCATTTCGATGCAGCTCGTTGTATGGGAGCTGAATCGAAATGTTTATCTTCTTAAAATAGGATACCTAAAGCTAAGGCTCTGAGTTCTGGCACTTTTGTACCGTTCATACGACAGAGGCGCCACAAGCGGCTGGTGGCGGCTTACGGAGTTACTTTTTGTTGACAGAGGCGCCACAGGCGGCTGGTGGCGGCTTACGGAGTTACTTTTTGTTACTTTATTGAGCCTACGGCGTATTTTGTTAATGATTTTATTTTCCTTGTCGTAGATAAAATCTTGTATGCAACTGAACGTAATTAGTCATTTTAATTCTCGTACTATCCTATTTTGATACTCGGCAAGCCTCGTATCAAAAAACAGCACTCGAATTAAAATGACCCTCATTACGATGCAGTTGCATAAATAGCTAATATCAATCCTTAATGATTCTGAAAACTAAGTTAGCTTTAATAAATAAGATAGTATTACCTGCATTATTACTTATACAGAACCTTTTACTGAAAGTATGATACACTCTTTCAATAGATTGCAGAACATTATGGACGTTATTTTAACTGATTGGCGCGAAAATTTAAACACGTAATTTAAACTTGATCGATTTATTAGTGAGATAATATTATAATGATATGCCTAATAATATCGAGCTGATATTAGGCATGCTGGGCTTTTTGGTTTGTATAGAGAGTTCGCCCCTGTAAATTGACCACATTTTGTCAAAAGTATATGAGATTTTTGCAATCATAGAAAATATTAGAATGTGCGAGAGAGAGGGATGCGTAAAGTAATAGTTCCTCATAGACGTCCTAACCGCGCCCACCTCGAGACCAAGTAGTCGATGAACTGCGCGGCCACCCTGCCGATGTACCACGTGTTCGCGGCCGCCTTGACGTACCACGGGCCCGCCTCGAGGCGCTGCGCGTCCACCACGATCACGTTATAATGTAGTAGTCCTCATAGACGTTCTAACCGCGCCCACCTCGAGACCAAGTAGTCGATGAACTGCGCGGCGACCCTGCCGACGTACCACGTGTTCGCGGCCGCCTTGACGTACCACGGGCCCGCCTCGAGGCGCTGCGCGTCCACCACGATCACGTTATAATGTAGTAGTCCTCATAGACGTCCTAACCGCGCCCACCTCGAGACCAAGTAGTCGATGAACTGCGCGGCGACCCTGCCGATGTACCACGTGTTCGCGGCCGCCTTGACGTACCACGGGCCCGCCTCGAGGCGCTGCGCGTCCACCACGATCACGTTATAATGTAGTAGTCCTCATAGACGTCCTAACCGCGCCCACCTCGAGACCAAGTAGTCGATGAACTGCGCGGCGACCCTGCCGATGTACCACGTGTTCGCGGCCGCCTTGACGTACCACGGGCCCGCCTCGAGGCGCTGCGCGTCCACCACGATCACGTTATAATGTAATAGTCCTCATAGACGTTCTAACCGCGCCCACCTCGAGACCAAGTAGTCGATGAACTGCGCGGCGACCCTGCCGATGTACCACGTGTTCGCGGCCGCCTTGACGTACCACGGGCCCGCCTCGAGGCGCTGCGCGTCCACCACGATCACGTTCGTGTCGCCGCGGTGTGTGTACGCTGCAAGTTTTTTTTTTTTTTTTGAAAAAATTGGGAATTTTTTTTATTCTTAATTTTTGTAAGGGAATCTCTTACATGAGATCATGCCAGACCCATAATACCCTAATTAAATCATATACATTCTTAAAACTTAAAAAAACTTACACTACTCTTAATTTCTAGGTGACCTATGACCTATATGGTCAACCCCACATGAACCACATCGGTACACACTAACACAGCTATTAATGAAATCAACCATAGTAGGCATGATGACCGATTTTCGATTAAGGTTAAAATTCCCGCGGGAACTTTTTAACTCTCCTGGATAAAATGGTGCATATGTGTGAATCCTGGGCTATCTCCATTCCAAATTTCAGCCAAATTGATTCATTCGTTGTCGCGTGAAAGAGTAACAGACATCCATCCACACATCCCATCCTCACAAATTTTCGCATTTATAATATTAGCAGGAAGTAGGGTGGCCTATAACCCTTCTCACCCGCGAGTCCTGCACCCAGCATCTCAGTAGGGCCCCATTTACGTTCCCTCAAATATGGTTGAGCGAAGCAATGGCTGTGTCATGCGTCATGCTCGTGAACGGGTTCCACCGGCGGGAATGGGGCAACTTTATGTCTGCCCGTCTTAACATGTGTTGAATTATAATTAGGTATGCTTTTGTGGAACTTTCCCTCATTGTGGAACGTATAACACTGCATACATAGCATAGTACCTATCTATTGCATTGTAAATCTGTTTTGAAAAGAGCAACCGCCGAGTTTCTTGCTGGTTCTTCTCGGCGGGAAGGGCGTTCCGTACCAGTGGTAGAGTCGTCGACGATTCAAAAGCACTTGAAAAAAAACTTGAGAGGTGTCAAGGGACACCTGGATGGAACGTAGTCTCCGTAGCCTACTGGCTCCGGGAAAGAAAATTCAGTCTGTCGAGCTGGGATTCGAACCATCGACTGAACTTTTAGGCGACTGCCGGAGCCACTAGGCTACGGAGATCCAATGTTGTATCGCGAAAATACCGAACACAATGCAAAATTCACATTCAACAAAAAAGTGTCGGTTTCATTTCGGTTCCTTAATTTTTTCCGTCTAGCCCCCTTCCGTACCTTTCCGTACATGAATCGCTGACATAAACTACAATCACTAATTATTTATTTATTTATTATTATTATTATTTATTACTTTCCCGCACGTATTTTAACACACTCACACTTGACAAACAACACACACACACACCACACAATAACTGAATTTGGTTGCAGTATTGTAATTTTGTCAAAACTATACAATGGTACCCACCTAATTATATAGATCGTGAATTCGAGGGAGAGGGCTGATCGTTCTTGACACGGATTGAGAAAATCTAGCAAGGACGATCAGTTTTTGATCTCAAGTACCTATCGCATTAAATACCATTTTAGCAATTATTGTATTAAGATACCCATTACTAAGATTATTACCTATCTCTGTGCTATCATCAATAACGACATAGTTTACGGTTGAAATCAGTAATGTATATATATGTATGTATATATATGTATAGTATTATGTATGTGTATTATATTTATTTTGTATATATTAGTGTGTTAATATGTTATTATTATTATGTTATATGGTTTAGTTTATTTACCTATTAGTATTTAGGTATACTATATACACCACCTCCCACTGTCTATTTGTTCATTTTCTCCCTAGCGTTAAGGTTGTCTGGAAGAGATCGCTATTTAGCGATAAGACCGCCTTTTTGTACTTACATTTTAAGTTTTCTTTTTTGTAACTCATTTGTGTTTTGTGGTGCAATAAAGTATATACATACATACATACATACATGCTATGCAACAATGTATATGAAATAAATGATTTTTTTGAAAAATGATTTTTTGTACCGCGCGATAAGGAACTTACGTTCCAAAAGTTTACAAAATAATAAACAACATTTCTTTTCTATTGTACCTTCTCTGACTGCCAGCGCGCTGCCATCATCAGGCGTCTCCATGAACGCGTGGAAGTATATGACGATGGGGTCGTGGAAGTCAACGCTGGACGCGAACAGGCTTTCGTCGTCGTCTATGCGCAGGCTGTGGGCCACCGTCGGGTTGTGTCTGGGAATTGCGAATCAAATCAAATATGGTCGAACGACGGCTGGATCACGCGTCATGCTCGTGAACGGGTGCCGCCGGCGGGAATGGGGCTGCTTTCTGTCTTTTTTTAATTTATTTAATCATGCTAATTACAAAATGGATCATAAGATACCATCTCACCAAACTGGTGGGCCAGTTTGTTGGCGAGGTGGCGCTCTATACTAATAATAGTTACTTTTAACCATTAAATTATTATGTACATGCTTTTAACCTTATAACTATATCCTATACTATTAACTTAATTTTAATAATTTAATTAAAAAAAAAACCCGTCTGCCCGTCTTAACATGTGTCGAATTGTAGGACGCATTTTTGGAACTTCCTCTCATTGTGGAAATATATTCTATTCTAACAACGTTGCATGGGTTAGTTCACTTCACTTACCGCGTGTACAGCTGGAAGACGAGGTCATGGCCGTCCCGGACGAAGGGGCACTTCCCTTTGTCTACGGGTGCTATCTGAAGCAGGGCGTTCTCGAACTGGATCCCTGGCGGTCCTGCGAACATATGTATACATATGTTACATCGTAAGATTGTGAAAATCGTTAGTTTATAAACAAACTAGTAAGATTGTGATTGCTAACTGAGGGCCTCATAAGTAGGCTCAGGACCGCTCAGCAGGCGATGGAGAGAGCTATGCTCGGAGTGTCCCCGCGGGATCGAATCAGAAATGAGGAGATCCGTAGGAGAACCAGAGTCACCGACATAGCTCAGCGAGTCGCGATACTGAAGTGGAAATGGGTGGGGCACATAGTTCGAAGAGCTGATGGTCGTTGGGGTCCCAAGGTGCTGGAGTGGCGACCCCGCACCGGGAAGCGCAGTGTTGGCAGACCCCCCCACCAGGTGGACCGACGACATTAAACGAGTCGCAGGGAGCCGCTGGATTCAGGCGGCGCAAGACCGAGGCCTGTGGAAGTCCATGCAAGAGACCTTTGTCCAGCAGTGGACGTCTATCGGTTGATAAAGGAGAAGAAGAAGAAGTAAGATTGTAAAGTGTTGGAAAATTGTGAACAGTGTCGCGAGTTTATAGTTTAACCACACGAGTAAGGTAACAGAGCGGAAGCTACATACAAACGGCTCGCAGCGGGCTCACCCATACATAGCGCAACGCTGTGTGCGTGAGCTCTCACCGACACATTCACCGACAGGCTGCTCAGGGTCAAACCGGTCCACTCAGGGTCAGAACGTAAGGGCTGACGGTCGTGCGTTTAGTGGAAATGAATAGACGAAGAGTGAGTGATTTAGATTTATTTGTGTACTTAAATAGTGTAAAAATGCCAAACTCTTGCACAGTTTGTTTAAAATAACCCAAAGACAATAAGGACATTTCCTTTTTTTTATGTCTGAGAGATAAAGAGAAGTAACTACTTTTTTATACGTATAGGTACGTATTAAATTAATTAATTAATAATATTAAAATTCTTTGTTATTCGACCGATTTCGTTTAAAATCGATATTTGGGCTTCCCTTGGGTCAAGAAAGAGGAAATGGATGCCAAAATTTTAAAGTCACCGCCATATTGAAATTCTTTATTATTCGACCGATTTCGTTCAAAATTGATATTTAGGATTCCCTGGGGTCAAGAATTAAGAAATGGGTTCCAAAATTTTAAAAAGTCACCGCCATATTGAAGTTCTTTGTTATTCGACCGATTTCGTTCAAAATCGATATTTAGGATTCCCTGGGGTCAAGAATTAGGAAATGGGGTCCAAAATTTTAAAAAGTCACCGCCATTTTGAAATTCTTTGTTATTTGACCGATTTCGTTTAAAATCGATATTTGGGCTTCCCTTGGGTCAAGAAAGAGGAAATGGATGCCAAAATTTTAAAAAGTCACCGCCATATTGAAATTCTTTGTTATTCGACCGATTTCCTCCGAAATCGATATTTAGGCTACCCTGGGGTCAAGAATTAGGAAATGGGTTCCAAAATTTTAAAAAGTCCCCGCCATATTGAAATTCTTTGTTATTCGACCGATTTCGTTCAAAATCGATATTTAGGCTTCCCTGGGGTCAAGAATTAGGAAATAGGTTCCAAAATTTTAAAAAGTCACCGCCATATTGGAATTCTTTGTTATTCGACCGATTTCGTTCAAAATCGATATTTAGGCTTCCCTGGGGTCAAGAAAGAGGAAATGGATGCCAAAATTATAAAAAGTCACCGCCATATTGAAATTCTTTGTTATTCGACCGATTTCGTTCAAAATCCATATTTGGGCTTCCCTGGGGTCAAGAAAGAGGAAATGGATGCCAAAATTTTAAAAGTCACCGCCATATTGAAATTCTTTGTTATTCGTCAGATTTCGTTCAAAATCGATATTAAGGCCTCCCTGGGCCATTATTTGTGAAACAACATTAATTGTGAAGTTATGGCAAAAATACTGATGTTCATTAAAAAAAATCGTTTCTTTATATTTTTGTTAATTTAAGTATTTTTAGTTCAAGTTCAGAATATAACTGAAATTATACATAATTATACAAACTTTAAAATATTTTTAGTTTTTCCTTAAATTGTTGTTCCTGATGCATGTGTTTACATGGTGGAGGTGACAACCCTAGCAGAATAGGTATACTTCTTCGACCTTGTTAGGAAGCTTCCTCTCTGTTCGGAATATTTACTCGTGTGGTTTAACGTACGTAAATTTGACAAAAAAGATGTAATTGATATTAGAAATTGTTTAAAATATATCATATTATTGTTATTTGATAATCGTGTGTTTGTTTCCTAAAAACGAAATGCTAACGCCCCGACTACAAGCAGTTTTGTCCCTTGGAATGTTTTGTATAGCGCGGAGCCAGAAGCTAGAAGTCAGTTGTAATACAATAAAGTAGTAGTGGTGTACAGTACAAATCAAATGGTCTACGCCTGAAGATTCCCTCCGTCGCCCCTTCATTCAGCCTCACCACAAGCAAATACTTAATAATGAAATAAATCTGCTTTCCAAAACGGTGGTAGTCTAGACTCTAGACTTGTCATATCTTGTTAAGTTTTATTATTAAGTTCGTTAAGTACATCTTTTCGGCACTAGATTACCATAAAGATAAAGTTACTATAATATTATTGCGAAGTCGTGGATTTCAATCAAAATTTTTCGATATTTTTTTTGCTTTTTTTATTTTTCAAAACAACATATTTTATTCTAGAAAGCTTCAAACCTAGGTACTTATATAACTTAAAGTCTTATTACTTCGGAACGAATCACTAGCTATATTTTGATCTTGCCACTTGTCCTCCCAAATTACCCCTGCCGAGAATGGAACCCGGAACTTTCCACTGATGATCCCACATGTCGCACCACAGAACGCAGTCATCGCAAGTTATCTAACATCAGATAGCGCATACATGCCTGCGATGGTTAAACCATATACATAGTTTCCTTATACGCTCAAATGCAATCTAGTACAGCGATACTAACCTAACCGCGAAGTAGTTGCATAATCGCAATTGCATAATAAAGAAACGGTGATAGCCTAGTGGTTAGTTTTGCGGTCTCCTATTCGGGGTGTCGCAGGTTCGATCCCGGGGCACGCACCTCTGCCCCTGTAGCCAAGTAACACTTCGTTGTGTCTATTCTCTTTCTACGATAGTTGTCACTTGTAGTTTTGGCTAGAGCTAGACTAGATGGCGCTGTAGATGATCAAAGGCAGAAGTGTTTTGATAATATTTCGCGGCATTTTGTAGTGTTATTTTTAGCATTTAAAACATTAGGGCCTGTATTACCACCTTCTGATAAGTGTCGGATAGCCTAACCATAGATTTTGTCACTTTCTTACTTTATGTCAAGTGACAAAGACAAAATATGCGAATAAGCTATCCGAAACTTATCAGAAGGTGGTGAGAATGGCCCTTATAATACAAAATGCCGCAAAATATTATCAATACACTTCTGCCTTGATCAGCTGCAGCGCCATCTAGTCTAGCTCTAGCCAAAACTTCAAGTGACAACTATCGTAGAAAGAGAATAGACACAACGAAGTGTTACTTGGCTACAGGGGCTGGTTTTTCTAAATTACGTGCATTTAAGAAATTAAATATTACTAGTGGTCGCCCATTGGTCGAAATTCGACCCGTTAATATTCTATGTCGAGGCATAATAAAAGTAGAAAAAAACTTTCATTGTGGTTATATTTGACATTCAGTAAGACTTTAATCTATTCTCAATTTGACGTGTGTGTATCAAATACATGGTAGTGTGTGTAATGTGTTTTTTATGCATAATTTTAAAAAAATATTAGCATTCTGCACTCCTTCTCTATATAAACTATAAGTGTGGGAAATTTCATACTGCTCCGTCCGCGCAATTTTGCGTAAAAAGGCGTACAGAGTTTTTGCTTCACGCATTAATATTATGATATCACAAGCTTCAATGTGAAGGAAAACATCGTGAGGAAACCTGCACATCTGAAGTTCTCCATAATGTTCTCGAAGGTGTGTGAAGTCCGCCAATTCGCATTGTGCCAGCGTGGTGGACTATGGCCTATAACCCTTCTCTGAGAGGAGACCTGCGCTCAGTAGTGAGCCGTTGATGGGGCGCGGTTGGCCAAAATTAAAAATGTGATATTTTCTTTAAATGATTTAATAACTATAAGTTCGCTAATTACAAAGTTGTGTCAAGAAAAAGGCGATCGGATCGATTTTTAAGCTATTGCATAGCTTTTATCGCGTGCTTTGAACTAGGACAAACAGTTTGAGCGCGGCGACCGAATCAAGAAATTCCGTAACGAAAATAAACCTAACACCGTCGTTCAGTAAGCGTTCAACATTTTAGAGGTTCTCAAGTAGCTATGTTTGGCGCAGTGGGCGAGCGGCCGCTCTCTTTAGATTTCGCAGGTTCGAATCACTCGCGAAGTAGTGACAGTGCGCTTTTCATGTTTGTTTGTTTTTTAATTATTTTTTTGCATAATTTTTACTATGCAAAAATAAATATTGCATAAATATTATAATTGCATAAGTTGATAAAAAATGCTATGCAATAGCTTTACCGCGGCAGTCCCCGGGTGCCACTTAATTTTTTTTTGTCAAAACTTCGCGAACTACTAAGTAGTTCAGACACTGCATTACAGCAAGAACGCTAATTACTATGGACGTTAAAGTACACTACACATGTAATTAAGCGCATCGCGTGTTTACTGTATCAGTTCAAATATTTGTTACTACACTGAAGTTTCATCGGACTGAATATTTATCGTGTCGCCGGTTGCGACGGTGACCACGGTCTGCTTGCGATTTGTTTCACCTCATTGTCCCACCAATAAATTCAAAATTATTGGAACGTAGTTCCTTATCGCGCGGTGCGAAAGGGGGCTAGACGGAAAAAATAAGACTAAATTGGACCGACAATTTTTTGAATGTATTGTAGTGTGTAAATATTGAACACAATGCCAAATTCAATTCCTTCACTAATTATTCCTTCACTAATTAATCGAAAGGAACTTCGTTCCATCCGGGTGTCCCTTGACACGTCTCAAGTTTTTTATTTCACGTAGGCCAACCTGTGACTCTTATGCCACGTCATAACACTACCACTAATATTAAAGGGAAAGGGCAGACCGGCCGCTTTTAGCGACGGCGATCGGCGTTTTTAGGGTTCCGTACCCAAAGGGTACCAACGGGACCCTATTACTAAGCCTACGCTGTCCGTCCGTCCGTCCGTCCGTCCGTCCGTCTGTCAGCGGGCTGTATCTCGTAAACCGTAATAGATAGACAGATGAAATTTTCACATATTATGTATTTCTATTGCCGCTATAACAACAAATAATAAAAATTAAATTAAATTAAAAAAATTAAATTAAAATATTTCCATGGCTACATGGTTTTTTTTTTAACGTAACCCTAAAAGAGCGAGGCCCGACTCGCACTTGGCCGATTTTTATGGCTTTAAGCCGCTGTTCGGAAGCTCCATTCCGCGTCGGAACGCTAACGCGGCAACAAACGCCTGTCGAGTTGCGTTTTATAGCATCGGCGTTTCGCGATTTTTTAAACGCTGACCTTCGCTACTTTTAGCATCGTATCGAACGCGACGCAGTCGCAAAAAACACCGATCTCTGCCGCTAATAGTGTGCCCGCTTCCTTAAATGCGAAAGTTTGCGAGGATGGATAGATAGATGTTTGTAGCTCTTTCGCGCAAAAACTAAGGGACGGTTTTGATGAAAGTTGACAATGTTATAGCTCGTACATCAGTATAGTACATAATCGACCGAGCGAAGCGAAGGTCTCTGAGTTTACTAGAGCGATTTGCACTTGTCCGTCCGTCCGTCTGTCACAGCCTTATAACTTCTGAATTACTGAACGTAATTACTTCAATTTTAGATATGATATGTAAACCGATGGCCTCCAGCCGGAAATGGCTTAAAAAGTTATAAAAATCTTTATTTCAGGGGAGCTCCCATACGAAATGGGGAGCTTTCAAAGTGGAGATTGTATTCGAGGCTAGATTTCTAAAACCACTTTGTTTTAAAACTTGAAACTTACACATAATTTGAGTTATATTCTGTACTTGAACAACAAATACTAAGATTAGATAAATATTATAAAGAAACGAAATTATTTTGAGTTTTAATGGGCATCAATGTTTTTAACAAAACTTCACTATACTGTTACTAGATGGCGCTGTCTTTAATATTGTAAATATGCATCCCATCCACGAAAGCAGATGACGATTGAAGTCATCAGATTCGGCGCGTTTTAATTACAATATAATATAGTTAAAACTACCTTATGGGAATTATGGGATACCGCGAGGTCTCAGTTCGGGGCGAACCACTAGTATGCTATATTTTATCCCGGAAAATTTAAAGAATACTCGTAGAAATCAAGAACACTTAATCTGCGCGGTTGAAATCGCGGACATTAGCTAGTTTTTTAGGGTTCCGTACCCAAAGGGTGCCAACGGAACCCTATTACTAAGCCTCCGCTGTCCGTCCGTCCGTCCGTCCGTCTGTCAGCGGGCTGTATCTCGTACACCGTAATAGATAGACAGTTGAAAATTTCACATATTGTGTATTTCTATTGCCGCTATAACAACAAATAATAAAAATAAAATTAAATTGAAAAATAAAGGGGGCTCCCATACATGGAAAAGGAGTCGAAATAAAATTTTATTTTTTTACCCCGGCATGTGGGATGTCATTGTCTAGAGCTCATTAATTGGAGTTCAAATATATATTTTTTTATTTTTTAGCTACAAAAATGAAGAAATGGGGGGCTGTGAAAGTTTTCGGTTTTAGACCAATTTTGTTTGGGGGTCTATCTCAAAAAATAAACTAGTTAGGAATTTGAAATTTTGGTATATTATGTACTATATGGTGTATTTAAACAACAAATACTGAAAACATCGATTTATAAGTAATGCGGTTTGTAAGTTGTGACCAAAACAAACGAGCATTTTTTCCCTATATACTACTTTTTAAGAACTAAGATATGTAAATACTCGTATGTATCTAGTTTTAAAAAATGATTTGGTCATATGTACGGAACCCTAAAAGAGCGAGGCCCGACTCGCACTTGGCCGACTTTTTTTGATTAATTTGATTAATTTTATAGTACCTACATAAAAATTATTAACAAATTACCACTTGAAGCGTCAACCGGTTTCAATTGATTAAAATACCAAAGGAATGAAATTAAAGTGAATGAACCGAAATCATTAATTTTGACCGCGATCTCACCTGATAGTAAGGGACGATGTAGTCTAACATGCTAGTGGGTTAACTTGAATGGGGTACGGCAGTTTTCTGCATACAATCGTATCGGAACGCTAAATCGCTGTGCATTACTTCCTTAAAGTGGGTGATAGGCTGGTCAATAGGCACGGTAAAAGCCTCACAGACAAAAATGATAAATTCCCTTTCTGCTACTGTCGGGAATCGAAGCCGAGACTTCCTCCGTGTAATCACACCACTGCGCCAGGAGGGTAGTTTATAATTTTTTTAAGAAAATTTTGGGTACTTACGTATTAATGACAGAAAACACGCCATAGGCACCGCCGCTGCTTGCATTGTCTTAACTTCTAAAGTAGCACTTAATTTTAAAATCCCGTACCTAACTAAAAATTCAAAAAACCCCGTGGAGACTTGAAGTTTTTGAACGTTGCCTTAAAATTTTTTTTGCAGAAAATTAAATATAAAAACTCGTTGAATTCTTTACTTTTTAGAAATAGGTATACCGTCTACTCATAAAATGTTCAATTGCTGGTAATTTCCGACACCAGAATAGTTTAAAATTTACAAATTAATAAATAAATAAAATATAATATTTAAACGTTGCAACTATCAATTATTAAAACGTTGATAGTTGCTTTAAAAAAATTAAGCCGCGTTCAGTTTAGGCTCGCATGACAGCGCTCGCTTCCGCACGAGTATAGCTTTGTAATGCCGTTGCTGGGAGGCGTCAGGCGGCTTTCCCGCCACTTTTCTTACCGACATGTTGGGTAACATTACGTATTGATGGCTTAAGGTATTTAGGATAATGTACTAGGGCGCTCTCACACTAATTGACATAGTACATAATTATATCAATACTACTAGCTTTGCCTGCGGTTTCGCTCACGTTAAATTCGATTTTACCAATCCCTATTTTACCTCCTTAGGGCTAGTTTCTTGTCTTCTCGTCCAAAATCCCTCAGTGCCTGAAGACTAAAGTCTTCGAACAGTGCGTGTTGCCAGTGATAACTTACGGATCCGAGACATGGTCGCTAACTATGGGCCTCATAAGTAGGCTCAGGACCGCTCAGCGTGCGATGGAAAGAGCTATGCTCGGAGTGTCCCTGCGGGATCGAATCAGAAATGAGGAGATCCGTAGAAGAACCAGAGTCACCGACATAGCTCAGCGAGTCGCGATACTGAAGTGGAAATGGGCGGAGCACATAGTTCGAAGAGCTGATGGTCGTTGGGGTCCCAAGGTGCTGGAGTGGCGACCCCGCACCGGGTAGCGCAGTGTTGGCAGACCCCCCCACCAGGTGGACCGACGACATCAAGCGAGTCGCAGCGAGCCACTGGATTCAGGCGGCGCAAGACCGTGGCCTGTGGAAGTCCATGCAAGGGACCTTTGTCCAGCAGTGGACGTCTATCGGTTGATAAAGAAGAAGAAGAAGGGCTAGTTTCCGTGCGTTCCGTCGCCGCGTCATATGTTGGCCATAATATGTTTCAGTCTACGCGTTCGCACAAACGAGCCCTTAGGGGTTGAGTTTTAGAAAATCCTTTTTTAGCGGATGCCTATTGCTTACGTCATAAAAGCTATCTGTATGCCTTTCAGCCCGATCCGTCCAGTGGTTTGAGCTGTGCGTTGATAGATCAGTTAGTCACCTTTTCCTTTTAGATAAATTAGATAAATCCGAAAGTATGTTAGTCCCTCAATCACGCAGAACCGGTTCGACGTGATTTTTTGCATGAGCATACCTAGTTGAGGTCCTGGGGAGTGTCATAGGCTACTTTTAGAACGTAGTTCCTTATCACGCGGTGCGGAAGGGGGCTAGACGGAAAAAATTAACAAAATTGAACAGACACTTTTTGAAACCGACACTTTTTTGAATGTGAATTTGGCATTGTGTTCAATATTTTCACAGTACAATATAAGATCTCGGTAGCCTTGTGGTTTCTACGGTCGCTAAACAGTTAAAGGTCGATGGTTCGAATCCCAGCTCGACAGACTGAATTTTCTATTTTCTATTTTATTTTAAATAATTTCTACATGTGGAATTTTTATTTATATGTATTGAATTTTTATATTATTGTAGTGTGAAAATATTGAACACAATGCCAAATTAATTAATCGAAAGGAACTTCGTTCCGTCCGGGTGTCCCTTGACACCTCTCAAGTTTTTTTTTATTTCTGTCTAGATATTTATATAAGGTAGCCCCACACGGACGAATTCGCAGCTAACAGCTGTGTTAATGTTGCGTGTGCGGATAATGAAATAAATTTTTGCCATATAAAATATTTACCCCGTAGAAAGTCCAAGAAACCTGTGAATGGAGATACAGATTTTTTTGGTTCATGACCATCTTTTTCTTCAAGCTTTCACCAAATCGGCAGTTGACTATTTTTCTTTAAATATCATGGAATTCCGCAAAGTAATGCCTGATTCTATTCAATATTTTAGTTTATTTTTGATAGCTAATAATTGTCGAAGAAAAATGCCACTATCACTGTAAATTTACAGCGGCTTGCCACGCCGCACAACGAATCTACGCAGCGTCATGATAAATAGATCCACTTACTTGTGTTCAGTTCACGGGGTCATTAGTCACAACAAAGATATTTTGTGCCTGATTTAAAAAAAAAAAAAAGATAGAGTGTGTGAAGTTAAGAAGTGAAAACTTAATTGGCAATCGCAATCAATTTATATACTCTAATAATTAATCTAATCAATTTATATATGACAGCTCAGTCTCATTCACTCTCACTATGTGAGAGTGAATGAGACATTATTATACTGTCTTACTCACTCTCACTATGTGAGTGAGACAGTATAATAATGTTGGCTCACTCACTCTCACTACGTGAGAGTGAGTGAGCCAACAGACGAGCAGCTGACTGTATCTTTCTCGCTCTTCGGCTCGAGTTCAGCCGATCGAGCCTTTCACCTCAGAGCGTGACGGATCAGCCTGACTGACTACCGACGTAAAAATGTGTGTGCGGTGCGCTAAAAGAAGTTTTCACTTCAAATTGGATTGTTTGACTTTAACAAGACATTTTCCCGTTGTACCCCAGGGCGCTGTGCGGGCGCGTGGAAGGGCACCTCTCGTCGCTGCCGCCGCCCTACCAGCTGCAGCGGCCGCGGCTGGCGCGCGCGGCCAGCATGGAGGCGCGCACGCCGGCCCGCGCGCCCTCCTTCAGCGTGTGTTGGTCGGTCACCTCGCCCGTGAGTCGCCACTCGCCGCCCTACCGCTTATTTGGACGGGAGAGGAGAATATAAGACAAATTCAGCTTGGCTTATATTCTTGTTTACGCCTAATTTAAATTGTTTAACCTTTCATAAAATAGATGGCACCACTAGTACATTATCGCCCGCTATCGCCTCTCTCGACGTATATACTTATTTGTATATTTTGTTGTGAGACATCGATTCTGAAGAAATAATCTGTTTGTGTCGTAGAGCCCGGAGGTGATCAACTCGACGACGGGCAAGCTGGAGAGCGGCCACCCGTCGCTGGTGTGCAAGCAGAGCATGTTCGCGCGCTGGCTCCACCTCATCACCAGGCTGCCGCTGCTGGCGCAGGTGAGTGGCGACGTCAGACTGTTGAGGTGATCGACGCGACGACGGGCAAGCTGGAGAGCGGCCACCCGTCGCTGGTGTGCAAGCAGAGCATGTTCGCGCGCTGGCTCCACCTCGTCACCAGGCTGCCGCTGCTGGCGCAGGTGAGTGGCGACGTCAGACTGTTGAGGTCATACAGCAGGGGGTCTTTTCCGTTTGTTCGTAGCTAAGTCTGGCATGTGTGGCGTAGAGAAGAACTCTTCCCCAGTGACGTACTTCAAGCCACATGAGCAGTCTATTGTAGCGTTTCCCCCTGGATCACTTATAGAGGAAAATCCCTACCCGGACTATGGTCCGAGTTGGTCGTGCGTTGTGGATCCAGTGGGAATGCTAACAGAAGTTCTGTGACTGTGTGACTAGGGATGTGTGTGAATAAAAATCTTTCCCTAACAAGTTATCTTTGTTTATTCAGGCATAGGTAACACACTAGGTTATTAAAAATTTAGAAATTAAACACAGCTTAGAATAA
The DNA here is from genome assembly GCA_029955525.1 of Oeneis ivallda. NCBI lineage: Eukaryota > Metazoa > Arthropoda > Insecta > Lepidoptera > Nymphalidae > Oeneis > Oeneis ivallda. The sequence continues at coordinate 3,961,898 of JARPMR010000021.1, forward strand.
CTATATCACAGACTAATATTTGACCCACCAATACCTACCCGTCAACTCATATCATGGGCTAACTCCGGCTGGCGGAAACCTCAGGGGTGTGTCCGAATGGACAACCCACTAGGAATGTGTTGACGGATCAGCAGGTTGAGACAATGATTTAAACTCATTAAACTAAATAATTAGATTTAATTGAACTAAAAAGAAAATTTCATTTACAAAGGAGGTTATGTCTTTGTGTTCACCATATGTTAACAACTAATCGTGTCATGCTATTTTATAAAACTCATAGATAATAATAAGGTTTCTATTTAGAATTATACTTTCATAGAAAAACAAAAATGAAAGAAAAGAAACGGGTCCACCTGGTAAGAGTGCTGTCGGCTCGAAGCGAAGACCATGTCGTGGCCGAAATATGCCCTCCAAGGGACGGCACGCCCCTCGTTGTCGACAATGCTCCACCGAATCCCGCTTACAAGCGAGGATGCGCAGGATAGGCCCGGATGTAAAGGTGTGACGTCACGGATGAAACCACGCCATCATCACCAACAAAACTTTCACTAAATTTCCGATGAATTGCGTCGGAATATGAAATCCCACGCTCGCTGCAAGGAGAAATAAAACAAATTTCAACAATTTGTATCACAGCGACACGTGTATCTCTCACAAGAAAAAAAAAACCACATAAGAGCTAACCTGCATTTTCGCAGTCTGCGTTTCCCCACCCAAACACCAAAATTAGGTCAAACGTTAGGCTGGAAAGATTGGAAAACGCACTTTAGTATCGCGGACTCACAAAAGAAAATACGAACACGCCAAAATTTATACTCACTATTCATTTACAATAAAATTTTCACTCCAACAAGGTATGTCCGGCCATGTTGTACAACTCAATGCTTTCTTAACCTCTGTGCGGCATGTCTGCCCTCCACGGTGGTCAACCAACGAAAAGACAAAACTCAGAAATCAATTTCGGGTCGAACACCGAATGGGTTCTCCCGAACTTGATTGAATGTTAACTCGCGTAAATGCCTTCTAACCTCTTCCCAAGGCGAAGGCTGTCAACTGTCCTTGATTAACTGCAGATCAATGTCAACTTATGTTGGTGACATCTGTTTCGTACCATGTTTTTAAAACAGCGCCCTCTTTCGGCGCTGTGGCAGATTACGAGACTTCAGACGTCTCGACAGGAGCTTACGCCCCCCGTGGTCCCACAGATGGAGTTAGCAGTCTCACTTTATACATAAAATAATTGATTGGTTTTTTACGAAAATCTTAAACGAACTGATATTGAAAATATCATGTTACAATACCTCTCCTCCCGGAAGAAGGTTCGACGAAGGGGAACCGTTCGCTGCCCTCAGCGTTCTGCACCCAAAAGACAAAAAAAACCAAGAAACTATTTGTAACAAAAAAATTTCTACCATTTTACTCGACAAACATATACTTATCCCTAAACAAACAAAGATTTAAATAAGTTACAACTTAGCCTAACTGACTTAACCTATGGAAGTGAATTTCATGATATACCTAACGTTTGTCCTATATACAAAACACAAAAATAAACATATTTACAATGACACCATTCATTGTTTGAATGATTTAAAGTTGCTTGATGTCTCGGCGTCACTACCTGAAATGAACTAGCACTTGTCAATGAATCAATGCCTACGACTCTTGCAGCTAAATCCTATTTTTATATCAACAGCCTAGCTGTGAAATGAAAGAGAACTTGTCTCAATATACAATATACAACAGTTGAACTGTTATAAAATAGAGAGCAAAAGCTTCTCAAAGTATTCGGTTAACAATAACCGTCTATCCAAAGTGTCATGGAACTAGTTCCTAGCATCCAAAGAGCTAAATGAACACTGCGATAGTTGTCTCTGCGCAAAGCGCAGCAAGATACAATGCGAAACTAAACTTCGCATAAAGAAGTCTCTGTGCGTAGCACAGCGAAGAAAATGCGAATCCAATTCGCCTTTCACAATAAATGTGCACCCAAATATAAGTGCTATGGTTGAAAAAAGGTAACGCGATTGTCTCAGCTCACATGTGATTCAACAATTCCATCAACGTATCTACATCTCTCACATACAACTTTCATACTTCACGCTTATACCTAGGTAGTAACTTACAATTTAAGTGTACCACACCCTAATACATCTGTGTGTGAATACTGTATCGTATTCAGACACTGATTCGGAACTGGATTTGAACTGAGTAACAATCTAAGCCTTTAGGTCTTTAATGTGCCAGGAACCAATCTTCGTACCATCCATCCTCTCTAACTCGTACACAAGTGGGGATAGTACTTTGGTTACCCTACATTTCTCATATTTTGGAGCGAGCTTTGCCATTTTAAATTTACTGGCGTCACTTTGAGTGTAGGAAGACCTCCATACCCAATCTCCAACCGAGAATTTTGCATTTCTACGCCTAAGGTTATAATGTTTGGCGTTTTTAGCGTGTGCTTGGAGTAGCTTTTCGCGCACTTTGTCAAAGATCTCTTGCAAACAACCAAAGTTCCCTGCATACTCCTCTCGTGGCATACCTACTGTATACTCATTGTTTGTATCCATGTAGAAGTTACCATTTACTACTGGTTCGCGGGCATGAACCAAGAAAAATGGAGAGAATCCAGTGGATTCGTTCACCGCACTATTTATTGCAAACTGAATCTTACTGAGGTTCTCATCCCAACTGCGGTGGTTGTCTTCAACGTAAGACGCGACCGCGGTCATAACAGTTTTGTTGTAACGTTCTACTAGGTTTACCTGTGGTGTATACTTTGGAGTATAGTCCAATCGTGGCACATTGTATTTCTGGAGGGCCTTTTTGAACTCTGAACTAGTCAGTATCGAGGAGTTATCGAGGATAACCCTCTCTGGCACCCCCTGAACTAATATGAGACCATTCTCCAAGTGTTTAACCACCTGAGCTGATGTTGCACGACGCAAAGGGAAAAGAAGGGTGTATTTTGAGAAACAACACGTAACAACCAGAAGGAAAGTGTAGCCAGATCTGGATCGTGGCAGCGGACCAACCAAATCCACTGACACTACCTGAAACGGTCGACAACAAACCTTCGGTTTACCCATCAATCCTGGTGTTGCTTGAGTCGAGTGTTTATACGCCTTGCATACTTCACAAGCATTCACAAATTCTAATACATCCTTATACATTCCTGGCCAATAGTACCTCAGACATAACCGTCTGTGGGTTTTAAAAATACCGAGGTGTCCTGCAGTTGCTTCACAGTGATTTTCTCGGATGATTGCAGATCTCTTATTTTTAGGTATAACCTCTTTCCAATCAAACTCACTGGTGAGGTTATACTTACTTTTACTAAAACGGAAAAGAATGTTATTTTTAATCATAAAATTTGGAATTTTTAATCAAAAATTTTTAATCATAAACAGGTATATTATTTTTCCGCCTAGGTATATAGTTAAAAAATCAATCACGAGTGGGCGCCACTGTAGCGTTTCCCCCTGGATCACTTATAGAGGAAAATCCCTACCCGGACTATGGCCTGCCTTTTTGGCTATGTGCCTCGTGGTCTTGGTCCGGTGTCAAGTCCATGGCATTGGAAGACTTCACACACCTTTGAGAGCATTATGAAGAACGCTCCAGCGTGCAGGTTTCCTCATGATGTTTTCCTTCACCATTGAAGCATGTGATATTTAATTGCTTGTTGTTTAATTGAAACGCACGTAACTCGGAAAAGTCACCCGCGCCACCTATCACTGTACTGCGGGTTTATAGTATAAAATATAAAATCAGTACCAATATTTTGAACTAGAGGGCGCTGTTAAAATTTAAATCGCGTGATTATTAAAGATATGTGTTAAAACATTTTTTTGCTGTAATATTTACACCAACCACTCATCATTAGCAACCCATCAATGCCTCAATACTGAGCGCAGGTCTCCTCTCAGAGAAAGGTTATAGGCCATAGTCCACCACGCTGGCCCAATGCGAATCGACAAACTTCACACACCTTCGAGAACATTATGTAGAACTCTCAGGTGTGCAGGTTTCCTCACGATGTTTTCCTTCATCGTTGAAGCAAGTGATATTTAATTTCTTAAACGCTCTTGACTCCGAAAATTCAGAGGTTTGTACCCGGTATGGAACCTGTGACCCCCCGAATAGGAGACCACAGTCCTAACCACTAGGCTATCACTGCTTCACCTCCACCACCTACACCACAAATCATCCCTATTTTCCGCGTGGGACCGCGTCTGATCTCATTATCTCGGCACCTTGCAGCCGGATAGCCCGCCGCTGCCGCCGGACCTGGACCAGCTGCTGTACAGCGAAGCCAAGCTGCTGTGCTCGCCCTACCAGGTAACTGGCTCAACGATCTGTACCGGCTACCACTGACCTCTTATCTTCTAAATATATAAAAAAGGGTCACTGACTGATCTATCAACGCACAGCTCAAACCTCTGGACGGATCGGGCTGAAATATGGCATATAGATAGCTATTTTGTGACCTATCTAAGGCATTTGATTGCGTTGATCACCAAACTCTTTTACTCTAACTTAGTCATTATGGCATCAGAAGCGTTGTACTTGATCTCATTGCCTCTTACCTTAGTGATCGAACTCAAAGTGTGTGCGTAGGTGAAGTGAAATCGCGGGGCTCATCTACTCTGTTGGGTGTCCCACAGGGCTCTATCCTGGGTCCTTTTCTATTTTTGGTATATATTAATGACTTAACATATCATGTTCGCGATGCTTGCAATATTGTGTTGTTTGCAGGTGATACATCTCTAATATTTAAGACTGACAAAAACAAAGTGATAGACTGTTAATAATTTGCTCTTGAACGCTAAAAAAACTAGTTTAAAGTGTTTAGAAATTATGCTACCAAATGTAAAGAAAATTGATAAAACAATAAAAATAAAGGGGGCAAACCTTATAATTGAAAACTCCACAGTATTTCTGGGGGTGAACTTGGATAGTAAGCTTCAGTGGGGGACGCTCAAATAGAGACCGAAATCGCTCGAACCGATAGAAAATTTGAGATATTAAAAATAGAAAAAAAATAGCCAGAGGATCGAGCCTGCGAACACCCCCCCCCCCCCCCCCGCAAATAGGAGACCGCAGCACTAACCTCTAGACTCTCACTGCTTACTTACCTGCATAGTGCGTTACACTGAATGAAAGTTGTTAGTACATTAATCAATCGTGTATTGTTTTTATTTATGCATAAGCGTATAACCTCGATTGCAGGAGGCCAAGGATTGCCTGATCAACGCGTTCGACCGCGCGCAGCTCGGCCGCTGGATCAAGAAGCCGGTTGAGCAGGATGGTTTCCAGTGCGAGATCCTAAACGCGGACCCGGCCGCCCTGTTCGCCTAGGCGGGCGGCGATCGCGCCGGTAACGCCATGCAGATGCCGGGCGTTGGAAACGGTGATGTTGTAGCTATAAACGATAGTCTTCGCGATGCAGTACCCAAAACGAGTGTAGGCGGTTACAAAATTGATGGTTTCGAAACTAACTATGATCACCTTCCCAATATTGTACTAAAAAGTAATGTAGACATTAGCAATATCGATTATTTTGGCGTTGGGGTACAATGCACCGGAAACGGTGATGTTGTACCTATAAACGATAGTCTTCGCGATGCAGTACCCAAAACGAGTGTAGGCGGTTACAAAATTGATGGTTTCGGAACTTACAATGATCACCTTCCCAATATTGCACTAAAAAGTAATGTAGACATTAGCAATATCGATTATTTTGGCGTTGGGGCACAATGCACCGGAAACGGTGATGTTGTAGCTATAAACGATAGTCTTCGCGATGCGGTACCCAAAACGAGTGTAGACGGTTACAAAATTGATGATTTCTTAACTAACAACGATCACCTTCCCAATATTGCACTAAGAAGCGATATAAACATTAGCAATATCGATAATTTTGCAGCTAAAACTAATTATCTGCCAATGCCGTGTGTCAGATTAAGAACTAATATGAATAGTAACAAAATTGATGACGTTGCAGCTAAAAATAAAAATAAATCCAATGTCACAATAAGAACTAGTATAAATAATATCGAAATTGATGCTAGTTCCAGTGAAGTATCTAAAACTGGTATATGTAACGAAATTATTGGTGTTGCTTCTGAAAATGGTAACTCTCCTTACATGGTATTAAAAAGAAATATAAATAAATTGAACATGATTCGAAACAAAAACAGGAATTGGGGTGAATGTGTTGATGAAATCAATGATAATAATAGAGGGGTAGATGTTAGAAATGAAAACAGAAATTGGGGTCAATGTTTTAACGAAATTAATGATAATAATAAAGGGGTAGATGTTGGAAATGAAAACAGAAATTGGGGTCAATGTGTTAACGAAATCAATGTCAATAATGGGGGGGTAGATTTTGGAAATAGGAATATTCAGTTAGATGGAAATAAGGAAAGTTTTAAGGAAGACGGACAACATCTAAGTTTTTTGCAGCGAAGATTAATCGCGTATAGGAAATTCTAAAAAATGCATGCTGCCACAATAAAGCTAGTTTATAATTTTTATTAGGTAAAACCTTACTCTACGTAGATTTGCGATCTCGTATTTTCTTATTCAATTTATTTACGCAAAGAATTGCTATATAGTTTTCCCGAAAACATGCATGGGATCATAAATTTTCTTTCGTAAACATTTTTACTTTAACGTGATAAAAATAAATGTAAATATAAATAAAGTTTGAAAGAGATAATTTCATAATAATAAAGAGTTAAGCGGAGCTAAAGACATATCTAGCTTATTTTAAATTTATTAAGAGTCGAGTAATCAGCGCATTAAGTATTAGACAACCTTAAAGGATAGAAATGTGCTTCTTACAAAATGCTTCCACCATTTTGTCAAGACCCGATTTTTTCTCTTCAAATCTGCATGGTGTTATGGGATTTGTTCGCCGTCAATTTAGGCGTCAGGTGGATGACGGTGACGTAATGTGGGGCACACGGTGACCCCCTAGGGCGAGGGGGCACCAGTGGGGTCACAGTTAATGGGGAAATCATGGGGCACTAAGAGCCTATTTGACCATCGCTAAGAACGTTTCTTGGAGGAATAAATTAAGTATAATCTTTTATAATTCAGCAAAAAAATTGCCATTTCAATTTAAACTTTTGAAATTTATTCTGGCCGTGTGACGGCGTCGTTCGTGACGTCATCTCTATGTTTTTCATAATAGTTTGTCAAAGCTTGAAAACGGGTGTGACGTATCGCTCTGATTGGCGTTCAGTCCAATATGGCGGATTGCTGTATTTTATAGTTGTATTGTATCAAAATTTGGAATGCCCTTCCGGCTTCCGTTTTTCCAACTGACTATAACTTGGGTGGGTACCTTTAAATCAAGAGTGAATAGGCATCTTCTAGGCAAGCGCGCTCCATCTTAGGCTGCATCTTCACTTACCATCAGGTGAGATTGCAGTCAAGCGCTGGTCTATATATTTAAAAAAAAAAAAAATAAAAAAAAATAATTATTCAATCTCGCTCAAAATAGTAAATTAATTAATACGTTTTTTATAATCCATGAATCCTATTTCATTAGTTATATTCATAATTAGGAATGTTAATAGGCATGTAAAATCACTTGAAAATTTGTTACAGAACTTTTATATATACATAAAGTGTGTGTGTAGTTTTTGTTTTATTTAAAAATACCAAGTAGTTATGATTACGTCTTACCCAGGTACTTCGCTGTATTTACGTAGGGGATAAGTTGCCGATTTAGGTAAATCGGGTGATATTGCGGTAGCTTATTGGTGAAATCTATATGCTTTGATTTAGACTCGTTAAGAGTAGTGTCTAGTGACGAAACGCGACGCGAGTAGGTATTTTCCAAAATGCTATCTGTCTCACAACGCTTCGCTGCCCGGCCCGCATCGTGCGATAGAGAGAGTTGCAAGTCCAGGAGTTATTTGCCTAAATTTTATTCTTGAAATATTGTTTCGGGTCATAACGTTTTTACCCCCCTAAACGTTTACAAAATTAGACAATTTTGGTCTCATTAGATTCAGTACACCTTAATCTAGGCTCGTACGTTTCATTTTTTTAGTATTTCAGTTTAGTTAAATTTAAAAAAATAAAATTAGTTGAGGAAGTTTTTTAGTCAAAAATATGGATATTTAGTCACTAATAACTTTTAACATAAGCAATATTTCTTTAAAATTAAAACGTACGGGCATAGTTTTTCATAGTATCTGCAACATTTCAAAAAATTATGAACATTGGACAACATTTACGGGTAGCAAAACGTTATCGCTTTTTGTATGAAAATTTTCAAACTAGACAATCCTCTTAAGGGCAGGATCTCCGGGCGCAGTAGGCATTTAGAGCAACCTCAGTCCCCGCGCGGTGAGGTGCGCGTAGGCGCTTTTCAAATGAACTCACTCACCCCAAATTTTACATCATAGATTAAATAACTTTATTGTACCTAACAGTACAGGGACACTTGTAAGTTTTAGAAACATTTATTTTATTTTTTATTCATACATTTATATTATATAAGTGTGATTGTTATTTTGCATATTACGTACATAGGTACATTTACCTACTTATTTTTTTTTGTTTTTTTTTTTGTTATTTCTTTCGAACTCGATATCTGGGGTTCCCTGTACTTATAAAATACCTACGTAACCGTTGCCAAAATGTCGGCCATTTTCTCTTTTTTTGTTATTGGGCCGATTTCTTTCAAAATCCATATCTGGGGATCCTTGTACTAATAAAAGCGGTAACCATCGTCAAAATTAGAAAAAGTGGTGGCCATATTCTTTTTCTTGTTGTGGGACCGATTTCATTCAAAATCGATATCTGAGGATCCCTGTGCTCATAGCAGTGGTAACGATGTCAAAATTGGAAAAATGGAAAAGTTTTTCCCCAACCTATTTGGAACGAAGTTCCTTAGCCATTTTTTTTGTTATTGGACCGATTTATTTCTACCTCTATTACTATTATATTTATATTATATATATATTATTTCTACTTATTTCTACCTTTTTTCTTGTTATAGGACCGATTTCTTTCAAAATCGATATCTGAGGATCCCCGTGCTCCTAGCAGTGGTAACCAATGTCAAAATTAGAAAAATGGAAAAGTTTTTCCCTAACCTATTTGGGACGAAGTTCCTTAGATATTTTTTTGTTATTGGACCGATTTCTTTCAAACTCGATATCTGGGGTTCCCTGTACTTATAAAATAGATAACCGTTGCCAAAATGTCGGCCATTTTCTTTTTTTGTCATTGGACCGATTTCTTTCAAAATTGATATCTGGGATTCCCAGTGCTAATAAAAAAGGTAACCATCGTCAAAATAAGAAAAAGTGGTGGCCATTTTTTTTCTTGTTATGGGACCGATTTCTTTCAAAATTGATATCTGAGGATCTCCGTGCTCATAGTAATGGTAACCGATGTCAAAATAAGAAAAATGGAAATTTTTTCCCCAGCCTATTTTGGACAAAGTTACTTAGCCATTTTTTTTGTTATTGGACCGATTTCTTTCAAACTCGATATCTGGGGTTCCCTGTACTCATAAAATAGTTAACCGTTGCCAAAATGTCGGCCATTTTCTCTTTTTTTGTTATCGGACCGATTTCTTTCAAAATCCATATCTGGGGATCCTTGTACTCATAAAAGCGGTAACCATCGTCAAAATTTGAAAAAGTGGTGGCCATATTCTTTTTCTTGTTGTGGGACCGATTTCATTCAAAATCGATATCTGAGGATCCCTGTGCTCATAGCAGTGGTAACGATGTCAAAATTGGAAAAATGGAAAAGTTTTTCCCCAACATATTTGGAACGAAGTTCCTTAGCCATTTTTTTTGTTATTGGACCGATTTATTTCTACCTCTATATCTGGGGTTCCCTGTGCTTATTAAATAGTTAACCATCGTCAAAATAATAAAAAGTGGTGGCCATTTTTTTCTTGTTATGGGACCGATTTCTTTCAAAATTGATATCTGAGGATCCCCGTGCTCATAGCAGTGGTGACCGATGTCAAAATTAGAAAAATAGAATAGTTTTTCCTTAATCTGTTTGGGACGAAGTTCCTTGGCCATTTTTTTGTTATTGGACCGATTTTTTTCAAACTCGATATCTGGGGTTCCCTGTGCTTATAAAATAGTAACCGTTGCCAAAATGTCAGCCATTTTCTTTTTTTTTGTTATTGGACCGATTTCTTTCAAAATCCGTATCTGGGGATCCTTGTTCTCATAAAAGCGGTAACAATTGTCCAAGAAAAAGTGGCGGCCATTTTTGTTCTTAATATGGGGCCGATTTCTTTCTAAATCGATATCTGAGGATCTCTGTGCTCATAACAGTGGTAACCATTGTCAAAACTAGAAAAAGTGGCGGCCATTTTATTTTTTCTTGTTATGGGACTGATATCTTTCAAAATCAATATCTGAAGATCCCTGGGCAAGTTTTGGCAACATTTACCTGTTATGACACAGTGGTAACCGTTGCCCGAACAAAAAAATGGAAAAGTTTTTCCCCCAACCTATTTGGGATGAAATTCCTTATCGGAATAGCAAAAAATAATAAAAACACCTATTTAATATTTGACAAATGTTTATAGTATAAAAAAAAATTGCCGACACTTTTTCTAATTTTGACGACGGCGACCTCTTTCATGAGTATGATGAATCTCTGATATTGATTTTGAAAGAAATCGGTCCAATAACAAAAATAAATAAAATGGCCGCCACTTTTTCTTATTTTGACGATGGATACCTCTTTTATTAGCACTGGGAACCCCAGATATCAATTTTGAAAGAAATCGGTCTAATCACAAAGAAAAAGAAAATGGCCGCTTTTTTTTCTTATTTTGATGATGGTTATCTCTTTTATTAGTACTGGGAACCCCAGATATCAATTCTGAAAGAAATTGGTCCAATAACAAACATAAAAATGGCCGCCACTTTTTCTTATTTTGACGATGGATACCTCTTTTATTAGCACTGGGAACCCCAGATATCAATTTTGAAAGAAATCGATCCAATAACAAAGAAAAAGAAAATGGCCGCCTTTTTTTCTTATTTTGATGATGGTTTCCTCTTTTATTAGCACTGGGAACCCCAGATATCAATTTTGAAAGAAATCGGTCCAATAACAAAAATAAAAATGGCCGCCACTTTTTCTTATTTTGACGATGGATACCTCTTTTATTAGCACTGGGAACCCCAGATATCAATTTTGAAAGAAATCGGTCCAATAACAAAAATAAAAATGGCCGCCACTTTTTATTAATTTGACGATGGATACCTCTTTTATTAGCGCTGTGAATCCCAGATATCAATTTTGAAAGAAATCGATCCAATAACAAAGAAAAAGAAAATGGCCGCCTTTTTTTCTTATTTTGATGATGGTTTCCTCTTTTATTAGCACTGGGAACCCCAGATATCAATTTTGAAAGAAATCGGTCCAATAACAAAAATAAAAATGGCCGCCACTTTTTCTTATTTTGACGATGTATACCTCTTTTATTAGCACTGGGAACCCCAGATATCAATTCTGAATGAAATTGGTCCAATAACAAAAATAAAAATGGCCGCCACTTTTTCTTATTTTGACGATGGATACCTCTTTTATTAGCACTGGGAACCCCAGATATCAATTCTGAATGAAATTGGTCCAATAACAAAAATAAAAATGGCCGCCACTTTTTCTTAATTTGACGATGGATACCTCTTTTATTAGCGCTGGGAATCCCAGATATCAATTTTGAAAGAAATCGATCCAATAACAAAGAAAAAGAAAATGGCCGCCTTTTTTTCTTATTTTGATGATGGTTTCCTCTTTTATTAGCATTGGGAACCCCAGATATCAATTTTGAAGGAAATCGGTCCAATAACAAAAAAAAAGAAAATGGCCGCATTTTTTTCTTATTTAGACGATGGTTACCTCTTTTATTAGCACTGGAACCCCAGATATCAATTTCGAAAGTTTTCGTAATTTAAATCAAGATATTTTGTTCTTTCTTCCATTTTTATTCCCCATATTTACTTTATTATATTATTCTTATATTATAGTTTAACACTATCTATACAATAAGACTCTAAACCTAAAACCTATAATACTAATATTTACAAATTTATTAATAAATACTAAAAATTACAACAATATTAACCCTCTGATTTGATTTAATCTATGATAAATGAATACGGAATGAAAATAATAGGTATCTATGCAATAGATCGCTTGATCAGAGGGGGATCGCAGCGAGCCAGCGAAAGCGATACGTCCTACCTCGATGATACTTTGCGGGCTACTGAAGTGAAGCGCACGAGCCACTTTGTTATATAAAAAGTAAAAACGTCGTGATTAAAAAAATACAAATTTTTTAGAGAAAAAGTAATCACAGAAGAATCTTCTAAAAGTGTTTGCCTATTTTATGAAATTTGTTTTTTTAGTCTAACTTTAATATTCTATGAACACGACCTGAAAAACGATAAAAATTACACTGTTTTCGAAATTATTTTTGATCGGGTGAAGTTGTAAATATAGAGTTTTGAATCACAGAAGAATTAAGAACATACATTAAACTACAACATATATTTTTAACCGATCAAAACAAAGAATATTTCATTGTTTACGATTCAATCAAAAATAGGTCGATGTCGAAGATCCCGCCGTTAAGTTTAATTCGCCACTTTGTAGTCCATTCATTAACTTTGTTTATGGCAACTTGTACTTTTTCCACTGCTTCTTCGTGACTTTCTCCAGTTCCTATTATGGCAGTATTATCAGCAAATGTTGCAATGGTATTATTTTGTAGTGTAGTGTAGTGTAGTTCTATAATTCTTTCATGAGTTTGTTGTATTTTCAACGGAGAATACAAAAGTAACATTCAGAATTAGTGAACATTCTTAATTTCATTTATTAAAAAAAGAAATGGTTACTTTCATTATGTATATTCTTCTGCGATGGTGGAATAGCTCTTCAATGCCACGGATATACGCTGCGCTATTTAAAGCTAGGCCAGTTTAATCTATAAGTATTATTAATGTTAATATCTTTAAGGAAAAGCAGTGATTTTTTTTTCGTATGTACTTGTCATTGTACCTTATAATTTTAACGCACAATTGTGATTTTGTCTTGTGATTGTTGATGGGTGAGGATAAATAACAAGATAATTACGCGAGTATATATCCGAAACGGGTAAATACTCTTGTTTTTACCAATTTTTATCGGGTATTTACTCAACATGACGGGTAAATATAATTTTTGCGAATCTGATGATTACATATTTATTTGTGTAATTAAAGTGTGCTTTGATTCTGTTTTGGGATGCTGGAAAATATAAAATAAATAATCTTCTATACTTATAAAAAGACTTCTATAACTGATCGATTGACTGACTGGTCTATCAACGCAGTTTAAACTTCTGAAGTAAATGACGAAAAATGACGGACTTTCAAACAAACTTTCACCCCCCATATAACCCACTTAGAAGTAGATTTTCAAAAAATCGCAAAATGAACCTATTGCCAAATTTTAACCTAAGTTTCAAACTTTTTTATCTTTCGAGTATTTATCCTCGCGTATCAATTCTTGTGATAGTAAAATAAAAGTGTTTCAACTTAACTCTTGTTTTCTTTATATTTCACTAGAAACAACATAATATTAAATGCAAAATTCTTGAAAAAAAAAACCGAGTTCAAACGCCATTACAAAGTGCAGTGATTGATTTATGATGATTGATGATTAATAAATAGTTAATGTTTTTTTTAAAGCCCTGAATCAATTCCGATAAAACTTATATGGGGTAGTCTCTGAAGCCAAACAAAAAAAGAATCATCAAAATCAAGTCCTGATTGGCGGAATAATCGTGTAATAATAACAATAGAAGTTCTTTTTAAAAAACCGACTTCAAACGCCACTACAAAATATAAAATAATTTTAGTTAGTACAGGTAAGTATGTTGAAGTCGGGCTAGCGTTGCGTTTTCATAGTTTCTATTGCAGCCCGCCTGACTTCAACATACCTGTACAATTAAAATTATTTTATACTGTGTTGTGGCGTTTTGAAGTCTGTTTTTTAAAAAGATTTTTTTTTATAATAGAATAGAACAGAAATGTTTTTTATTCAAATAAACTTTTTTACCAAGTGCTTTTGAATCGTCGATGAGTCTACCACTGGTTCGGAATGTCGTTCCTGCCGAGAAGAACCAGCAAGAAACTCGGCAGTTGCTCTTTTCAAAACAAGTTTACAATATAGTAGATATAATGCTATGTATGCAGTGTTTCCGCAATGAGGAAAAAGAGAATTTACAGATTAATCATTACCTACTGTCTCATGAATCGCTGGAACGAATTATATCCACGCTTTTTTGTCATTTATATAGTCTTCAATTGCATAATATGCCTTTTTCATGAGATTAATTTTAACTGATTTATATATTATTATTATTATTTTAAGCTCTTTACTGGTACCTTCACAGGATCAATCTTCACGTTCTCTGATCGCGAAAGATTTGCTCTAATTCATCCCTCACCGAAGATATTTATCAGATCTTCACTAAATTTAAATGGGACCAACCTGACGGTATGACCTTTCAAGTAAAGAAAAAAATATTGACATCGGTTCAGATTTTATGGAGTTAAGGAGTAACATCGATAAAAAAATACGACTCGAATTGAGAACCTACTTTTTTATTTTTAAAAGTCGGTTAAGGTGGAAGACGTGGTTCTGCCCGCGAAATTCAAATTTAATTTGGTTTTTCGCAATTTGTAAACTAATACGACAAAGTAGGCTTATGGCATTCTAATTGCGACAATGGCAGTATCATCTTCACAGGTTTATATAAAAATCTTTACTTGAAAGTGTCCAGTTTAAGAAATTAATCAAAATATCGACTAATTTGTGATTAACTCACGTCCAACTCAGTATTTTGATTAATATTATTATTATTAATTAGAAGGCCATAAACGTACTTTGTCGCATTAGTTTACAAATTGCGAAAAATCAAATTAAATTTGAATTTCGCGGGCAGATCCTTGTCTTCCACCTTAAAAAACATAGAGTCCGATAGAGAACCACCATTTTGAAGTCTGCTATGGATGGAAATATTGCCAACTAAAAAATGAACCATAGAGATATCTTTATGGCGCAGCTTGTATGAGACCATCCTATTTCCATGTATGAAACAGCGGACTGTGACGTCATCAACGTTGGACGCACTTTTTGTAATTTAACGATAACTAGCTGATGCCCGCGACTTCGTCCGCGTGGATTCAGTTTTTAAAATCCCGAGGGTGCTCTTTGATTTTCCGGGATGCTTTGCACTCTACAGGTTCTCAACTATACCTATCCAAAAAAATCACGTCAATCCGTAGGGTTTTTGCAGCGTGATTGACGGACAAACCAACAAAGACAAAATTACGTTTAGCTGTCATTTACGTTTTGTTATTCCACTGTCATTTGCGTTTTGTTATTCCATGTCAGATGCGTTTTTGTTATACCACGTTTTATAGTGACTTGATTGAAACGCGGTCGAACGGGATAAAAAGTATCCTATGTCCGTCTCCTGGTTCTAAGCTACCTCTCCACCAATTTTCAGCCAAATCGGTTCATCCGTTCTTGAGTTATAAATAGTGTAAGTAACACCACTTTATTTTATATATATAGATTTATTTAAATGGTTACCAAGTATTTTACATATATTTTGTAAGATTTATTTTATAACCGAGTAAGAAATAATTTATTACAAGCTTTTATTTAACTTGCAATGTATGTGGGTAAGGTCAAATCTTGCAAGATGAATTACAACAACCACTTCCCGGTTGCCGATTGAGCTGATGATAAGTCAATATTGTGACATGGAGCTGATCTGATTATGAAAGATGGCTATCGGAACTCTGTAAACGAAGTAATCATCGAAATTGGGCTCGTTTGATTCTTCTTGACAAGTACTCTGGTCCTACATGATATCCAGGGTCTGATGATGTACCCAGCTACTAAAAGCAAGTTTTTTAAAAATAAAATTTTAATCAACAATTTTTAGGGTTCCGTACCCAAAGGGTACCAACGGGACCCTATTACTAAGCCTACGCTGTCCGTCCGTCCGTCCGTCCGTCCGTCTGTCAGCGGGCTGTAACTCGTGAACCGTAATAGATAGACAGATGAAATTTTCACATTTTATGTATTTTGATTGCCGCTATAACAACAAATAATAAAAATTAAAATAAATTAAAAAAATTAAATTAAAATATTTCCATGGGTACATGGAATTTTTTTTTTTAACGGAACCCTAAAAGAGCGAGGCCCGACTCGCACTTAGCCGATTTTTAATAATAATAAGAAACACCCTAATTGTTACAATCCTAAAAAATCTGTACAACGCTGTGCACTGTCACTTCCAGATTATTATAATTTCTGTCTCAAGTGCGAGCTAAGTCATATCTCAGACTTACGCTTTGATAAACTCTTAGCAAAGTTTTCGAAGTCTATATAAAGGTGAGCTCTTAGATTAAAGACCCTAAAGTTTACATCGGTTCTTGGCGCTTCGGATTAAATAAAACGAAAAATATAATATGTACAATAATTATTTATATTAATTACTAGTATTTACATAAATACCTTTGTCCAGAGGTGGACGTACAACTTACGGTTGATAAAGAAGAAAATATACGCTAAGTTCTGAGATCTACCCATATTTTAATTAATGAAAAGATATAATTCTTATAATCACCTATTTATTTGATAAATACATTAATAGTATAGTAAAGATGGAATTATTGTTGAGATATTGGCGGTGTGGGTTTGGTGAGTTTAGTAGGTTTGCTATTCTGTACTTACTTACTACTGTTACTTAAAGCTAAATATATTTATTTGATAACATTTATCACAAACGGTTTTAATTTTACTATTCGTTTTCTCATTTGATATTTTTATTACACATACTTATCACTCAGTTAAGTAAGCATAGACTCTGACCATGCGTTTTGTAATAAAAACATTTAATCACATGTTTTTCACATTCACCCGACATAATACTATGTCGCGTTTTCTTTTTATATATCTATCTATATGTCACTTTTATCAGACATGTGTTACTTTCACCCGACAAGTGTCACTTTCACCTGATATGTGTAACTTTCACCCGATACGTGTTACTTTCGCCCGACATGTGTCACATTCACAAGACATGCGTTACTTTCACCTAACATGCGTCACTTTCATCCGACACGTGCAACTTTCACCCGACATATTGTCACTTTTACCCGACATTTGTCCCTTTCACCCGGCATATTGTCACTTTCACCCGACATGCGTTACTTTCACCCAACATGCGTCACTTTCACCCGACACGTGCCACTTTCACCAGACATGCGTCACTTTTACCCGACATTTGTCCCTTTCACCCGACATATTGTCACTCACCAGACATGCGTCACTTTCACCCGACATTTGTTTGTCCCTTTCACCCGACATATTGTCACTCACCCGACATGCGTCACTTTCACCCGACACGTGCCACTTTCACCCGACACGCGTCACTTTGACCAGTCCTGTTTACGCGGCGTCTTCAAGGCGGCCTCCATCAGCGTCATCAGCTCCCGGTACAGCAGACAGCGCCGGCTCGAGGGTTTGCAGATCTCGCGGTGGTCCACGTCCACTCCGTGCAGCGACCCGACGCCTGGATCTGGAATTGATTCATCTAATGTTGAAATTATGTAAGTGCGGGAAAAATAATTACATAAAACTATCAAAACAATCGATAGTGTTCGATAGTTGAACAATCCAAAAATCGATTGTTTTTCGATAGAATAGAATTAGAATAGAATAGAAATATTCAAATAAACTTTTACAAGTGCTTTTGAATAGTCGATGAATCTACCACTGGTTCGGAATGCCTTTCCTGCCAAGAAGAACCAGCAAGAAACTCGGCGGTTGCTCTTTTCAAATAGTTCGATAGTTCAATAGTTGAACAAACGAACTTGAATTATTCGAAAAAATCAATAGTTGTTCGATAGTTAAATTTTTATTCGATTGTTATCGAATAATAAGAACAATCGAACAATTTGATTGTGTTTCGATTAATCGTCCATCGCTAATATAAATACACATAATATGTAGAAGGAATAGGTGACTGACTGATCTGTCAACGCACATCTCAAACCTAAAGTTTTACTACACCTTTTATATGTATTTATCTTAAGGTAAGGCGCATACATATACAACTTTTACATCGACTAAACTGTTTAGTCGAGTTGTGTACTTTCGTGAATTCCACACAACTAAACTATAATCAAAAGCAAATCGATACGGCTTTTTGATTTTTTTGTCGAGCAACTATCGTGTTGATGGTTTGCGCACATTCTATGATCGCAGTACATTCCTATAAACTTATGAAACACAAGTTGTGTTACACAACTAAATAGTTGTTCAACTAAAAGTTGTATGTTTGCGCTAGGCCTAACGTTAGTGTTGTGATAAGTAAATTGTCAAAATAAACAAAGACGTTTGAACGCATTTAAGGTGGTAAAAGCATGTGACAGGCGATTTTTGGTGAGCTTTGTGAGGAAAACTATAAGTTCAATTTGAATAATTTCAAAGTAATATGTAATTTGGGTCTCTTATCTAAATTTACTTTGAGGTAGAAACACGATTGGAAAAAAAATTCTCGATAGAAAGTTTTCCCAAACTTTGCTCCAATAAACTCCTTTTTTTTCGTTTTAATCGGAAACGGTAGGTTTTTTTCCTGCAATTTTTTTTATTTGTGTTGATATAAATATTTACTAAAAGCGGTTTGAACTATTCTTTGATTATTAGCATTCATAATTTTTTTTAATCAATTTAACACTTATTAAAGATTTTTTCAATTCCCGCCCCCTGAATCTATAACCACACGAGTAAGGTAACAGAGCGGAAGCTACATACAAACGGCTCGCAGCGGGCTCACCCACACATAGCGCAACGCTGTGTGCGTGAGCTCGCACCGACACATTCACCGACACGTCGCTCAGGGTCAAACCGGTCCACTCAGGGTCAGAACGTAAGGGCTGACGGTCGTGCGTTTAGTGGAAATGAATAGACGAAGAGTGAGTGATTTAGATTTATTTGTGTACTTAAATAGTGTAAAAATGCCAAACTCTTGCACAGTTTGTTTAAAATAACCCAAAGACAATAAGGACATTTCCTTTTTTTTATGTCTGAGAGATAAAGAGAAGTAAGTACTTTTTTATACGTATAGGTACGTATTAAATTAATTAATAAATAATATTAAAATTCTTTGTTATTCGACCGATTTCGTTTAAAATCGATATTTGGGCTTCCCTTGGGTCAAGAAAGAGGAAATGGATGCCAAAATTTTAAAGTCACCGCCATATTGAAATTCTTTATTATTCGACCGATTTCGTTCAAAATTGATATTTAGGATTCCCTGGGGTCAAGAATTAGGAAATGGGTTCCAAAATTTTAAAAAGTCACCGCCATATTGAAATTCTTTGTTATTCGACCGATTTCGTTCAAAATCGATATTTAGGATTCCCTGGGGTCAAGAATTAGGAAATGGGGTCCAAAATTTTAAAAAGTCACCGCCATATTGAAATTCTTTGTTATTCGACCGATTTCGTTCAAAATCGATATTTAGGCTTCCCTGGGGTCAAGAATTAGGAAATAGGTTCCAAAATTTTAAAAAGTCACCGCCATATTGGAATTCTTTGTTATTCGACCGATTTCGTTCAAAATCGATATTTAGGCTTCCCTGGGGTCAAGAAAGAGGAAATGGATGCCAAAATTATAAAAAGTCACCGCCATATTGAAATTCTTTGTTATTCGACCGATTTCGTTCAAAATCCATATTTGGGCTTCCCTGGGGTCAAGAAAGAGGAAATAGATGCCAAAATTTTAAAAGTCACCGCCATATTGAAATTCTTTGTTATTCGTCAGATTTCGTTCAAAATCGATATTAAGGCCTCCCTGGGCCATTATTTGTGAAACAACATTAATTGTGAAGTTATGGCAAAAATACTGATGTTCATTAAAAAAAATCGTTTCTTTATATTTTTGTTAATTTAAGTATTTTTAGTTCAAGTTCAGAATATAACTGAAATTATACATAATTATACAAACTTTAAAATATTTTTAGTTTTTCCTTAAATTGTTGTTCCTGATGCATGTAAACACATGCATCAGGTGACAACCCTAGCAGAATAGGTATACTTCTTCGACCTTGTTAGGAAGCTTCCTCTCTGTTCGGAATATTTACTCGTGTGCTATAACTTCCATCTCTTTCCTAGCACTGCAAAGTATATAGTCCCATCACTATCGTACAACCCGCCCATTTTTAACCAGTTAACTGAAGGCTATTGCCAGCGTTGGACGTGTGTCCGGATCCGCCAGGATAATATGTATTTTTTTTCGGTTAGGAAAATATTAATAATGCCTTGATGGCGCTTGAAAATAGCAGGTTGTAACTACTCGGCGACCAAAAAATAAAATACGAGGCTTTTATCGTAAAACTTTACGTAAAAGAGCAACGCCATCTATTGGTCATTGACTAAACGACTAAGCAACATGATATAAAATTGGTTTGTTAAAAAGTTCGACGGAAATATGATTTGCGTGATGCCTTCGATTATTTCACCGACTTCTCCGTAGAGTGTAGTGTGGTGGCGAGGGTGACGGAGTGAATCCAATTGTTCAGGGTTCGAATTCTGACTTCAGATTATATCTTTGTTTGTTTTTTTTTATTTACCATAATAAAATAAAATTGAAGTTTCTGCTTGTAATGTCAAGATAACAGGTTTATATAACTAAATGCATATTATGAAAGTAAATATGGTACTCTATGTGAATACTTAGTCTAGAAGGTGTGTCGCGCTACTAAAGAACGAAAAAAATCGGCCAAATGCGAGTCGGGCCTCGCTCTTTTAGGGTTCCGTTAAAAAAATTAAATTAAAATATTTCCATGATGGAAATAATATTGTAATTTAATTTTTTTAATTTAATTTAATTTTTATTATTTGTTGTTATAGCGGCAATAGAAATACAAAATATGTGAAAATTTCAACTGTCTATCTATTACGGTTTACGAAATACAGGCCGCTGACAGACGGACGGACAGCAGAGGCTTAGTAATAGGGTCCGGTTGGCACCCTTTGGGTACGGAACCCTAAAAACAGGCCAATGAAAATATGCCAGTGTGCGTGACATGAGTGCCGCGCATGCGCGGCGTGGATTACTGAGCGTGCGTAATAATACCAGGTACAAGTAGTTCCAATAAAATGGGGACAATTATGTCATCAATTTTTTTTAAATATTATATAAAAATAAAATTAATACTTTTTTATTTATTATCATAAAACAATAATTTTATTAATAATATTAACTCTAATGACTCATAGTATATAATATTTTGTATAAGGTAATTAGGGTTTTGTATTAGGTTTCCAAAATTTTAAAAAATCAGCACCATATTAAATTTATTTGTTACTAGCTGATGCCCGCGACTTCGTTCACGTGGATTTAGTTTTTAAAATCAGGCGGGAACTCTTTGATTTTCCGGGATGCCTGTCACCCTCCATTCTCAACTATACCTATCCAAAAAATCACATCAATCCGTAGCTTTGTTGCAGCGTGATTGACGGACAAACCAACAAACAAACACACTTTCGCATTTATAATATCACTCGCAGCATTGTTAATGATGATTCAAAGAGAAAACATATTACTGATGATATTATCAATTACGTTTAGCTATCATTTTTATAATTGTCATTTTTACCATACCTAACCAAAGACAAAATTACGTTTAGCTGCAATTTACGTTTTGTTATTCCACTGTCATTTGCGTTTTGTCAGATGCGTTTTTGTTATACCACGTTTTATAGTGACATGACGGAAACGCGGTCGAACGGGATAAAAAGTATCCTATGTCCGTCTCCTGGTTCTAAGCTACCTCTCCACCAATTTTCAGCCAAATCGGTTCATCCGTTCTTGAGTTGAGTAACTAACACCACTTTCTTTTATATATCGACGGCAGAAAGCGGAAATGTCGTATCTCAAAATTTGGGCTAAATGACTTTTTTTACTATATTGTTGATAAGCGAAAAAAGCCGCGTCGAATGGTATATGTCTCGTCTTTCTACGATGAAAAAATTTAATGATACGCCATTGAATTTTTTCTAGTTTTGGTACTGCTTACATGACAAATTGCTGTAAATAGAGGAAAAATCGCTATTTTTGAAAATAAAATAGATACGACAACACGTCCAACATAAATAACAGTTACACCATTATTTTACCCTGACGGACATTGATTTCAAAGGAGATACAGCATTTCAGCCGCCCCAAAATTTTACGTTGACAAGGATACAGCAATATGCTTTGAAGTGGTGAGTGTTTATCAAACAGTTACTACATTTCAAACATTTAATTTAAGAGCAAATATCTTACTTACACCATAATATTAGAGTATTGTTTTGTGTTGAGTAATCAATACGCCACTCTAGATAGACCCGCACCCCTCCAATCCCGAGGTGTTTGCTATATACGCCATTCTGATCGCGTGGCATCTGATGCGTAAGCGCCGAAAGTGAGAAAGCGTATTTGTTGTTAACAAAAATATTATTTTAAAAGATTGTTAACTTATCGTTTACGTTTTATTTACGTGTTTAAAATTAATTATTATACTTCAGGAGTCCGGGTAAGTAAAAGAATATTAAAATTTAACCTATTTTTAGTTAAATGTTATTTTTTAGTTTAGTTTTAGAAGTCTGTATATTTACCATACCTACTATATCTAATAAGCAAGTAAAGTTTACAACCTTACCTGCTTATATTTTACGTACCTATCTTGATTGTTAAGAAACATTAGGTAGGTAGGTACACAGTAAAGAAAGTGAGTGATGTTTTATATAAATATTTTTTCACTTCAAAAATTATGGATTTCAATACAAACTTTCATCCCCTTTTCCATCATTTTCTTAAGACGCCTAAAAATATAGTATCATGCATTTCACTTCGAAACTTCATCATCATTACATACCAAATTAATCCCCTTTTTCACCCGTAAAGGTAGAATATTTGAAATCGCTTGATGGCTTTTTAAGTTTATGCATTTCGTTTAAAAAATGACCAAAGTCACATAAATGTTTCATCCCCCTTTTTATCCCCTTAAAAGCAAAATTATTACTTATTTATTATTATAGACGAGATGCATTAAACGCATGTAAATAAAGTTTCATGCATTTCACTTCAAAAATGACGCACTTCCGTACGAACTTTCATACCCTTTTCACTCCCATATGGGTAAAGTATTTAAAAAGGCTAGTCCAAGTGCTTTATTATTTCCAAATAGACACCCGTTAATAAAGATTCACGCATCATACTCCAAAAATTACCGAACTCACTTACAAACTTTCATTACTCTTTTCACCCCCATAAGGATAGAATTATCTTAAACACTGAAACACGTAGATATTAATTTTATTAATGTTAAGAGCCAAAAAAGCGTCAACGTTCAACAAATGATGACAAATGTTCAACGTGATTCTTTAACTGAACAGTTAAATGTTCGACGTGATTCTTTAAATTGACATAACTTTTTTATTTATGAACTATATTGAAGTAAAACAAACACTGAGTTTGAAGTGAAGCTTACCACAACACCGTAGCCGTTTCTGAGATTAGTGCGCACTAACGCAAAGACATACAGACAAAAATTCTAACAATCATTGTTTTGGGTTCTATTCTGTTGATAAAGGCCCCTAATAAGTTTTTCTCATATATCTTCAATGTACAGACAACGATCAGTTACAGTTTTATTATAATATATCATGTACTTATAGATAATTTATAATTCAGAATGTAAATCAAACATTTTATTTTTATAAACTTATTTAATTAAAATCACATACATCAAAATGGCCATGTTTCGAATAGCAGAATATTTGAGATACAGCAGATCGTAGCACGAAAACTTGTATCTATTTTAATTGGTCATACATTTCACCTTACAGTTACAGCTTTTCCGCAGCTCGATATTTAAATATCAACTGCTGTAACTCGTAAAAAATCAATGAAGCAGTAACTTTAGGACATTCCTAATAACTGTATCAAATAACGTTTAGATTGATAGAAATTTGTTGCAAATTTCAACATTCTATCTTTATTAATTTACGAGTTATGATTTTTTCAAATAGTTTTTTGGCTCTGGTGTAAAACTGGATTTTTTGAGATACGCCAGTTCCGCTTTCTGCCGTCGATATATAGATTGCACCGATGTCGTTCAAAATCGATATTTTGGGTTCCCTAGCGTCAAAAGAGAGGAAATGCTTGCCAAAATTTTAAAAAGTCAGCGCCATATTGAAATTATTTGTTATTGCACCGATGTCGTTCAGAATAGATATTTAGGGTCCCCTAGCCCTAGCGTATAAAAAGACGAAATGGTTGCCAAAATTTTAAAAAGTTAGCGCTATATTGAAATTCTTGGTTATTGCATCGATGTCGTTCAGAATCGATATTTTGGGTTCCCTAGCATCAAAAAAGACGAAATGGTTGCCAAAATTTTTAAAAGTCAGTGCCATATTGAAATTCTTTGTTATTGCATCGACGCCGTTCAAAATCGATATTTAGTGTCCCCTAGCGTCAAAAAAGACGAAATGGTTGCCAAAATTTTTAAAAGTCAGTGCCATATTGAAATTCTTTGTTATTGCATCGACGCCGTTCAAAATCGATATTTTGGGTTCCCTAGCGTCAAAAGAGAGGAAATGGTTGCCAAAATTTTAAAAAGTCAGCGTTATATTGAAATTCTTTGTTATTGCACCGATGTCGTTCAAAATCGATATTTAGGGTCCTCTAGCGTCAAAAAAGAGGAAATGGTTGCCAACATTTTAAAAAGTCAGCGCTATATTGAAAGTTTTCGTTACTGCACCGATGTCGTTTAAAATCGATATTTAGGGTCCCCCTAGCGTCAAAAAGATGAAGTGGTTGCCAAAATTTTTAAGTCAGCGCGATATTGAAATTCTTTGCTGACTTTTTAAAATTTTGACAACCACTTCGTCTTTTTTGACGCTAGGGGACCCTAAATATCGATTTTGAATTACATCGATGCAATAAAAAAGAATTTCAGTATGCCTTTTTTTTTATTTATTTTTTATACATTATTATAGGCACACGCTTGACCACTATCACACCTGATGGAAAGTGATGATGTGGCCTAAGGTGGAACGCGTTTGCCTAGAAGATGCCTATTCACTCTTGCTTTAATGATACCCAAATAAGTCTTCGGTCTTGCGCCGCTTGAATCCAGCGGCTCCCTGCGACTCGCTTGACGCGTCGGTCCACCTAGTGGGGGTCTGCCAACACTGAGTTTCCACCCCACTCCAGCACCTTGGGACCCCAACGACTAACAGCTCTTCGAACTATGTGCCCTGCCCATTTCCACTTCAGTTTCGCATGGTTTCGTGACTCGCTGAGCTATGTCTGTGACTTTGGTTCTCCTACGGATCTCTTCATTTTATTAAGTAGGTATAGTAATTGTTAACCAATTTACTTGTGACCTTATGTTATTCTTTAGATTTCTCATCTTCCAGATTGTGTATTAAGCTGATACCTTTAAATTTTCAAATAGAATAATATTATACCTACCTTTAATAAACCGTCTCCTGTATACGATAAAAATTGAGTATTTTTAAATAGTTATAATATTTATATATTTTTTAGGTATGTATTAAAAATATTTTTAAACAAAATAGTGCTTTTCTATATCAAATATTATTAAACATAAAAATGAAAGTTATTTATTTTTACCAGCGCCATCTATTTTATCTACGTGACCTCTTAGTACGTGAAGGGGGTGCGCCCCGCGGATGGGTTTTGGCCCCGCCTATTTTTATAAAGTACTCTCCAAATTCGAAACAATTTATTTTCCGTTTAGCGTCTTTTTGGCCTATAAATATGTTATTACTAGATGATGCTCATGAACTATGGACCTCATAAGAAGGCTCAGGGTCACTCAGAGAGCGATGGAGAGAGCTAAGCTCGGTATATCCCTGCGAGATCAAATCAGAAATGAGGAGATCCGTAAGAGAACCAGAGTCACCGACATAGCTCAGCGAGTCGCGAAACTGAAGTGGAAATGGGCAGGGCACATAGTTCGAAGAGCTGATGGTCGTTGGGGTCCAAAGGTGCTAGAGTGGCGACCCCGCACCGGGAAACGCAGTGTTGGTAGACCCCCCACTGGGTGGACCGACGACATCAAACGAGTAGCAGGGAGCCGCTGGATTCAAGCGGCGCAAGACCGTAGCCTGTGGAAGTCCATGCAGGAGACCTTTGTCCAACAGTGGCCGTCTATAGGTTGATAAAGAAGAAGAAGATGATGATGCTCGCGACTTCGTCCGCGTGGATTAAAGTTTTTTCATTACCGCGGGAACGATAATAATTAATTTCAAGGGATAAAATGCCTATTTGTTAATCCTGGGTGTGAACTATATCCATTCCAAATTTCAGCCAAATCGGTTGATTCGATGTCGCGTGAAAGAGCAACAAACATCCATCCATCCTCACAAACTTTCGTATCTATAATATTAGTAGGCAAGTTTCAAAATTGCATGTGAATCTTTTTTCTTGGGCTTTCTTCTATGTCATGTTTTGTTTATTGGGCTACTGATGATGATGATCACGTAGCAGTGATAGCCTAGTGGTTAGGACTGTGGTCTCCTACCACCTGTGGTATGGTTGGGTCGCATGTTCGATCCTGGGTACGCACCTCTGACTTTTCGGAGTCAAGTGCGTTTGAGCAATTAAATATCACTTGCTTCAACGGTGAAGGAAAACATCGCGAGGAAACCTGCACACCTGAGAGTTCTTCATAATGTTCTCGAGCGTGTGTGAAGTCTGCCAATAGGGTATTTGACTATATTAAAAATATCGTTTCATCTGATGTCATCCTAAAAGATTATTATCTTAAAACATTATTCCTTACGACAAAACTAAAAAATAAAGCTTTATTTAATTAGAAAACATTAATTAAAATCGCTATAATTCTGACCATGTTCACGAGATCGAAAACGTTCTTGAATCTCGAATGACGTCACAGTTCACGCCACCTTTGGGCTTTGGAATTGTCATTGAACTGTGTGTGAACTGTGACGTCATGTTAACAAATGGAACGTTTCCGCGACAATTTATTTTTTTGAATTTATTTCTCGATCTTTATGAAAAATACTGAAAATTATGCCGAAATATACGTTTTGTTAGCTTCAGCGTAGCATTATTAACAATTTAATATGGTTTTCTTAAAGTAGTCAAATACTCTATTCGCATTGTGCCAGCGTGGTTGACTATGGCCTATAACCCTTCTCTGAGAGACCTACGCTCAGTAGTGAGCCGGTGATGGGTTGCTGATGATGATGACGACATAGTGGGGGGTTCCTTGATGCTGGAGTGGCGACCTCGCAGTACAAACCGTAGCGTCGTCGGCAGAGCCGTTCTAAATAAAGTACCAGGCTAGCAGAGGCAGCGAGGAGGCGAGAGGGGACCTGCGCCCAGTAATGAGCCGTCAATAGGTTGCTGATGATGACGATGACCCAGTGGGGGCTTCCTTGATGCTGGAGTGGCGACCTCGCAGTACAAACCGTAGCGTCGTTCGGCAGAGCCGTTCTAAATAAAGTACCAGGCTAGCATAGGCAGCGAGGAGGCGAGAGGGGACCTGCGCTCAGTAGTGAGCCGTCAATAGGTTGCTGATGATGACGATGACCCAGTGGGGGCTTCCTTGATGCTGGAGTGGCGACCTCGCAGTACAAACCGTAGCGTCGTTCGGCAGAGCCGTTCTAAATAAAGTACCAGGCTAGCAGAGGCAGCGAGGAGGCGAGAGGGGACCTGCGCTCAGTAGTGAGCCGTCAATAGGTTGCTGATGATGTCGATGACCCAGTGGGGGCTTCCTCGATGCTGGAGTGGCGACCTCGCAGTACAAACCGTAGCGTCGTCGGCAGAGCCGTTCTAAATAAAGTACCAGGCTAGCAGAGGCAGCGAGGAGGCGAGAGGGGACCTGCGCTCAGTAGTGAGCCGTCAATAGGTTGCTGATGATGACGATGACCCAGTGGGGGCTTCCTTGATGCTGGAGTGGCGACCTCGCAGTACAAACCGTAGCGTCGTTCGGCAGAGCCGTTCTAAATAAAGTACCAGGCTAGCAGAGGCAGCGAGGAGGCGAGAGGGGACCTGCGCTCAGTAGTGAGCCGTCAATAGGTTGCTGATGATGTCGATGACCCAGTGGGGGCTTCCTCGATGCTGGAGTGGCGACCTCGCAGTACAAACCGTAGCGTCGTCGGCAGAGCCGTTCTTAACAAAGTACCAGGCTAGCAGAGGCAGCGAGGAGGCGAGAGGAGACCTGCGCTCAGTAGTGAGCCGGTGATGGGTTGCTGATGATGATGGTGATGGTGTAGTGGGCCGTACCCGCGGAGTCGACGCTGACGATGCGCAGGTACAGCACGGACATGAGCGTGCGGCGCGTCTCCACCACGCTGCGCACGGGCAGCGCTGCTGACGCTGCTGCTGCTGCTGCTGCTGCTGCCCAGCTCGCCTGCAGAGACAGCACCAGCGGGCAGTCTGCGCGTACACCACTCGTTATTTATTTTTTTATTCGACGACAAGCTAGTCGTTGACTGCGTTCTCACCTGATGGTAAGTGACGATGCAGTCTAAATTGGTAGCGGGCTAACTTGGAAGGGGTATGGCAGTGAACATTCAACCCATACCCCTAATTGGTTTCTACACGCCATCGTGCCGGAACGCTAAATCGCTTGGCGGCACGTCTTTGACAGTAGGGTGGTAACTAGCCACGGCCAAAGCCTCCCACCAGACCAGACCAGAGACAATTCAGAAATTATAAATTCCCAAATTGACCCCTCCGGGAATCGAACCCGAGAGACCTCCC
The DNA here is from genome assembly GCA_029955525.1 of Oeneis ivallda. Lineage (NCBI taxonomy): Eukaryota > Metazoa > Arthropoda > Insecta > Lepidoptera > Nymphalidae > Oeneis > Oeneis ivallda. Next base: position 3,990,791 of record JARPMR010000021.1, read on the forward strand.
AGTTATAAGACGACAGCACTCACCACTGAGCCAGGGAGGTCGTTATAACATGTGTTTTAGAATAGAAATAAACTTTTTGACGTGTTAACGTCTTATAAATCATTAAAAAAGTCTCATGTTCCGCCTGAGCCTGCGCGTGCAAGCGAGAGCGCGGAACAAGCGATAGTGAAGCATGATCGGCCCAAGCGTTGACTTGTGACTATAATGCGATGTTTCTTTATGACGTTATTACGTAACACTATCGTCCGTAAACCGACTTTACAGACAACCAATTTTTCTTTACAAGACGTGCTTTTGAATCATCGATGAGTCTACCACTGCATCGGAATGCCCTTCCTGCCGAGAAGAACCAGCAAGAAACTCGGCGGTTGCTCTTTTCAAAACAAGTTTACAATAGATACTATGCTATGTATGCAGTGTTTCCACAATGAGGGGAAGTTCCACGAAAGCATACCTAATTGTGATTCAACACATGTTAACACGGGCAGACAAAAAGTAGCCCCATTCCCGCTGGTGGAACCCGTTCATGAGCATTACGCATGACCCAGCCATTGCTTCGCTCAACCATATTTGTTATTTTAAAACACATGTGAGTCTATGGCCGGACTATGTACGATATACCTGACACCCTGCTACCCAGTTCGCTGCTCCATCATCAGATCCTCCTCCTCGATCCTCGATCATCATCTATCTAACGCCTACTCATTGAGACCATTCTAATGAGCCCCAACACGCTATATTTGCTGTAAGTTGCTGAGGAGTTGGGTATCCCGCAGACTGCTTGATGCTGCAGCATCAGCTCAAGGTTACCATGCCTTGGAAATAATCCGCAGTAACAGTACACTTTTCAAATCTATCGCACCAGTGAAAGTTGGTTCTACCCTTTAATCAAGTAGGAAATGAGCTGATGATCTTCAAATGCCTGAGCAGATCTTCATAAAATATTATAGCTGAGATCAAATTTTCTGATCAGCGTAAAACGGGCATCGGATTTTCTAGTTTTAGAAAGCTGGAAGTACAAGTATCAATAGGAGGTTTTCAATTTTCATTATAATAGAAGGGGGGTCTACCTTTGCATATCTCCATGAGCTCGACGCTGCGCGAGGTGATGGGGGTCTTGATGTCTGCGAGCGGCGACCCCCTGTGCGGCACCGAGTAGAACATGAAGCCCGCACTGTTGCGCCAGAGGCGGGCGCGCCGCGACCACTGCGCCTCTGGAGTTTACAACGTTACGTTTAAAACAAGTTTAAATTAAAAAAAATATTAAAAAACTAGCTGATGCCCGCGACTTCGTCCGCATGGATTTAGTTTTTAAAACTCCCGCGGGAACTCTTTCATTATCCGAGATAAAAAGTAGCTCTCCCGGTCTGAGGAACCATTACTATACCCATGCAAAAAATCGCATCAATCCGCTGTTCTGTTTTTTTTTTTTAAGTATCCTATGTCCGTCTCCTGATTCTAAGCTACCTCTCCACCAATTTTCAGCCAAATCGGTTCATTCGTTCTTGAGTTATAAATAGTGTAACTAACACCACTTTCTTTTATATACATATATAGAAAAGGATTGTGTGGTTTTATGAAACCACGGTTAAGTGAAACTTTTTTTCACATTATAGACATTTGCACTATAGGCGCCGCCATATTGGCCTTGGCTGCTCTGACGTCACCGTCACGCGACATGCAACACACAGACCAAAAAGTTTGAGACGATGTAATAAAGGTTTCACTTTAAAAAAGCTTTTGGTAGCTGGCTACATCATCAGGGTACCAATTGTCTAAAAGTTATTCCATTGATCGTATTCTTATTCGATGACATTAGCGTCAAAGTAAAGTAACCCTTGATTTATTGATTTAAAGTCACAAATTCACTACAACCGATTTTAACATGGAGCGTTATGGAGCGTATCGTACATACGTAAACGTATATGAATGCATACACGAAATTGAGCTCTAATTCAATGCCATTATGGTTTATTTTACTTTGACGCTAATGTCAGCGAATACGATTACGATCAATGGAATAACTTTAGACAATGGCACCTCAGACCCTGGATATCATCTAGGACCAGAGCTCTTGTCGAGACGAATCAAACGAGCCCAAGCTCTATGGGGTTAGGTCGCTTAACCATAGTTCCATTAGCCACCTTCCAGCTCCAACATCAGACCCAAGACATCGTCTGGACTACATTAGTGGTCAAGAAGAATCAACCGAGCCCAAACTCGATGGGGTTAGGTCGCTTAACCAAGTTCCATAAGCCACCTTCCAGCTCCATCATCAGTCCCTAGAGATCGTCTGGACTACATTAGTTGTCAAGAAGAATCAACCGAGCCCAAACTCGATGGGGTTAGGTCGCTTAACCAAGTTCCATTAGCCACCTTCCAGCTCCATCATCAGTCCCTAGAGATCGTCTGGACTATATTAGTTGTCAAGAAGAATCAACCGAGCCCAAACTCGATGGGGTTAGGTCGCTTAACCAAGTTCCATTAGCCACCTTCCAGCTCCATCATCAGACCCTAGACATCGTCTGGACTACATTAGTTGTCAAGAAGAATCAACCGAGCCCAAACTCGATGGGGTTAGGTCGCTTAACCAAGTTCCATTAGCCACCTTCCAGCTCCATCATCAGACCCTAGACATCGTCTGGACTACATTAGTTGTCAAGAAGAATCAACCGAGCCCAAACTCGATGGGGTTAGGTCGCTTAACCACAGTTCCATTAGCCACCTTCCAGCTTCAACATCAGACCCTAGACATCGTCTGGACTACATTAGTTGTCAAGAAGAATCAAACGAGCCCCAACTCGATGAGGTCACGTCGTTATATTACAGGGTTTCCACAGCCAATATTGTTTATTAAGTCGAGGTTGCATCACTGAATGGCAGCAATTGACTTTGCATTTAGTTGCTCCGAATAAATAAATTATTAAAGTAGTATATTAATTAGTACTCTGTGGAAATCCTTGTATAACGGATGGTTTAATTGAAAAAGTCTGCTATTAATATTTCTAGGCAATTCGAAACGTAGGCAGATCCGTGCGGCGAGCTAGCAAAACAAAAAACGCTCTCATCAGCGAAACTAGCCAAATTACACTTCGTTGTATCTTTCTATGATCCTTAACGCTTTAGAGCAGGGGTTCCCAAAGTTTTTTTTTATCACGCTTCCCTTCTGAAAGGATAGGTGTGATAAAAAACTTTAGGAACTCCTACTTTAGAGGAAGCGTGTATTCTTGTGCTTATGCGTGTAAACGTGTATGCCATATATATAAGCGTGTAGCGTGAATTCTATTCCGTGGAGCGAATGAGCGATCGAGAACGTTGTGTCGACTTGGCTATCAATTAATCGTTTCTATGATCGCTTCCTCTAAACTTCTAAAGTAGGAGTTTCCAAAGTTTTTTATCACGCCTCCTATCCTTTAAGAAGGGAAGCGTGCTAAAAACTTTGGCAACCCATGCTCTAAAGCGTTAGCGATCATAGAATGGGAATAGATACGACAATAGTTATGTAATATGGCTAGGGGGCGATTAGTCTGTCTACATTTTTCTTTTTTCTTTATTATTAAGTAAATACTTTTCATAATTATTTATGTAACGGTCACTGTACAAAACGGTTTCACTTTTCGCGTCGCTTACACCTTCCAAGAGACCTTTGTCCAGTAGTGGAAGTCTAACAAGGTTTCTTCTTCTTTATCAACCTATAGACGTCCACTGCTGGACAAAGGTCTCCTGCATGGATTTCCACAGGCTTCGGTCTTGCGCTGCTTGAATCCAGCGGCTCCCTGCGACTCATTTGATGTCGTCGGTCCACCTGGTGGGGGGTCTGCCAACACTGCGTTTCCCGGTGCGGGGTCGCCACTCCAACACCTTGGGACCCCAACGACCATCAGCTCTTCGAACTATGTGCCCCGCCCATTTCCACTTCAGTTTCGCGACTCGCTGAGCTATGTCGGTGACTTTGGTTCTCCTACGAATCTCCTTTTGTGATTTGATCTCGCAGGGATACTCCGAGCATAGCTCTCTCCATCGTTCGCTGGGTGACCCTGAGCCTTCTTATGATGCCCATAGTTAGCGACCATGTCTAACAAGGTTAAATAAGTATGTTAAACTCTTACCATTCACATCTAGAAGCGTTGCATTTTCTTCATTGCCATCTTCCTTTGGTGAAGTAGGAATGTTACCATTGTCATCGCCTTCATACTCAACATCTATTCTATTGTTCATTAAATTCTCATCAAAACCATTATTAGTTACAACTACATCTTTTTTTACTACATTTCTATTAACAGTTTTGTTTATTCGATCGTTCAATTCTTTAAACTCAGCATGTATATTTGCGTTCAATTCATCGCTCTGTTCATCAATATCTCTATTCACTGATTCAATTACTTCACCTTTTCTTTCATTAATTTCATTTAAATTCTCATCAGTATTTGCATTACCACTCGTTCGATCTGTCTCTATTTCAATATATTGCTTCCCTGTAACTTTAATACTAGTTTCATTTACTTCGTTTACTGTTTGATTTATTTCACTTATTTTATCATTAATTTCAGTAGATTTATTTAAATTGCCATCAGTAATTACATTACCATTCGTTCGATCTGTTTCTATATCAATAACTTGCTTTCCTATAACTCTAATATTAGTTTCATTTACTTCATTTACTGCATCATTTATTTCATTTAAATTCACATCAGTATGTACAATTTCCTTGATGACGTCAGTCTGTTTGTCCCTTGAGTGATTTATTTCGTTATCATTTTTTCTTTCAGTTGTATTTTGTTCGTTCGCTTGCTTGCTTGTTCCCTCTTTGTTGCTACTCTGCTTCGTAAGGTTGAGATGGGCTTCGTATGCTGTAAATAATTTTAATAAATTCAAAATTGGGTAGGTATTTATTTCATGCAAGCCAACTTGCGGCTCTTTTAACTAGTCGGGAATCTACCAATGGTTCGGAAAGCTGACTCTGCTAAAGGTTTTGCTCATTTAATGGTTTTATGGCACAGTGTTGAGTGCTATGGTTTTAGAAGTTTATGATCTCGGGTTCGATTTGTGACGGAGGCAATTTGGAGTCTTTTGTCTCTGGTCTGGTGTGGCTTTGGCGGTTTAGTGGCCACTCTAGCGGCAATGACGTGCCGCCAAGAGATTTAGCGTTGTGAAGTTGTGAAGAAACAGATTAGGACTAAAACTACACTAAAGAAGAAGAAGAAGAAGCGACTAAAAGCCGTAACTAGAAGTAGCCGGTCTGCCCTCTCCCTTAGACTGATCAATCCAACAACAATCTAAGATGGAATCGTCGCTTACTATCAGGTCGATCTATCAGAGCCGATAAGTCTATCTAAGATCAGGGGAAAGCCGCTTACCTTCGCAATACATCTTCTTAATAAAAAGTCCCCCCTTGGAGTGACCCACCCATATGATAGGCTTTTCCCCCACTCCCAGCTCCAGCAGCTGTGACATCATTTGTTCTGCCCGTTCGTGTAGTCGCAGCCTAAAAATAGAGATCAATTGTGAGTGGAATGTGTATACATAGCCTTATCCCTTAATCGAAATTAAATTAGAGAACAGGAAATGAGTTTTTAAAACTGTAACCCGACTGTAGAAGCAGTGATAGCCTAGTGGTTAGGACTGCGGTCTCTTATTCGGGGGGTCGCAGGATCGATCCCGGGCTGACTCTGACTTATCTAAGTTATGTGCGTTTAAGAAGTTAAATATCACATGCTTCAACGGTGAAAGAAAACGTCGCGAGGAAGCCTGCACGCCTGAGAGTACTCCATAATGTTCTCGAAGGTGTGTGAAGTCCGCCAATTCGTATCGGGCCAGTGTGGTGGACTGTGGCCTATATCCCTTCTCTGAGAGGAGACCTGCGCTCAGTAGTGAGCCGTTGATGATGATGCACCTATCTCACTTACCGTTTGCTTTCCTTGACCCAAAGTGGCCTCCACAAATAAGGATCACTAGTGTAGTTGATAGAAATCACCCTAGCACCAGGGTAGTCCACCCTTATCCAATCCTTTGGCCAACAGGGTGAATAGCAGTCGTCGCAAATGCAGCCACAACCTGGCTCACATTTCACCCCGCACTTGCAGTCACCCGCTTTCACTTCACTTTCACTTTTATCACTTTTCACTTTCACACTATTCTCAAATAAATCTTTGACAAATTGGGCCTGAGTTTCATAGCTTGATATGTCAACGTCATCCAAAAGTGTGTTGTTGTAAAACTTCTCAGTTATAAGCAAGTTTTCCTTTGGTAATATCTTTTGAATATTATCATATAAGTCAGAATTTGCTTCTGAATTTATTTTGTTTTCATTGTAACAGTTGTTAGTAATTTGTGTATTGATATCTTGTATTGTATCATATAAGTAGGTATTCGCTTTAGAACCATTTGCCTTTCCACCTAAAACATTTTCATTTTGGTTGGCAATATCACGCATAATTTCTCTAAAATTCGAAGATGGTATTTTAACCTCAAAATCTTTAATCTTGTTACTAAATTCGATATTTCTATCAATAAATTCTTCACTACTTAAATTATTGTCACTGATTTTATCATTATTTGCTGTACTGCATCCATTTTTTTGAAAATCAGTATCATTTCTTAGGTTTATTTGCCTTATTTTATCAACTCTATCAATACTAGAGAATTCGCTTGTATCACAGACTTCATTTTTATCATCTCTGCAGTCATCAGTTCCATTATCACTATGAATATTTCTATATTTACCATTATCTTTATGAACTTTATCACTAATTTCATCTCTATTGTTTAACTTAGCGTTTAAATGTGTTTTCGTGTTATTATTTTGTCTTAGATCGTCATTTTCTTCAGTGGATAGATTATTTTCTTCAGTGGGTAGATTATTTTCGTTATCGCTACAGCATTTTGTCAGTTCGTCCGTACATCGGCAGGTCGGCACCGCATGCGGGCGTCGCAGGGGCACTTTATTTGGCTGTCTATCGTATTTGCTTTGCCATTCACCCTGTCTCCATGTATTTCCTAATGAACCTGTAACAATAAATCATACTAATTACCTACTAATATTATAAATGTTAAAGGGTGTTTGTTTGTTGGTTAGTCCTTCAATCACGCCGCAACAGAGCCACGAATCGACGTGATTTTTTGCATGGGTATAGTTGTGGACCTATAGAGGCTATATATTATCCCTGAAAGTCAAAGACTTCCCGAGGAAAGGTTTTTGATAATCCCGCGCAACCCCTATATTTTTTACCGGGATAAGAGTTAGCCTATGTCACTATCCAGGTCTACAAAAATCTCTTCGATTCGAAACCAACAAACTATCTCCGGTCGTAACAGATTAGCGTCCCATGCATCGGACTATGAGAGTGAAGAAATACAGACACCAGTGTCTTGCCACAGTGGCCGAAATTCTGACCGGATTAAATCAATATTTGGTACTTTTAAACCGATTTCAAAAAAGGAGGAGGTTCTCAATTCGTCGGAATCTTTTTTTATGTATGTTCACCGATTACTCGAAGACGCCTGAACCGATTTGGAAAATTCTTTTTGTGTTATAAAGGGTATACCTCCCAGGTAGTCCCATTGAAATTTTATCGAAATTAGTCGAGCGGTTTATGAAATATCAACAATAAACTGTAGTGTGTACTGGCGCGGGCGTTTGAAGTCGGTTTTTTAAAAATAATTTTTTATATTAAACTAGCTGACCCGGCGAACTTCGTTCCGCGAACTTATCTATATAAATAAAACAAATAAACTATCCTAATAAAAAAAAACTATCCTATCTTTCAAGTTGGACCAAATTATAGATAGTTATGAAGTTTGATCAAAATCGGTTCAGTAGTTTAGGAGTCCATCGCGGACAAACAACGTGACACGTAATTTATATATACCTATTAAATTAAATTATTTATTACTATGACGTGATAGTCCTTGACGGCGATCTCTATTATTTGGCCCAGCTGAAAACGATTATTCAGAGAAACCTTTTTAAACCCTTTAATCCCAGACACGTGTGTACACCTACTTATATAACACCTTCAGCCTTGACTTTGAACCTATTTTAGTTCCGTACCTAAATAGATATATGGCTTCAATCACCCATTTAACTTACTTAGTTCACACGTTAATTGTGTTACATTAGGGTTCGATTTCACCAACGTAAAATGCATATCATATCCGAGCGTAGGTATTTTGGTGGGTAAAATACCATAATATGAGTCCATAATATTTCTAAGCAGAGATACCTTTTAAATTAACTAGCAAAAAGCTGAGCTTTGTGCGGGCTCGCGTAGTTCTAACGGGTAATAAGTTCTGTTGCAGCGATGATAACTCTTTGGTTTTCTACCAGATGGCGTTAGTAGTATAATAACATATACCTACATCTTAAGATAGAAGTTAGTCTGTATGCATTTTTGGAACTTTCCTCATTGTGGAAACACTGCATATATAGCATAGTATTTACTGTATTGTAAATCTGTTTTGAAAAGAGCAACCGCCGAGTTTCTTGCTGGTTCTTCTCGGCAGGAAAGGCATTCCGAACCAGTGGTAGATTCATTGACCATTCAAAAGCACTTGTAAAAGTTTATTTGAATAAAAAATATTTCTATTCTATTCTATTCTATTCTATACCCAATGAATACAAAATTGTTAATGTTCATTTTTTTTAAATGGTTATAAAAAAAACTTGAGAGGTGTCAAGGGACACCCGGATGGAACGAAGTTCCTCTCGATTAATTAGTGAAGGAATTGTAATAAAATTTTATTTCTATAAAAAATTAGGGAAAAATTCCACATGTAGAAATTATTTAAAATAAAATTGAAAATAGAAAATTCAGTCTGTCGAGCTGGGATTCGAACCATCGACCTTTAACTGTTTAGCGACTGTAGAAACCACAAGGCTACGGAGGTCTAATATTGTAGTGTGAAAATATTGAACACAATGCCAAATTCACATTCAAAAAAGTGTCGTTTCAATTTAGTCTTAATTTTTTCCGTCTACCCCCCCTTCCGCACCGCGCGATAAGGAACTACTTTCCAATTATATATTTTTTTGACAGATAACACTTTTGGATATGAAATTCAATTATTAAAACTAAATATCATTTTGTGGTAAGTGGTTACCCATCCATTCAAATAGCTGCCTCAACAGAACTTACCATACAGTCCATGCACGAAGATGACGTCAAGCGTGTGCTGGTCCGGGCAGTGCAGCACCTCGCAATCCACGCGGGGCTCGGGGTGCAGGTGGTCGTAGCTGGCCGGGCGGGTCTTTGCGACCTTTGGAGCTGGGGACAAGCGACACTGACTCTGTACAGGTTATTTCATTTGGACTTGGGGATAGACGAAACTGACTCTATAGAGGGTTATTACTTATTTCATTTTGACCTGGGTACAAGCGAAACCGACTCTGTACAGGTTATTTCATTTGGACTTGGGGACAAGCGAAACTGACTCTATAGAGGGTTATTACTTATTTCATTTTGACTTGGGGACAAGCGAAACCGACTCTGTACAGGTTATTTCATTTGGACTTGGGGACAAGCGAAACTGACTCTATAGAGGGTTATTACTTATTTCATTTTGACTTGGGGACAAGCGAAACCGACTCTGTACAGGTTATTTCATTTGGACTTGGGGACAAGCGAAACTGACTCTATAGAGGGTTATTACTTATTTCATTTTGACTTGGGGACAAGCGAAACCGACTCTGTACAGGTTATTTCATTTGGACTTGGGGACAAGCGAAACTGACTCTATAGAGGGTTATTACTTATTTCATTTTGACTTGGGGACAAGCGAAACTGACTCTGTAGAGGTTATTTCATTTGGACTTGGGGACAAGCGAAACTGACTCTATAGAGGGTTATTACTTATTTCATTTTGACTTGGGGACAAGCGAAACCCACTCTGTACAGGTTATTTCATTTGGACTTGGGGGACAAGCGAAACTGACTCTATAGAGGGTTATTACTTATTTCATTTTGACTTGGGGACAAGCGAAACCGACTATGTACAGGTTATTTCATTTGGACTTGGGGACAAGCGAAACTGACTCTATAGAGGGTTATTACTTATTTCATTTTGACTTGGGGACAAGCGAAACCGACTCTGTACAGGTTATTTCATTTGGACTTGGGGACAAGCGAAACTGACTCTATAGAGGGTTATTACTTATTTCATTTTGACCTGGGGACAAGCGAAACCGACTCTGTACAGGTTATTTCATTTGGACTTGGGGACAAGCGAAACTGACTCTATAGAGGGTTATTACTTATTTCATTTTGACTTGGGGACAAGCGAAACCGACTCTGTACAGGTTATTTCATTTGGACTTGGGGACAAGCGAAACTGACTCTATAGAGGGTTATTACTTATTTCATTTTGACTTGGGGACAAGCGAAACTGACTCTGTAGAGGTTATTTCATTTGGACTTGGGGACAAGCGAAACTGACTCTATAGAGGGCTATTACTTATTTCATTTTGACTTGGGGACAAGCGAAACTGACTCTGTAGAGGTTATTTCATTTGGACTTGGGGACAAGCGAAACTGACTCTATAGAGGGTTATTACTTATTTCATTTTGACTTGGGGACAAGCGAAACTGACTCTGTAGAGGTTATTTCATTTTGACTTGGGGACAAGCGAAACTGACTCTGTAGAGGTTATTTCATTTGGACTTGGGGACAAGTGAAACTGACTCTATAGAGTATAGAGGATTTTTTTTAGGGTTCCGTACCCAACTGGTGTCTACGGGACCCTATTACTAAACCAGAAAATCCAGACCTAAAGTGAGTACAACTCTCTTACTTGTAATTAAATTAGTTTTACACTTTTGTGAGTAACACGTCCAACTAGATATTCTGACTAATTTCTTAGACTGGACACTTTCAAGTAAAGATTTTTATATACACCTGTGAAGATGATAATGGCATTGGCGCAATTAGAATGCCATTTAAGCCTATTTTATCGTAATGGTTTACAAATTGCGAAAAACCCAAATGAAAAATAAAATTTGAATTTCGCGGGCAGACCCGTATAATCCACCGTAAGCTGGGCATTAAGTCCGCATTTTGTATGCAGGTTTGACAGTTCTTAGCAACTTTCCATAAGAAGAGAATAGAATAGAAATATTTTTTATTCAAACAAACTTTTTTACAAGTGCTTTTGAATCGTCGATGAGTCTACCACTGGTTCGGAATGCCCTCCCATTGTATTCCATAGCCCCTGGAAATTTGACGACCTCTTTTTGACGACCTCCCTGGCGCAGTGGTGAGCGCTGTGGTCTTATTACTGGGAGGTCTCGGGTTCGATTCCCGGCGGGGTCAAATTGGGAATTTATATTTTCCGAATTGTCTCTGGTCTGGTCTGGTGGGAGGCTTTGGCCGTGGCTAGTTACCACCCTACCGTCAAAAACGTGCCGCCAAGCGATTTAGCGTTCCGGCACGTTGGCGTGTAGAAACCGATTACGGTTATGGGTTGAATGTTCACTGCCATACCCCTTACAAGTTAACCCGCTACCATCTTAGACTGCATCGTCACTTACCATCAGGTGAGATCGCAGTCAAGGACTATCTTGTAATCGAATAAAAAAAAAAAAAAAATTTCAAATGTACAGCAATGACCCTGAGCTTCTGACCCACCTTTGATCTGTGCAGTCCGCGCCGCCGTCAGCCTGTGCACAAACACCGTGGCGGTGCTCCAGAATGACGACACACACCAGCGACTGAAAAAAAAACGAGTGCGCTTTAGACCACACGACTGAAGTAAAACTTACGAAACGCAACTGGCTGTGAGAGAAAGAGAGAAAGAAAATGTGTGCTCGCACCTATCTCTCTTGCCCCTACAGTGATATACGAAACGTAACTGTCTGTCTTTCTACTATTCACTAACTTATATCTCCCTCTCAATGCTATAAGTTTATCAGTAACTAAATTAATGTTAAATTGCAAGGTAATTCGATTAATCTTATTGAAATTATTATATAAATCATAATTTAATTCATTGACATATAATTAATGACATTATGTAGTATGTAAAAATCATTTGCATGCCATTGTATGGCTGATTGTAGCTTGGCATCTGTTAATTATGAAACACCTATTATGTATACATGCAATCTTGCAAATAAAGGAATCATTATTAATATTATTACTATCTCAACTTCCGTTCGCCTCGCCCGATCACACTTTTCGTAACGCATTCACCAGCTCACTCTCCAAGTCAAGCGTGCGTAAAGAAGTTTTACTTTAAAACACTTTAATAAGCTTCTATGACGTCACCGTCAAGCGGTACTTTCCAGCTGGTCATAGGTCTGTTGCTGCGACTTCTACATGAGTCTTGCGCCGCTTGTAGCCCTGCGACTCTTCTGATACATAGATGGAATCATCATCATAATCAACCCATCAACGGCTCACTACTGAGCGCAGGTTCTCTCAGAGAAGGGTTATAGGCCATAGTCCACTACGCTGGCCCAATACGAATTGGCGGATTTCACACACCTTCGAGAGCATTATGGGAGAACTCTCAGGTGTGCAGGTCTCCTCGCGATGTTTTCCTTCACTGCTAAAGTGAATAACTTTTGCTTCGAAGCTTTATTTCTATGTCAATTTGGAAAGTGAGAGTTTCTGGTTAAAATTCTTCTTCCAATCCTTACTAATAACAAAAGTCCGAAAGCGCGTTTGTTTATTGGTTTATCCTTCAGTCACGCAGTAACAGAGCAACGGATCGACGTTTTTTAGGGTTCCGTAGTAAAACAACAAGGAACCCTTACAGTATCGCCAAGTCCGTCCGTCCGTCCGTCTGTCCGTCTGTCCGCGGTCTAGCGCAGAGATGATTGGTACTAAAGAGCTATAATTTGGCAAGAATAAACATATAAATTACGCCGACAAAGTCCTACAATAAATTCTTAAAAAACGTTATTATTTTGGATACCTCCCCTACACGTAAAGATGGGATGATATTTTTTGCTCGTCTATTCAATTTCAGTATCTTATATCCTCCTCTCCCCTCCCAATAAGCGGAAAGCTTGTGTCAGGAGTGGGTACGACAATAGAGTAACGGGTGAGAGTCGAACCTGCGACCTTTCAGTTTACCGTTCACCTTTCACCGTTGGGCTATTGAGGCTTAATAAACTTGGATATGAATTTAATAACGATTGTAATTTTTTATCTATATATATAAAAGAAAGTGGTGTTAGTTACACTATTTATAACTCAAGAACGGATGAACCGATTTGGCTGAAAATTGGTGGAGAGGTAGCTTAGAACCAGGAGACGGACATAGGCTACTTTTTATCCCTTTCGACCGCGTTTCCGTCAAGTCACTATAAAACGTGGTATAACAAAAACGCATCTGACATGGAATAACAAAACGCAAATGACAGTGGAATAACAAAACGTAAATGACAGCTAAACGTAATTTTGTCTTTGGTTATGTATGGTAAAAAATTTGACAATTATAAAAAGTGTTATAATAAAGCATTACTGATATTATAAATGCGAAAGTGTGTTTGTTTGTTGGTTTGTCCTTCAATCACGTCGCAACAGAACAGCGGATTGATGCGATTTTTTGCATGGGTATAGTAATGGATGTAGTTAGTGGTTCCTCAGACCGGGAGAGCTACTTTTTATCTCGGATAATGAAAGAGTTCCCGCGGGATTTTTAAAAACTAAATCCATGCGGACGAAGTCGCGGGCATCAGCTAGTGTTGTAATAAATCCTCGAGATACATTTTTCTAGACGTAATTCCGAATCGAATGAGCTATCGCACATATTTTTAAGGGCTTCATCAAGAATTAACACATCAAGAATTTGAACTTGTTGACTAGACAGGCTAACTTTTTCCGGAAAAACAGAGGGATTTTTAGAAACCTTACTAAAAAGTTAGTAACTTTTTGTTCTAGTTAGTTAGTTAGTTAGTACCAACGGGACCCTATTACTAAGCCTACGCTGTCCGTCCGTCCGTCCGTCCGTCTGTCAGCGGGCTGTATCTCGTAAACCGTAATAGATAGACAGATGAAATTTTCACATATTATGTATTTCTATTGCCGCTATAACAACAAATAATAAAAATTAAATTAAATTAAAAAAATTAAATAAAAATATTTCCATGGGTACATGGAAATATTTTTATTTAATTTTTTTTAACGGAACCCTAGGCCCGACTCGCACTTGGCCGATTTTTTTTTTAGTTACTAACTTTTTAGTTAGGTTATACATTTTTTATAACAAGTCTTAGTAAAGTTACCTGTTACTTGAATAGTTCCTCGTACAGGTCATTTGACCTTCGAGGTTAAATGCTTTTATAATAGGCAGCGTACCTAGCAGCAGGTGGGCGATTGTACGTCGGAGTTTATATTATTATACCCGTCTTTAGAATGGAGTTTAGTCGATTAGGTACTCGTGGACTAGCTGATGCCCCCGACTTCATCTGTATTAATGTAATAATCCCGTGCGAACTCTTTGATTTTAAGCTATTGCATAGCTTTTATCGCGGGCTTTGAACCAGGAGAAAAGAAATTCCGTAACGAAAAAAACCTAAGACCGTCGTTCAGTAAGCGTTCAACATTTTAGAGGCTCACATTTAGCTCTGTTTGGCGCAGTGCGAGCGGGCGAGCGCCCGCTTTCTTTAGATGTCGCAGGTTCGAATCTCACTCGCGAAGTAGTGACAGTGCGCTTTTCTTGTTTCTCCGCTTTCATAATTATTTTTTTGCATAATTTTTATTATGCAAAAAAAAATATTGCATAAATATTATAATTGCATAAGTTGATAAAAATGCTATGCAATAGCTTTACCGCGGCAGTCCACGAGTGCCACTTAATTATTCGGAATAAAACTTTGCCTTCGGTTCGTCGGGTGACAAGTGATTATCCCCCGGCCACCGACTCGCATTGCCCGCCCGCGCTATCACTTCGTTTACACTTCGCGACCTTATTCAAGAATTGGACTATAAATTCAAAAAGAATTTTTCAAATCCGCGATAGTTCAACGCGATAATTTCACAGATTAGCGCGTTCAAACAAACAAAGTAGTTCCGCTTTATTTTATAACAGTATAGTATTAATATTATGTAATATGTATACTACCCGTCCGCTTCAAGTCGGCCGCTACCTCCCGTCGCGCTCCCCCGCACCGCGCCTCAGACCCGCTTAGTACAGACATCAACGGACCGCTTGCGATTGTCAGTTCGTACTGTGTTTTTTCAAACTTTTGTTTTTGTTATAAGTGTAATTTTTTTTTTGTTAAGTTAAATAATAAGTTATTTAATGTTGTTTGGTTACTATTGTTCGCGTGTAGTTTTCTACGATGAGTTAAAAAGGAAAAGATTTCCGAAGCGCAGACTATTTTATTATTTTAATTTTTATTATTTGTTGTTATAGCGGCAATAGAAATAGGTACATAATATGTGAAAATTCCATCTGTCTATCTATTACGGTTTACGAGATACAGCCCGCTGACTGACGGACGGACGGACGGCGTAGGCTTAGTAGGGTGGATTTCCCAACAGCAAAATTTACGCGGCATGTATGAAATCGGTAGTGCAGACCGTTACTTTACAGTGCTTATATTTTTTCTAGGCAGAAGAGTATGTTATCTTTATGGAGCCAGTAAATATTTCTCGATAAAGATTGCAGTTTAGGAATAAAGAAAATTTTAAACCCCTAATTTTTCATTTCGGTGGCTGTCCTCACAACATTTTTCAGTGTAATTTCCCTCATAAAACAAAAACTATTGGTTGTTTTGGCTTATGGCTACTTTTATTTAAATCGTTAATAGTGCTAGTATTATCACAAAGTAATTTTATAATAATATCTACCCAGATTAAGAACTGGTAAGTAAAAATGCATGTGTCCCAGAAAGTCCTTTCATTTCGGTGGCTTAAAGTTAATCAAGAATATTTTTGCATAGAACAACTCTAGCTCCCCCCTTATGCGTTTAGAACATACGTAATAGTGGCCTCTAGGTGTTTATCGTGTATGGAAGTGCGCTGATTGCCTGCTTGTTCCCCAAAAAAAACGTTTGTATGTCATTTCGGTGACGTGCGACACATTTCTTTTCATTTCCGTGTACAGGTATAACTTTTCTTGCAATAAGCTAGTATATTTAATTAAATACTAATGAATGAGCTATTGGTAATATTTTTATTTGTGTAGTATTCCTTATATCCTATAGAAAGTACTTTTTTAGTTATGCTAATTTTTACCCTTGGTTCTCATTTCGGTGGATTCGGTGGTCAGTTTAGGCCACCGAAATGATAAAAAACCCACCGAAATGATAAAAATAATTTTAGTCTGTCTGTGTGACTGTCTGTACGCTCATCACGTGAAAACTACTCAACGGATTTAAATATAATTTGATATACAGTTAAAACCGTTTACGACGATATCGTTTAGAACAACATCTTGGTTATATTGACCAAAATCAAAGGATGAATGCTATATGACCGCCTTATCAAAAATATCGCTTTTTACGACATCGCTTACTACGACATACCTGATTAAGCGACTACATTTCACTAATATCTTCGGAGAATGATATCTGTTGGAACGACCAGCTGTATTGTAAACAATTTGAATAGGTAACAATATCCACATCTGGGGCACAATATAATGGTCAATGGCTATTAAGATCGCAAAGTAAACAAAAACGCTTCGAGTTTAGGGTCTTTTGTAATTCTTAGAAACAAATTACACGTGCATGCAGTATAATCAAAGCCCGCTTCTTCATATCCCTCCAGTCAGTCTGTTACTTATCTGTACACAAGACGCCCTAAAACTTATTGTCGAGTTATTGTCTAACAGAATGTAATCTTATTTATTTTTTACAATATGAATATATTTTTCCTATTAATATCTATAGATTTATATATATATTATATACCCACACATTCAATATTACCACTTCATAAAAAAATACTTTGTACCTCGAAAACATCACAGGTTTTTACGAGTATCGGTTTTTACGACCAAATATGACTAATCCCTTCGATGTCGTTGTAACAGGTTTTGACTGTAGTTAATAGGTAGCTGATACTCCGGGTCAAAATGCAACATATTATTATAAGATAAAAGATTTTATCCTTATAAACAATAAGGTTCCTCCGGGATATTAGATGAAAATTTTTGTTTATTTTACTCCATACTGCGTCAAATCTAATCCGATTTAAAGTTTATTTACATGGTTCTTCTTCTTCTTTATCAACCGATAGACGTCCACTGCTGCACAAAGGTCTCTTGCATGGACTTCCACAGGCCTCGGTCTTACGACGCCTAAATCCAGCGGCTCCCTGCGAATCGTTTGATGTCATCGGTCCACCTGGTGGTCTGCCAACACTGCGCTTCCCGGTGCGGGGTCACTATTCCAGCGCCTTGGGACCCAACGATTCGAACTATGTGCTCCGCCCATTTCCACTTCAGTTTCATTACATTCTGTTAGTCTTGTGTACAGATAATTAACAGACTGACTGGAGGGATATGAAGAAGCGGGCTTTGATTATACTGCATGCACGTGTATTTTGTTTCTAAGAATTACAAAAGACCCTAAACTCGACAAGCTTTTGTTTACTTTGCGCTCTTAATAGCCATTGACCATTATATTGTGCCCCAGATGTGGATATTGTTACCTATTCAAATTGTTTACAATACAGCTGGTCGTTCTAACAGATACCATTCTCCGAAGATATTAGTGAAATGTAGTCGCTTAATCAGGTATGTCGTAGTAAGCGATGTCGTAAAAAGCGATATTTTTAATAAGGTGGTCATATAGAATTCAGCCGGAACCTTTGATGTTGGTCAATTCCGATATGTTGTTCTAAACGATGTCGTCGTAAACGGTTTTAACTATATTTTGTCTGCCTGTATACCTTTTCGGTCCATTTTCATTTCGGTGGTTAGTTATTTCATTTCGGTGAACGAATGTTTCATTTCGGTGGCATCCAAATTTCAAACACGAATTTACATAGGTTTAATAGGATATATTTTGATGGCATTACATAATAGCATAACCTATATCAAGAAGTATAATATACTACAGCTTAAATTTAAAAAAAACTTATAATACGAAAGTTCACCGAAATGAAAGAAAAATACCACTTTGTTGAAATTCACCCAGTAATAGGGACCCGTTAGTACCCTTCGGGTACGGAACCCTAAAAATCACACCCTTCAACATTCAAGACCATGAAAAGAAAGAAAAGAAGAAGAATGAAACGAAAACTACCGTCACAGTCGTAGTAACCGTAAAAAATGCAATTATTTTTTTGTCATCGGTAGGTACAGTCTGACGTCATTTTGTAACGTTCTTCGACGGCCAACTTGAAGCGGACGGGCAGTACATGTCACAAAGTTCACAAACACTGAGCATGTCGCGAATATGACTACCTTTTACCGATTACGTATTAGTTACATACGTGACTGCCTCGTTGGTCTGGTGGTTAGCTTGTTCGACTGCGGATGACGAGGTCCCGGGTTCGATTCCCGGGTCGGGCCGTAAAAAAATGTATTGGGGTTTTCTGCCAAAGATATTCTCAGTACTAGTCCGGAGTTAGGAAGTTGGCGATGAGTCACCCCCGTGCCTCGGAGAGCACGTAAAGCTGTCGGTCCTGCGCCTGATCTCTCTCCGGTCGTGTCGGATTTCCGTCCCATCGAACTATGAGAGTGAGGGAATAGAGAATGCACCTGTGTTTGCGTACACACTTGTGCACTATAATATCTCCCGCGCAGATGGCTGACCTATAAGGAGGTTGGCCGCCGTGATCAGATTCAGTCGGGAGGACATTATTAGGTACCTATTAGTATTTAGGTATATTATATACACCACCTCCCACTGTCTATTAGGGTTCCGTACCCAAAGGGTACCAACGGGACCCTATTACTAAGCCTACGCTGTCCGTCCGTCCGTCCGTCCGTCTGTCAGCGGGCTGTATCTCGTAAACCGTAATAGATAGACAGATGAAATTTTCACATATTATGTATTTCTATTGCCGCTATAACAACAAATAATAAAAATTAAATTTAATTAAAAAAATTAAATTAAAGTGGGTAGGTGGGAAGATGGAAATTTTTTAATTTAATTTTTTTAACGGAACCCTAAAAGAGCGAGGCCCGACTCGCACTTGGCCGATTTTTTGTTCATTTTCTCCCTAGCGTTAAGGTTGTCTGGAAGAGATCGCTATTTAGCGATAAGACCGCCTTTTTGTATCTACATTTTAAGTTTTCTTTTTTTGTAACCTGTATTCATTTGTTTTGTGGTGCAATAAAGTATATACATACATACATACATACATTATTATTATTAGTTACATACGTAGGTCTGCTACGTAATCGGTAAAGGATTATACCTATATTTAGAGAGTAAAGTATGCTATACGTTCTAAGCCGGTTACGTATGTACCTACGTGGGTATAATATAGAGGTACAAGTATAACGTTACATCTCATGGGTATATTCTATTACCACTTGCGGGTGTTCGCGGCCTTGGCAGTGATCGAGACGGTCTATTGTTGTTTTTGTTGTTCATAATATATATAAGAAGGTAAAATAAGTGCTACCCAAGTATAACCTATTGGAACGAAGTTCCTTATCGCGCGTTGCGAAAGAGGCTTAGACGGAAATTAAGACCAAAAGTTGTAACGACACTTTCGACACTTTTTGATGGCCTAAAAAATATCTTATATAATAATTTCAACAAGTTGTGCATCTCTCCCGTGGCTCAATTGGCCCGCGCGCGGCCGCCAACCGAAAGACTGGTGGTTCGAGCCCACCCGGGGGCGCGCAATCATATTCTCATTTTTTATTTAAAAAAAATATTTTTTAATTTTAATATTTTATAAAATCGATATTTAGGCTTCCGGTCATTTTGATTTTTATAGATAAAAAAAACATGATAAAAAATGTATACCCGAATAATTATACTCTTTATACCTCGAATAGAACTTGAAATTAATATTTTTATAATAATAACTTCGTTCCTATATAGCAGAGGTTCCCAAACTTTTTTTGCTCATAGACCCCTTTCAAAAGTTTGCTGGTTCCGGTGGACCCCCTGCAGCTAAATTTCTATCATATTTCCAGTCGACAAAAAATGTGAAGATAAATTATGAAAATTGGCGTTGCGAGTGAGTTCCAACCACGAAAACAACATTCTTTGAAAAAAAAAGAGAATTGATTGGTAAATTAATTAATTGATTGTGCTGTGAGTGGATGTCAAAAGTAAAGTTGACCATTCAAAAAGAAGTGATTCCATCTCAAGCTTACATTTTTGACATCTACTCACAGCACAAAAACCAATCAATTCTCACTTATTTTATTTAGAAAACTCGGAGTGGTAAAAATAAAAAAATAGTATATTTTCTTGTGTTGTATTTATTCAAATACTATGTAAGTAACTATTAATTATTATTATTGTTATCATATTTTACAATATTATATTAAGTAAGTATAGTAAATCAAAATATAATTGTACCTGCAATCAAAATTAAACATTAATAACGTACACGTAACACCTGAGAGTTCTCCATAATGTTCTCGAAGGTGTGTGAAGTCCACCAATTCGCATTGGGCCAGCATGGTGGACTATGGCCTGTAACCCTTCTCTGAGAGGAGACCTCGCTGGGTTGATAATAAAGATGACTTATATTAGTGAAACACCACACAGTCGGGAAATAAACAATTACTAATAAATTAGGGACAAAAAGTTCTACCTTTCTCGGATTTCTGTTCTAAATAAATAAATAAGTAATAAATAAAATAAAAGTATGTATAGCAAAAGGCAGCCTACTTACTTTTTCCGTCGCTGGCAATCACTAAGATCGATTCACTTTAGGTACTTTTCTCTCCGAAATTCCGGGAACAAATGAGTAACGTTTATTCTTGGCATTCGTATTTATATTGGTGAAGAATCAAACAAGTTCATGCAAGATTGCAAGCACACACACCACCCACAAGTCGTATTTGGTCCCTTTGCACGTCTGAACAAGCGTTACAGACGGCGCGTCGGCGGCGGCTTCACTATCGACCCCCGCTTACGAATTGTGAACCCCCATTTTTCTGTCACGCCAACGTAGACCCCCGTCGAGTCTCCCGTGGACCCCTGGGGGTCCACCTGGACCACTTTGGGAATTACTGCTATATAGTGTCCCCACGACACCACACGACTTTTTTTTGTTATTTTCTTCTTTTTCAAATAAATACTTATAAAAAGAAGAGTGTTTCTTCTTTTTCTCGTCCATAATCCCTCAGTGCCTGAAGATTATTCTAAAGTCTTCGAACAGTGCGTGTTGGCAGTGATGTTTTACGAATCCAAGACATAGTCGCTAACTATATTATGGGTCTCATAAGAAGGCTCAGGGTCACTCAGCGGGCGATGGAGAGAGCTATGCTCGGAGTATCCCTGCGAGATCAAATCAGACATGAAGAGATCCGTAGGAGAACCAAAGTCACCGACATAGCTCAGCGAGTCGCGAAACTGAAGTGGAAATGGGCGGGGCACTTAGTCCGAAGAGCTGATGGTCGTTGAGGTCCCAAGGTGCTGGAGTGGCGACCCCGCACCGGGAAGCGCATTGTTGGCCGACCCACCAATAAGTGGACCGACGACATCAAACGAGTCGCAGGGAGCCGCTGGATTCAAGCGGCGCAAGACCGAGCCTGTGGAGGTCCATGCAGGAGACCTTTGTCCAGCAGTGGACGTCTATAGGTTGATGAAGAAGAAGAATATAAAAAAGGAAAAGATGACTGACTAATCTATCAACGCACAGCTCAAATCACTGGACGGATCGGGCTGAAATTTGGTGAACAGATTCAGCCCCTAAGAGTTACCCTCTTATAATAGGGGTTTGATAAATCGAACTTTACATGAGCGAAGCCGCGGGCAAAAGCTAGTCTTTCATACTAGAAGGTAGCTAAGTGCTACCTATATAATCTACTAGATGATGCCCGCGACTTCGTCCGCGTGGATTAAGTTTTTTTATTCCCGCGGAAACTCTGTTTTTCCGGGATAAAAAATCCTATGTGTTAATCCTGGGTATGAGCTATCACAATTCTAAATTTCAGCCTAATCAGTTCATTTGTTGTGGCGTGAAAGAGTAACAAACATCCATCCATCCATCCATCCATACATACATCAATCCTCACAAACTTTCGCATTTATAATATTAGTAGGATTTTTAACCCCCGACGCAAAAAGAGAGGTGTTATAAGTTTGACGTATGTATAACTATCTGTGTGTTTGTTTGCTCCCTCGTAGCTCCCTAACTAATTGATTTGGTTTTTTTCTGTTTGAAAAAAAAAAACTCAAAACGATCGAAATTCAAGATAGATCTTAGCTATAATTTATGAAGATCTGCTCAGGTGTTTGAAGATCAAGATCACCTCATTTCCCACTTGATTAAAGGGTCTTACAAGCTTTCACTGGTGCGATTGATTTGAAAGGCTGTTACAGCGGATTATTTACTAACCATGGTGATCTTGAGCTGATGCTGCAGCATCAAGCAGTCTGCGGTATACCCAACTCCTCAGCAACTTACAGCAGATATAGCGTGTTGGGGCTCATTAGAATGGTCCCAATGAGTGGGTGTTAGATAGATGATGATCGAGGATCGAGGAGGAGGATCTGATGATGGCGCAGCAAACTGGGTAACGGGATGTCAGGTATATCGTACATAGTCCGGCTATATAATCACATGTCGGGGGTTTTTTAAGTTTTCAATTTACACTTGTTCCTATTGAATACTACCTGATGCCCCCGACTACGTCCGCATGGATTTAGTTTTTGAAATCCCTCATAACCTCTTTGATTTTCCGGGATAAAAAGTAGCATATGTCACTCTCCAGGTCCTCAACTATACCCATGCCAAAAATCACGTCGATCCGTAGCCCTGTTGCAGCGTGTTTGAAGGATAAACCAACAAACCAACAAACAAACACTTTCGTATTTATAATATTAGTAAGGATGAGAGGAGAATAGTATTGTCAAATGGCAACACTTGCACTGGCTACACAATTATAATCGCTCTTGCGCAAGGAATCTCTCGGGTCACGCGCCGGACCTCTGTTCTTTGTTCCCAGTGACCGATAACGCTTATTGAGTACCTATTCATAGCATTAGCAAGTTAATCAACATCTACACGTATAAAACAGTTTAATAAAGACTATTGACATTGTTTCAAATGACATATTATATGTGAGACTAATCTGTTTCTTAATATGTATATAAATTACGTGTCACGTTGTTTGTCCGCGATGGACTCCTAAACTACTGAACCGATTTTGATCAAACTTCGTAACTATCTGTTATTTGGTCCAACTTAAAAGATAGGATAGTTTTTTTATTATAAGATAAAATATATTCGTTTTATTTATATAGGTAAGTTGGCGGTACGAAGTTCGCCGGGTCAGCTAGTATATAATATGTCATTTCAACATTATCATTATTATCATCATCATTCATCATTAGCAAACCATCAACGGCTCACCACTGAGCGAGGTCTCCTCTCAGAGAAGGGTTATAGGCCATAGTCCACCACGCTGGCCCAATGCGAATTGGTGGACTTCACACACCTTCGAGAACATTATGAAGAACTCTCAGGTGTGCAGGTTTCCTCACGATGTTTCCGATTGTTTCCTTCACCGTTGAAGCAAGTGATATATAATTGCCTAAACACACTTGACTCCGAAAAGTCAGAGGTGCGTACCCGGGATCAAACCTGCGACCCCCCGAATAGAAGACCACAGTCCTAACCACTAGGCTATCACTGCTTCATCATTATTATAGTTTATTCTAATTAGGTAGGTATATTAATTTTTCAATATTCATACGCCATAATATTATAAATGGCAGGATGTAGGTATACGGAACCAAACAATTACTACCCTAACAGCTGTTGTACCTACATTCTGATGAATAATGTGTTTTATTATTATTATAAGTATACCGTAGGCAACCGCTAAGAAAAGATTTTTGAAAATTCAACTCCTAAAGGGGGTGAAACTGGAAACAGGGGTTTGAAATATCGAACTTAACATAAACGAAGCCGCGGGTTAGTTATTAATTATTATACACAATCAAAACCCAAGAGTATATAATTCACTCCGATCATGACTCCACCACCACTCCCGTCATCTGTCAAATATTTTTCTTGCCTCAGCATAGGTAGGTACGTCTAGACAACCTAGGAGACGAAGTCGTGGGCAAAAAGCTAGTATCTTGATATATAATTCTGTGCTATGTATCCACACTCAACATCATCACCATCATCATGATCACCAACCCATCAACGGCTCACTACTGAGCGCAGGTCTCCTCTCAGAGAAGGGTTATAGGCCACAGTCCACCACGCTGGCACAATGCGAATTGGCGGACTTCACACATATAACATTATGAAGAACTCTCAAGTGTGCAGGTTTCCTCGCGATGTTTTCCTTCACCATTGAAGCGTGTGATATTTCATAACTCCGAAATGTCGTCCGTGCCCAGAATCGAGCCTGCGGCCCCCCGAATGGGAGACCGCAGTCCTAACCACAAGGCTATCACTGCTTATCAGCGGCTATGTACTGTACTATATTACAGTAATGTATTACACCGAACACGTGCAGTCGCAGGAAGCGGCCAGTGATAATTTCGCTTGATTACGGTCACGAGCACCGATACTATATGTAGCACAAGTAGAATACTGTAGATATGCAGTCATGTACCTACTCATGAATTTTGCCATATTCAAACTCAAAATTATTTATTTCATGTAGGCCAACTTGTGGCTCGTATGACAAGTCAGTAATCTACCACCGGTTCAGAATGCTGATTTTAGTGAGAAGAGCCGGCAAGAAACTCAGCAGTTACTCTTTTCATAAAATTTACTTAAGGTGGATTATACGAGTCTGTCCGCGAAATTCAAATTTAATTTGGTTTTTCGCAATTTGTAAAGTAATACGACAAAATAGGCTTATGGGTTATGGCATTCTAAATTGCGCCAGTAGAATTATCATCTTCACAGGTTTACATAAAAATCTTTACTTGAAAGTGACCAGTTTAAGAAATTAATCAAAATACCGAGTTGGACGTGAGTTTCTCACAAATTAGTCAGTATTATGATTAATTTCTTAAACTGGTCACTTTCAAGTAAAGATTTTTATGTTAACCTGTGAAAATAATTCTACTGGCGCAATTAGAATTGCAAAAAACCAAATTAAATTTGAATTTCGCGGTCAGACCCGTATAATCATCCTTAATATAAAAAAATCTTTTTAAAACCGACTGAAAACTCCCGCGCCACTATACATATATGTATAGTGGCCTATATTTTGTATATATACAAAATATAGGTATAATTTACTGTTGATATTTTAAAAACTCACTCACTCTCACTATGTGAGAGTGAGTGAGACTGAGCGTCAAAAAGAGAATAAACGGTTGGACAGGGTATAATAGATCTTGTATATAATAGATGATGCCCGCGAGGTTTTTGATTCCGGCAGAAACCCTTTAATTAACCGGGATAAAATGTAGCCTATGTGTTAATCCAGGTGATAATCTACCTCCATTCCAAATTTCAGCCAAATCTGTTCAGTAGTTTTTGCGTGAAAGAGTAACACACACACACTCTTTCGCCTTTATATTTCGCCTCAAATATGGTCGAGCGAAACAACGGCTGGATCATGCGTCATGCTCGTGAACGGGTGCCACCGCCGGCGGGAATGGGGCTGCTTTCTGTCTACCAGTCTTAACATGAATTGAATTGTAGTGCCTACGCTTTTTTTGGAACTTCACCTCATTGTGGAAATATTATATTTAATTCTATTCTAACAAAGTTGCATGGGTTAAATCGGCATGGCATCCGGCTGCCCACAAGATAGTATAAAAAAACTTATTACCATGTAATAGCTGCATAATGATATTGTAAAATGATTATTTTGAAAAGAGCAACTGCTGAGTTTCTTGCCGGCTCTTCTCAGCATAATCCGCTTTCCGAACCGGTGTCGCAGCCGGTGGTAGAATCATGACGTGTCATAAGAGCCACAGGTTGGCCTACACGAAATATTTTTTTTTGAATTTTATAATATTAGTGTGATTTATTATTAGGAGCTTCGTTCCTAACAGAGTGTTCTACTTCTACCTACGACACTCAACTTTTTTTGTACCCTTGTTTCCCATTCAAGGTTTCTATCTCATGCAGATCTCACACAGTGATAATTCGCCTTAATCACAATGAGCCCACGCGTCACGCGCGTCCTCCACTGGTTCGATGATCCCTTGACATTGACATGGCATCACGCCAACCTCCAAGTGAGGGCTTGGGCATACACAACGCGGCGCGGCACTAACATATAAATTAAATACAATTTAACATTATATTATACAAGCTTTTGCCCGCACGTTAACGTTAAGTTCGATTTTCCAAACCCCTATTTTACCCCCTTAGGAGTTGAATTTTCAAAAATTCTTTCTTAGCGGATGCCTACGTCATACTAGCTATCCGTATGCCAAAGTTCAGCCCGATCCGTCCAGTGGTTTGTGCTGTACGTTGTTAGATCAGTTAGTCACCTTTTCTTTTTATACCGACCGATAGACCGAAATTCTGTAGAAGTTCATCTTACGCCTACTCGCTATGTCTTACGCGTTTTGTAACGCGGCTCCTTACCGTCGCGCTTTGTGTTTGTACAGACCTTTAACCGTGATGCTGTAGCTCGTGAAATGAAATGAAATCTTCAATTCCAAAATAGATCTTTATTTCGGTAGTAACTCTGGGACTCATGACTTTTCTGATTATTATATATAACCGACTTTATAAAACTAGGTTATCAATTCGATGGGTACAACGAGACTGTTTGTCTTTGTGTTTATTAGCTACCTAGATACATCAATGCCTAGATAACCACGTTATCAATCAGCTGCTATCAATCCTTACTAATATTATAATTGCGAAAGTGTGTTTGTTTGTTGGTTTGTCCTTCAATCACGCCGCAACAGAGCTACGGATCGACGTGATTTTTTGCACGGGTATAGTTGAGGACCTGGAGAGTGACATAGGCTACTTTTTATCCCGGAAAATCAACGAGTTCACGAGGGATTTTAAAAACTAAATCCACGCGTACGAAATCGCGGGCATCAGCTAGTAAGAAATAAATAGCCCACGCACCCAAAAATCAGATAGCTAGATTTCACGCGACTTCGTCCGCGTAAAGTAAGTTTATAAACACCTCGGGAGCCCTTTCTTTTCTCTGGATAAAAAGAAGTCACTCTCCAGGTCCTCAACTATACCCATGCAAAAAATTACGTCGATCAGTTGCTCCGTACTTTTAATGTGATATAGATAACGTCATAAAACGAAAACCGGCTGCACGCACGAAAAAGTGTCACGTTCCGCCTGAGCCTGCGCGTGCAAGCGAGAGCGCGGAACAAGCGATAGAGAGGCACTATCGGCCCAAGCATTGGCTTGTGACCGCGCCCGCCGCCCACCAGTCATCGTCAATGTTTCTTTATGACGTTATCACGTAAAACTATCGTCCGTAGACCGACTTTATTTATCCTGGAAAATCAAAGAGTTACCGAGGAATAGAATTATTGGAGTTTACTCCTTAAGAATCGATTTTAGCAGCCCGGTATGAGAAAAATCCGAGCACTAAAATCCATTTATCAATGACCTTGTTACGTTTTTCACAACGTTTAAATTTCTACGCTAACCTTGAGTAAATAAGGTTGGTTTTCGCTTGAGTTGTCGAATGCCCGTGTCACGTTTTTCACAACGATGCAAATTTCTACCCTAACGTTGAGTAAATAAGGTTGGCTTTTGTTCACATGTATATCAGCGCCATCTTTCGGCTTATGTATAAACTATTTTACGTCGGTACGTATTGTACGGAGTACAACACCTGTGGCTATTCAAATACTTTACACATAAGCCGAAAGATGGCGCTGATATACATGTGAACGAAAGCCAACCTTGTTTACTCAACGTTAGGGGTGGAGATTTGCATCGTTGTGAAAGGCGTAGCGCGGGCATTCGACAACTCAAGCGAAGACCAACCTTATTTACTCAACATTAGGGTAGAAATTTCAACGTTGAGTATGAAGTAAACTCCAGTTGCGCGTCGTGCTGACACACACAAATTTTTTTATAGAATAGAATAGAATTTTTTTTTAAATAAACTTTTACATGTGCTTTTGAATCGTCGATGAGTCTACCACTGGTTCCGGAACGCCCTTCCTGCCGAGAAAAACCAGCAAGAAACTCGGCGATTGCTCTTTTTAAAACAAGTTTACAATAGGTACTATGATATGTACAATTCAATACACGGGCAGA
This sequence comes from Oeneis ivallda, assembly GCA_029955525.1. NCBI lineage: Eukaryota > Metazoa > Arthropoda > Insecta > Lepidoptera > Nymphalidae > Oeneis > Oeneis ivallda. The sequence goes on from JARPMR010000021.1 coordinate 4,019,063, forward strand.
CAGAAAGCAGCCCCATTCACGACGGTGGAACCCGTTCACGAGCATGACGCATGACCCCAGCCCTTGCTTCGCTCAACCATATTTGAGGGAACGTAACAACATAATTCTACTGTGGTAACAACCCGCATCACACGACACCACCACAGAAATGTTTAAAGAGAGCGTCACATGACAGTCATGACACAATCCAACTTAGGATACCCATGAAAGGGATTTTAAAGACTCAATCCACGCAAAGTCACAAAGAAGTACAAAACACAGATTAAAAGAAAAAAAAATTGTGTGTGTCAGCACGACGCGCAACTGGAGTTTACTTCATACTCAACGTTGAAATTTCTACCCTAACGTTGAGTAAATAAGGTTGGTCTTCGCTTGAGTTGTCGAATGCCCGCGCTACGCCTTTCACAACGATGCAAATCTCCACCCCTAACTTTGAGTAAACAAGGTTGGCTTTCGTTACGGAGGTTGGCTAGGTGTACGGAGTACAACACCCGTGGCTATTCAAATAGTTTACACATAAGCCGAAAGATGGCGCTGATATACATGTGAACGAAAACCAACCTTATTTACTCAACGTTAGGGTAGAAATTTGCATCGTTGTGAAAAACGTGACACGGGCATTCGACAACTCAAGCGAAAACCAACCTTATTTACTCAACGTTAGGGTAGAAATTTAAACGTTGTGAAAAACGTAACAAGGTCATTGATAAATGGATTTTAGTGCTCGGATTTTTCTCATACCGGGCTGCTAAAATCGATTCTTAAGGAGTAAACTCCAAAAATAGTAGCTATTATATAAATATTTATTAGTCAGTCGGTAACTGGGTGCTTATATATTACATAAGGATGTGTTTCACGAGTCCGTTCGCGTGAGATAACATTTATGTACTTGGCTTCAAGGTCGAAATTCGCATGTTTTGTGGCATTATACCTACTTATACTTATACGTAACTAGTTTATCAACTGACCAACTTTGCCGTGCAATGAGTGACTTAAACACATTATTATCTATACTTATAAAAAGACTTGTATTTTATAAATACGAAAGTGTGTTTGATTTTTGTTGGTTTGTCCTTCAATCACGCCGCAACAGAGCAACGGATTGACTTCTTTTTTAACATGGGTATAGTTGAGGACCTGGAGAGTGTCATAGCCTACTTTTTATCCCGGAAAATCAGAGTTCCCGAGGGAATTTAAAAACTAAATCCACGCGGACGAAGTCGCGGGCATCAGCTAGTAATAGGATAGTATGAAGCAAATTTAAAAATAGTGTGTACCTACATACTATTGCCTCGTTGGTCTAGTACAGGGATGGCGAACCTTTACGTATCAACGTGCCATTTTTCTAAAGGAATGTTAGACGTGCCATCAAGTAATTTTGATTTTGAGATTATTGGGAAAACAATAATAACTAGTGGTTCGCCCCGAACTGAGACCTCGCGGTAACGGTATACCATGATTATTCATTCAATCGATACATGACGACCAAAACAGACATTATTATTATGCCCGCTTTCACCAGACATACCTAAATCATCCCCTAAGTAGGAGTCTCTTTACGTAGGTAGCTCCTAAATACAATCCTAAGTCCTAACATCCGTCCCAATGTCCTTTTAGGTGTCCCGTACAGGATCGTGATAAATAAGTTGACAGAAATCATCACCTAACTTATCAATTATCATAGGTAGCCCGTAAAGGTTAGGGAACGTTAGTGAAAACATTGAATTATTATGTAGGTACTAACGAGTGGAACCGGGTTACGGGCATCTGTACAAATCGTCATTTATCGACGCGAATAGAAAATATACATAATAAAATCGGCCAAATGCGAGTCGGGCCTCGCTCTTTTAGGGTTCCGTTAAAAAAATTAAATTAAAAAATTTCTATCTACCCACCTACCCATTTTAATTTAATTTTTTTAATTTAATTTAATTTTTAATATTTGTTGTTATAGCGGCAATAGAAATACATAATATGTGAAAATTTCATCTGTCTATCTATTACGGTTTACGAGATACAGCCCTCTGACAGACGGACGGACGGACAGCGTAGGCTTAGTAATAGGGTCCCGTTGGTACCTTTTGGGTACGGAACCCTAAAAATTCTTTTCAAAAAACCGACTTCTAACGCCACTACAAAGTATAAAAATAATTTTATTTTGTCCACGTTTGTTGAAGTCGGGCGGGCCTAAATAAAAACTATGAAACCGATGCGCGACGCTACACAATATGAGAGACTCGTTTGTAGAAGTTGAGCGAGAATCGCGAGTCGGGTTCATAGTTTGTATTTTAGGCCCGCCCGACTTCAACAAACGTGGACAAACTAAAATTATTTTTATACTTTGTAGTGGCGTTAGAAGTCGGTTTTTTGAAAAGAATTTTTATTTTAAGCTTTTAAGTGTAGTATCCTATGATTGAGGAGCTAGGACCTGGAGCTCCATGATGTAGTCCATACTTGTTGCCTACAATATCAATTCGTAAACGACATTTCCTAAATCTCTTTATTTTAGGTGAGTAATATCCCTGCAGCATCAGGCTTGAGGAGTTTAAGGTGAACATTTTTATGGGACCATTTCGCAAACATCCTCTGTCGATTAAAAAAAAAACACGCGAATCGGTCCAGTAATCCCGGAGAAATCGGTGGACATACATAGAAAAAAAAAAAGATACCGGCCGAATTGAGAACCTCCTCCTTTTTGGAAGTCGGTTAAAAATGTAGCAATTAATAGTTTATTGAAGTTTGATATTTAACTAAAAAATAATTTTAATTGAATAATATGGTATTATATTATGTAACTAAATAATAATGGTCGACGCAAAACTGTTTTTGGGATGGGTCGTAGTCGTAACTCCTAGTTCCATGGAATAGTTAATGACTGCGCCATCTGTTAGCATTATTGTGAAGCTATATGAATTACTGATGCCCATTAAAAATTAAATAATCTCGCTTCTTTATAATATTCATATAATTTTAGTATTTGTTGTTCAAGTACAGGATATAAGTGAAATAAAAAAATAAAATCAGCTTGAAAATACATAGCGGATTTTGCTACAGAGCGTCTTCAAGCGAGCGTATAAAATCGCCACTTTGAAAGCCCCCCCTTTCGTCAATTTTAAGGGAAAAATTTAAAAAAAAATATTTTTGTAATCTGTTCAAAATTGTCTTTAAAACGATATATTGCAAGCCTATATAACCCTTCTCTGAGAGGAGACCTGCGCTCAGTGGTGAGCCGTTGATGGGTTGCTGATGATGATGAATGATGATGATAATGAACTGTCAAACCCGCATTTCGTAATACAAAATGACAGTTGAGTTTGACAGTTCTTAGTCAGCAACTTTCGATATTCATTCAGTCAGAACACATAGCCCTATTGGTTGCAACTTGCAGCAGCACCCATGCACTGATCGAGGTTGATTATTGCAGGCAGTGCTATCGGATACAGTTACTTAGCAAGTCGATTGGATAAGTGACCAGAATATAAAGATCACTTTTATATAACTGAGGTCTCTTCAACGGCTAGTAGATATCGTCAGCAACCCATAAACTGCCTACTACTGAGTGCAGGTCTCCTCTTAGAGAAGGATTATAGGCACTAACCTCTAGAATGTTAATCTGTGAACAACATTAGGTATATTATTATACTTATTCAATATATTTATTTAAGATTCTCTTTTTACCCTACTTTTTTGCACACCTACAAGTGTTGTCTCACATCTCAAGGTTGACTGGTAGAAAATGCTTTAGTTCGCCTTTTGTGCAATAAAGTGAATTAAAAAAAACATTTTTAACACTGGTCTGGCTGTCCCTATACAAATGATAGCTTAAATAATGGATCAATTTCAAGCGCCACATCTGACATACGAGTGTCTCTGGAACTAATAATATAGGAATGCAGGAAGTGCCAAAAAGTATCAACTGTCAGTTGTCAACTAGCGCCCTCACTAATTTTAGTTCCTTGGAAACTCGTGACTGTTCACAGCGCCAAAATGGCGTCAGTCAAAAGGTTAAAAAGAATATGACAGCAGCCTGCCCAGTGTTAATCGTAGATCAATTAGAGAGGTCTGTGGTTATAGGCCATAGTCCACCACGCTAGCCCAATGCGTATCGGCAGACTTCACACACCTTCGAGAACATTATGGAGAACTCTCAGGCGTGCAGGTTTCCTCGCGAAGTTTTCCGTGAAGAAGAATCAAACTCGCGACTCCCCGAGTAGGAGACCGCATTCCTACTAACCACTAGGCTATCACTGCTAAATAACACTATCACTACATTATTATAAAACCAAGTCCCCCGCCGCGTCTGTCTGTCTGTTCGCGATAAACTCAAAACTACTGAACGAATTTACTAGTGGACCCGCCCCGGCTTCGCACGGGTAGGCTACAAAATACACAATGGTATAATCATCTAGCGCCTGGAGGTTGATGATAAAGTCTATGTCTATGGCTAAAACCCTCATATAAATATGGAATGCCTGTATTCGATAGTTGTCCTTTTTATGAGTGACTTTTGCTGCTACCCGTAAAGCATTATGTCCTCGATCTCCTATAATATTTATCAGATCATCATCAAAATTGGACAAACTATGCCTGATATTATACAATTTCAAATAAAAAATCGGCCAAGTGCGAGTCGGGCCTCGCTCTTTTAGGGTTCCGTTAAAAAAAATTAAATTAAAAGATTTCCATCTACCCACCTACCCATTTTAATTTAATTTTTTTATTTTAATTTAATTTTTATTATTTGTTGTTATAGCGGCAATAGAAATACATAATATGTGAAAATTTCATCTGTCTATCTATTACGGTTTACGAGATACAGCCCGCTGACAGACGGACGGACGGACGGACGGACAGCGTAGGCTTAGTAATAGGGTCCCGTTGGTACCCTTTGGGTACGGAACCCTAAAAAGAATGATTAAAATCGGTTCAAATTTGACGGAATTATGAAGTAAAATCGATAAAAACTTTCATCCCCTATCCTGGAGGAACCACATACTAAAAAAAGAAAGAAAAGAAACTACATTGGTGGTGGTGGTTTATCAGGATAAAAACTATCCTATATGTTGACCCGGAGTATCACCTACTACTATACCAAATTTCATACAATTCGGTTCAGTAGTTTTTGTGTGATGCCCGGACAGACAGACAGACAGACATACAGACAGACAGACAGACAGACAGACAGACGGACGGACGGACGGACGGACGGACGGACGGACGGACGGACAGACGGAAAGACGGACAGACAGACTGACGGACGGACGGACGGACGGACAGACAGATAGACAGACAGACAGACAAACAAAAATTAAATAAAAATCTGTTTTGGGATCAGTACCTATTGATAATAAAGCATCCTCCGGTTAAAATTTTCAAAATAGATTACTTAAATGTACAGAAATCGTCCAGTTACAATTATATTATAAGTAAGTAGGTATAGGACGGACTAACTACTGGACGGATTTGGCTGAAATTTGAAATGGAGAAAGATTATACCCTGGAATAACTACGGCTACATTTTATCCAGGAAAATTAAAGGGTTCCCACGGGAATCAAGACACCTTAATACACGCGGACGAATTCGCGGGCATCATCTAATACGAAATAAAAATAAACTTACATCAGCGCCAACAAATACGGATGCTTGAGGCCATCTTGGAATGTGACGTCAGGGGTAGCCATCTTGGAAAGTCACATTGTATAACCTGCAAAAAGATCATCATCATTAGCTCATTTCTTACTTGATGTCAGATATAGAATAGAATAGAATAGAAATGTTTTTTATTCAAATAAACTTTTTAGGGTTCCGTACCCAAAGGGTGCCAACGGGACCCTATTACTAAGCCTCCGCTGTCCGTCCGTCCGTCCGTCTGTCAGCGGGCTGTATCTCGTAAACCGTAATAGATAGACAGTTGAAATTTTCACAGATTGAGTATTTCTATTGCCGCTATAACAACAAATAATAAAAATAAAATTAAATTAAATAATAAAGGGGGCTCCCATACATGGAAAAGGAGTCGAAATAAAATTTTATTTTTTACCCTGGCATATGGGGTATCATTGTCTAGAGCTCATTAAGTGGAGTTCAAATATATATTTTTTTATTTTTTATCTACAAAAATTAAGAAATGGGGGGGCAAGCAAAGTTGTCGGTTTTAGACCAATTTTGTTAGCGGATCTATCTCAAAAACTAAACTAGTTAGGAATTTGAAATTTTGGTATATTATGTACTATATAGTGTATTTAAATAAAAAATACTGAAAACACCGATTTATAATGCGGCTTGTACCTAAGTTGTGACCAAAACAAACGAGCATTTTTTCCTCATATACTAATTTAGTACTTTCTAAGAACTAAGATATCTAAATCTAAATATGTATCTAGTTTAAAAAAATGATTTGGTCATATTTACGGAACCCTAAAAGAGCGAGGCCCGACTCGCACTTGGCCGATATTTTACAAGTGCTTTTGAATCGTCGATGAGTACCACTGGTTCATATATCGCACATAGCCCGGCCATAGACTCACATGTCGAGGGTGTTTTTTTTACACTTGTTAATTTAATAATCGATGTACTCATGAGTATATTACTTATGTCCAGCTATATGCTTGATCCGGTTTCTTAATCACGCTTAATAGAAATTAAATGAACAGGTAAAAGTCAAATGTCTCTAAGATCTAGGTTAAGCGAATGAATCGTTTCATTGTTAACTAGATGGTATCTACTTGCGACTTAATTATTTATTTCCTCATCATCATCAGGCATCAGCAATCCACCAACGTCTCACTACTGAGCGCATCTCTCCTCTCAGAGAAGGGTTACAGGCCATAGTCCACCACGCTTGCCCAATGCGAATTGGCGGACTTCACACACCTTTGACAACATTATGAAGAACTCTCAGGTGTGCAGGTTTCCTCGCGATGTTTTCCTTCACCGTTGAAGCTTGTGATATTTAATTTCGTAAACGCACAGAACTTAGAAAAGCCAGAGGTGCGTGCACGGAATCGAACCTGCGACCCCCCGAATAGGAGATCGCAGCACTAACCGCTAGGCTATCACTGCTTACTTTATTTATTTATTGGTTATCAATAGGGTACAAATGCAACTTAATATTATTTGTACAAGATTATTTTATTGTAAGTAGGTATGTAAAGCCAAAAATGGTTAAGTAAGTACTTACATTATTTTTTAATGAGAAAGTTAAAATTACTATAGATAATTATTAGCTGATGCCCGCGACTTCGTCTGCGTGGATTTAGTTCATAACATCCCGCGGGAAATCTTTGTCACCCTCCAGGTTCTCAACTATACCTATCCAATAAATCACGTCAATCCGTAGCTTTGTAGCAGGAAACATTTGATCGTCTTGCTCGCGGCATTGTTAATGATGATTCAAAGAGAAAACATATTACTGATCATATTATCAATTACGTTAAACTATAATTTTTATAATTGTTTTTACCATAATTAACCAAATACAAAATTACGTTTAGCTGTCATTTACGTTTTGTTCTTCCACTGTCATTTTCGTTTTTTTATTCCATGTCAGATGCATTTTTGTTATACCAGGTTTTATATTGACTTGACGGAAACGCGGTCGAACGGGATAAAAAGTATCCTATGTCCGTCTCCTGGTTCTAAGCTACCTCTCCACCAATTTTGAGCCAAATCGGTTCATCCGTTCTTGAGTTATAAATAGTAACACCACTTTCTTTTATATACATTTTTTTTTTTTTATTTTTTTGGAAAACATACAGCTTAAATAAATAAAATATAGCTAATACAATAATTATATCACTGGAGCCAGTTAAGTTTCCACGTTTTGGTAAAATACAATATTTTGGGTGGGAGTCCATCCTAAACTTTTAGTAAACAAAAATATAATAATAATAAAAGATAAATAAACATGTACCATAAACGAGATGGGTCCACTCCTGCCATCAAGCCTTGTATTATGTGCATTTCTTGATGGCAGAGACGAACCCCCCACACTTATATTAATTAAATTATATAAGATAGATTAGCATTCGCCTCTTTCAACCTTATGAATGGATTATAATATTATTATATTGAACTTGCGGCAGCTTCTACAAGTCGGTTTAGCATCTGGCTGCCCATAAGATATTGTAATTAACTAATACCTAACTTGTTATGTTAAAATAGCTACAATACTAAAACATAAAAAAAATACTTATTTCATTTTTGGTTCATGGTAGGTACCAATTGTCTAAAAGAGATTCCATTGATCGTATTCGTATTCGATGACATTAGCGTCGCAGTAAAATAATCCTTGACTATATTGAAATAAAGTCACAAATTCAGTATAACATACAGTAAACGTATATGAATGCATACACGAAATTGAGCTCTAATTCAATGCTGTTATGGTTTATTTTACTTTGACGTCAAAGTTATCGAATACGATTACGATCAATGGAATAACTTAAGACAATCGCTCCTCAAGTCGGTTAATAATATTGTAACAGTTTGTCCTGAGAAGAGCAACTGCTTAGTGTCTTGCTGGCTCTTCTCAGCAGAAACCGCTTTTCGAACCGGTGCGGTGGTAGAGTTTTGACTAATGATAATGACCTATCATAAAAGCCACAGGTTGGCCTGCATGAAATAGTAAATTAAAATAATACGACCTAATTTTGAATTTGAGACACCTACGCCTGAACCTGAACAGATTTTGATAAATCTTAATAAAATAAATCTTTTATTTGTATCTATCAGCGCCATCTAGTAATCATTTCAAGGTTTACGTAATAACAGAGATTTATATGGTACTAAGTAGAGTATAACGTTTAGGTACCTAATTAGATGATAGAATAAGACACAATAGGACATAATAAATTATAATAAAGTCAGTGTGTCGATTATCTAAAGCGGATTGCATCATTGGCATTATAGCTCCGGCTATTGGTTGATGCAGCAAGAAACTCATAAATTCAGCCAATCTGAGGTCATTGATACACTGATGTTATCAATTCTAGAGAATCGACACACAGAGCCAGTCTGTCAGTGGCATAAGCCCTAAATTGTTAAAAAAAAAAAATATATCAATTTCAACTTGGAAATTAGATAACAAAAATAAATAACAATAGAAATAATAATATAAACTATTTTACCTTCACGCAAAATCGGTCGAGTCGGCCATACAAATTATTTGAAATTCGAACAAATACCTTCTTGTCACAGTAAAGAAACAATCACACTCAACTCAACTTAACTTATTAAAAAGTATAATTATTTTACACACACGAACACGATAAACACAATGCCTCTATTTTTATTAACATAAACTAATTAATACTAAAAATACTGTTCTGTTTTTTTAATAATTTTCCAAACAAAGAACTTTTGTTATTCTTTTACGTAATACGAACACGACCGTCCGCTTCGCGCTTTCCCGCGCAACTAATAAGAATAACTATATTTTGTCGAAGTGAATTGAACTTTATTTGATAAACCTATGACAACCTTTACGTTTAAAATAAACTCTATCACAAGAGCATAGAGACTAATTTCAATTTACAATAGAATTTAAAAGTAGAATTCAATAATTTATTGTTCTGAATACAATTATTATTATTAGTAATTAGTAATATAAGGTAGTATGATGAATGTGATAAACCGAAGTCTTTTGTAAATTGTTATATTATAATTGTAGCTGATGATGCCCGTGCACTGCCCGCGACTTCGCGCGCTTGGATTACGGTTTTTTAAATCCCGCGGGAGCTCTGTAATTTTCCGGGATAAAATATAGCCTAGGTATGTGTTAATCATGGGGTATGAGCTATATTCATTCCAAATTTCAGCCAAATCGGTTCATTCGTTGTGGCGTGAAGGAGTAACAAACATCCATCCATGATCCATCCTCCCAAACTTTCACATTTATAATAGGTATAATGAAGTAGGATAGGATAGTAGGATAAGATTGTAGTTACTCTTCTTCTTCTCTCTTATCTATACTTATAAAAAGACTTGTCCTGACTGACTGATCTATCAACGCACAACCTAAACCACTGAAGCTAGAAACTTGAGACAGTAGGTTCCTTTTACGACGTAGGCGAGCACTAAGAAAGGATTTTTTGAAAATCCACTCCCAAAGGGGTTAAATGGGGGTTTAAAGTTTGTATGAAAGTCCGTCATTTTCAAGTTATGGCCATGAAACTCGTTATTTGAACTTTAAATTAAAATTAAAGAATTACGTGTTTCACAGTTTCTGAAAATTTTACCCCCAAAGGGGTTAAAGAGGAGGTTGAATGTTTGTACGAAAGTCCATAATTTTTCAAGTTAGCTGTTTTGAAAATCCACCCCCAAAGGGGTTAAATGGGGGTTTAAAGTTTATATGAAAGTCCGTCATTTTCAAGTTATGGCCATGAAACTCGTTATTTGAACTTTAAATTAAAATTAAAGAATTACGTGTTTCACAGTTTCTGAAAATTTTACCCCCAAAGGGGTTAAAGAGGAGGTTGAATGTTTGTACGAAAGTCCATAATTTTTCAAGTTAGCTGTTTTGAAAATCCACCCCCAAAGGGGTTAAATGGGGGTTTAAAGTTTATATGAAAGTCCGTCATTTTCAAGTTATGGCCATGAAACTCGTTATTTGAGCTTTAAATTAAAAATAAAGAATTACGTGTTTCACAGTTTCTGAAAATTTTACCCCCAAAGGGGTTAAAGAGGGGGTTGAATGTTTGTATGAAAGTCCATAATTTTCCAAGTTAGCTGTTTTGAAAATCCACCCCCAAAGGGGTTAAATGAGGGTTTAAAGTTTATATGAAAGTCCGTCATTTTCAAGTTATGGCCATGAAACTCGTTATTTGAGCTTTAAATTAAAAATAAAGAATTACGTGTTTCACAGTTTCTGAAAATTTTACCCCCAAAGGGGTTAAAGAGGGGGTTGAATGTTTGTACGAAAGTCCATAATTTTTCAAGTTAGCTGATAGTTATTATCGATCTGTTCGGATCAACGTGATTCTTAGATGGGCATGGTTGCAGACCTGCAGAGTACAGTGTCACAGATTACATTTATCTCGATAAAGTCCTGGAGTTCCCACGGGATTTTCAATGAACCTAATTCAACGCGGACGAAGTCGCGTGGGCAACAACAGCTAGTCAACCGATATAGAGGTTCAGTGTTACACAAAAGTACAGCATGGACTTCCAAAATATGTCTCGGTCTTGCGCCACTTGTATGTAGCGGTATCTTTTAAGGAAAAGGTGGTCGACTGACTGATCCATCAACGCACAGCTCAAACCACTGGACGGATCGAGCTGAAATTTGGCACACAGCTTGCTATGCTATTATGACGTAGGATTTTTGAAAATTCATGCCCTAAGGGGGTCAAATAGGGATTTGGATAATCGAACTTTACGTGAGCAAAGCTGAGTGCAAAAGCTAGTATTAAATAATGTAAAATTAGTCGGCTCCCTGCGACAGGCGACTCGTCCTAGTGGGGGAGAGACTTCGATTTTGGGAAAAAATCCGTGATCGAAGCGGAGAGAGGTCTACTAATACTGCGCTGCGCTTTCGGTCCGAGGTCGCCACTCCAGCCAGCATCTTGGGACCCGAATGACCTCCGGTTCTTCGATGCATGTTTAAATAAAAATATTAACTTGCGTCTGCTATGATTAAGGGAGTAGGTAAGTACTTAAAATATTATTATTTCTATTTAGAAATATTCCTTCCATTTCCTGTATATACAGGAAGGAATATCTTTTAGGAATAACCACAGATTACCATCTACCTACCATGCAGATTACCTACTAATTAGAGGTAGGTATTATTTATCGTAGCATTATTTTTAAATATTTAATAAATAATTAAATACATTATATAAATAAATAATTTATTTTATTATTATCAAAAAAATATTTTACATGAAACGGAACGCATGCAAGTTAGCTTGACTTTGACAGTTTCCTTTTGACACTTTTGACGTAGTCATATCGTAGTTCCATGCTTTTGACGCTTTGTACTATGCTGCCATGTCAAAAAAACTTCCCCTAATGCAAGGAGTATTCACGTAGAATAACTATAAGAAAAGCGTTTGTTACTTTATTTTAGTTGCTGAACACAATTCAGCGAATTGATTTATTCTCCTTTACAGTAAAATATGTATGAAATATTCTAATTACTATTTATTTATTTTTACGGGTAGGTAGGTACAGTACGCGCGGCGAGAGTTTGGCTTTGACCGTTATTGCGCAGAAATCAGAAATTGGGTATCAACGGGCAATTAGCGGGGTGCGGGGCGGGTGTGTAGGCGCACGCGGTGCTCTGATTGGCGCTCCAGTCGTTCCCTGCCTCTCGCATCGATACGACGTACCGCGCACTCCTGTTGTACAATCACGTTCACAAGTGAATTGCTATTTTCGTTAATTGTTTATTGTTGTCGATTGATATTATTTGTTGAGTTTGTTTGTTTAAGTTTGTCAGTTAAGTTTTTTTTGTTAAATATTAAAAAGTGATTTGAAAATGCGTAAAAAAAACATTGTTTTAAAAAGGCAAGCACGGAAAATGATATATGACGTGAATTGCTTTTTAAAGAAAGAAGCTGACGAATGTGTCGATTCATTGAAGCAAATTAGAAGTCAGATTGAGGAAGTTGCTTCTTTACTCAGTCAGTCGGAGAATAACCAAACTATACAGACTATGCAGGTAATGAAAACGGAAACTGTTTCTAAATTAAATTGTGTAGTCAGTAAATTAGCTAAAATTCAAAAACGGACATCGGAGGCCACTAAGACTTCAATTGGAACTGTAAAAAATATCGCAAATCAAGCCAAGAGTTCCGATTTGCTAATTACTTTCAGAACACCTGGAAAAAAACGTCCCAGAGCTAAACCAGTTACGAATATTGATAATTTTGACCAAGGTATTATAAAAAGATGTATACACAATTTTCACAAGACGAATAATGAACTTCCCACCATTGGGAAACTAAAAAAGAAACTTGAGGAAGATATAAACTTTAAAGGGTCAGAAACAAGTCTTCGTGTAATTGTAAAGGAGTTAGGATTTCGCTGGAAAAAAACAGAAAACAACCGTAAATTACTAATAGAAACATCGAATATCCGATTACAACGCATTAAATATTTAAGTAAAATAAGAAAATATCGACAAGAAGGAAGACCCATTGTTTACACAGATGAATCCTACGTAGATTCATCGCACTCAACAACCAAAGCCTGGAGCGATGGCCCTACGGAAGGACTAAAAAAACCCATTTCTAAAGGATAACGAGTCGTGATAGTCCACGCAGGATCTGAAGCTGGGTTTATACCAAATGCTTTATTAACTTTTAAAGCCGGCACCAAAACAGGGGACTATCACGACAACATGAATTACGAGAATTATGAAAAATGGCTTAGGATACAATTAATTCCCAACCTACCACCCAATTCTGTAGTGGTTGTCGACAACGCTTCATACCACAATAAACAATGGGATTTAGCACCGTCCTCCAATACCAAAAAAGCCGATATGCAGAATTGGCTAACTGATAAAGGCATACAATATGATTCAACAATGCTCAAGCCACAATTGTACAACTTGATAAAAGCTAATAAAGAAAGATTTAAAACTTTTTCAATAGATCAAATTTTAGTAGAAGCAAACCATAGCATATTGAGATTACCGCCTTACCATCCAGACCTCAACCCCATAGAAATGGCATGGGCTACTATTAAACAATATGTAGCTAGCAAAAATGTTAAATGGAATTTACAAGAATGTACCAAACTTATCAAAGAAAAAGTATCCTTAATGGGTGCCCAGGAATGGGGAAAAATATGTAAAAAGGTAAAAGATATAGAAGAAGAGTACGTCAAGAGTGACCATGTAGTTGATTTACTTACCGAGCAATTTATAATTCGCGTCGATGATAGTTCCGAAGACGATGATTCTGATGATGGTTATGAAGATGATGATGATGACAACTGCAACCGAGGAAGCCCTGAACCCGGACCCTCAACAAGCAAAAGACGTTGCACAATTTCGTGTCGCGGCAGCACCACTGGACCATGCGGTGATTTCATAGAAACCTTTAACTGATTCAGAATCTGAATAGCACTGCTGCTAAGACTTTTTTTTAATGTTAACTTTTGTATTTAATAATTATTTTAAGTTTTCTTTTGTTTTTATGTACCAATTTTACATGTATCTTGGAATAAATAATTTTATTAAAAAACAATTATTTAGAATTTTCATCGCTGTCTCTGTAAACTTTAAAAGGAAATAAACATTTTATATAAGTAAAATAACTATCAATAGTTTTAATAAATGAAGAAGTTTATCTATTTCGTATTATTTTCTAGCATTATTACCACTGTACATGAATTTTGACCCACTCAAATATCCAACCTGGTACATAAAAAAGGAAAAGTATTGTGTGCGTGACAGTACCCATGCGCAGTAATCACCTCCACCCGAAGGTCAAAGCCAAACTCTCGCCGCGCGTACTGTACCTACTGATATTAAAATTTTATAACTCCGCGTCTTGAAACTCTGAAAGTGTTCCTTTGTATGATTTTCTTGAAGAGATTTGAATGTAATAAAGTATATTGTTTTAGGATCTAATTTTTGTTTTACGTCTTTTAAGAGTTTTTTAAGCTAGCTGGAATCTATTTTACTGGAATTGGGTTGGGAATGGGTTGAGGCCGGTACAGTGGATCTTTAGGTTGAAGCTTGGTCTATGCATATTATGCTAACGCGCTGGCCGAAGTTCATAGCGTCACACTCGCAGTACGTATTGTAGTTTTGTGAAGTTTTGTGGTTGTTTTCTAACAAATTTGGATGCTTCTAACATGTAAATGCAGGGCAGGGTTAATATCTTTAGTGATTTAAACTTTAAAGTTACTTTTCCCATACCATTGGCGTAGGTTTTTAAGCCACGATGTTCTTCTCCGACCAGGTGGTCTTTGGCCAGCTATTTTTCCTTGTATAATGAACTACAGGAGGTCATATTTGTTATTTCTGAGGATATGGCCAACATACTCCAGCTTCCGCACTTTTATGGTCTTAATGGTTTCTAGATCTTTGCCTAGCCTCTGCAGCACAGTCGTGTTTTTGACACGCTTAAATTACGGCCGTTCAGAGAATGCGTTCCTGACACGTCGCGATTGAACTGACGACGTAACTTTGTAATGGCGTTGCAGTTACGATAAAAATATTATTGCTGGTTGTTTACCGTTTGATGAGCATTAAAACAACATTATTTTATCAATAATCAATTAATGTTATAATTTTGTGCCAAACTGAGTGTCAAATAACTTGGTAAACAATATTTTACTGATAGGTGTCAGGAACGCATTCTCTGAACGGCCGAACTTTAACCCACGAAATTCTCAACATTCACCTACTTGTAAAAATTAATATTGAAAATCATGTGCGTCCAAATTAAAAAAACTGAAATCGCAGCACATCGTTTCTTTATCGACCAAATTGTGAGATCTTGACAAATTCCCTTAATTTCAGGGTAAAAGCATTTTCAATTATGGCAACATTAAAAATGACTTCCATTGGGGTTCAGTCACGCGAGAAAAAAATGTGAATTAAATATTTATAAAATTGTTGTTTTAGGAAGTAAATAGAGTTTTTAGAGCTCAATTATCACTTTTAAGTGCACGGACCAAGTGTTAATATAATTATTAGGGTGTTAAAAGATTAGTTTTGGTGGTAAAATGTGTTTTTTTTATCGCTTATGATTTGGTGTGTTGATAAAAAACTCGCTTTTTTACGAAGGCAGCCGACTTGTTAAAGGTAGGTACACATTTTTTCTCGTATTGATTAATTTTTTGCCCTCGTGCGGTACGGGGTCGTCATATTTATGAGTTGTGGCGTGATTAATTGTGATTTTTCTTGAATATTCACTTAAATGTAATGTTTTCTTGCGAAAATCTTTAAATATAGCGTTATTTCTCAGTTTTATTAAGTGTATATTCTATAATGCAAGAGTATTGACTATATCAGATTGTAAAAGACTCGTTTTCAGTCAAAAATCATCCAAAAAGTGTGCACAAAGTGTTTGTTTATATTCTAGACTTATACAGAACCAATGCTAAAATCTTGACATCCAATAACTTTAAGGTTGTTACACACTAACTTGATCACCATCATAAAGTATTTTAACACAATATTATGATTTAATTAGTTAAAATCTGAAACTTCCATGCAATTTTCCTTTATTTGGATTACTTATAGTGTTTCAATTTTTGAAATGAAATCCTTATTTGGTTTCAGCTCTTAAAATGAATAATCAAATGGCATCAGATGTGGATCCCTTGAGTAATTATAATTTGAATAACTTTCCCATTTTGGATAATTTTGGAAATCCAATGTTGCCTTTTGGCAATCAATACCAGTACACGGTGAAAGTGGAGGAATTTCAGAATCCTAATTTTTACAATCTACCGCAAGGAGTACCACCTAAATGTACCCAAGAAACTGAGGAAAACACTAGTTTAAATCCCACTTTAGAAGATGCTGGTAATGAAACTGAGACACAGGTCACAGAACAGAATCAAAGTAACGAAGACATAAACAATGTAAATAACACTGAGGAAGAAGACATCAAACCAGACATCACAGACAATAAATTGCTGAAGAGTAAAAAAATTAAAAAAGAAAGGAGTAAATACTTCTCCGAAAAGATTAAGGAGAAAGATTTCAAATTCTACGGATGTTCCGTGTGTAATGTGAACTTCAAGGAACTACATGAATTAGACAATCACGTCGCCACGCATAAAGACAGACTGACGAGCTATGATTGGAGAGTCAAGAACCAGATTAAGAAGAAGAAAATGAAGAAAGAGCTGAAGAAGAAGAAGAAGTTAATGAAGAATGTCAAGATGGAGCCTGAAGTCAGAGAATTTGATATTGAAATTAAGCCGGAAGATGGATACATAGGTATTATATTTTTCTTATCTGAATGAATTCAAATTCAAAAATGTTTATTTTTGACCTAGTGCAGTGGTGAGCGCTGTGGTCTTATAACTGGGAGGTCTCAGGTTCAAATCCCGGCTTAGGGGTATGGGTTGAATGTACATTGCCATATCCCTACCAAGTTAACACGCTACCATCTTAGACTGCATTATCACTCACCATCAGGTGAGACCTCAGTCAAAGCACTATCTTGTCATCAATACAAAAACATGTATGCCAACCTGTGCCTCTTATGGTAAGTCAAGACTCTACCACCAGTTAATAATGTTAAAAATGAGAAAGTGTGTTTGTTGTTGGTTTCTCCTTCAATTAAGCAGCAACAGAGCTACGGATTGACATGATTTTTTTTATGGGCATGTAGCTGTTGAGGTCCTGGAGATTGGCAGGATACTTTTTATCCCCTAAAAACAAAGGCATCCTGCAGGAATTTTTCTGGGCAAAAAGTATTAGTTTGAACAAAATATATAGTACATACTAAAAAAACAAAATATTTTTAAAATAAAGTATTAAATATTATAAACACAATGCCATTTTTTTTTTTAAATATCTTAACTAGTCACGGAAATATAGAGCTTTAAAGTTGCCTGTTAAAGAGAGCGCTATTTAAGTGTGATATATCATAAGTCAGTAGCTCCATATACTCTCCTATAGAAAATTTTGTTTTAGAAAGAGATACAGTCGCAATAAAACAGCTTATGACTTATTTGTTCTTTGACCGATTTATTTTCTGTTTTTACAAATGTTATTCTTACATGTTACATTATCGATTAAAATTACTTGATGAATATCAACATTTTGATAAGAGTCAAATACCCAATTATGGATCAATTTAAAGCGCCAAATTTGACATATGAGTGTCTCAAGAACTAATAATATTGCAAAGGGCACCAGAGTTTGTTATTTTGGTTAATTCTAGTTAGTAAACATATTAAGTTATTGTCAGAGGTCGGAATTAGGTAGAGTTATTTATGTACTTGCATCGAAATGTTGATATTAATGTGGACCTTTCCGGGATTTCTAATGGACAATCCCGTGTGGCCAACAATATTACAACTAAATAATAATAAGAACGTCAGAGATAGACAAATAAAACAAAGATAATTAACATACAATTTTTATTAGTTTACATTAATTCACAATACAAATTATTGATAGTCTTAAGCAAATTCTCATACGCATATTTCGCCTTTTTTATAAATACGAGCGAATACTTTTGCTTCTAGCCTAGACTCGTGAGGTTTTGCTTATTCAAAAGGCCTATCAGTATCATTTTCCTTATCCGATTGATTACCAGTAAGATTTGAAGTGTTCGCTTCCGACATCACTGTATAACTTTTGTGAGAATTAAAATATATAACCATAAGCTTAAAATAAAAGTAAAAGTAAAGTAAAAGTAAATAACTTTTTATTTAAATAATCACGGGATTTTTTCTGCTCTTTAAAATTAATCTCGGGATTTGAGGCATATCCACTTTATTCTTTCGCTGTATGAAATCAGTGTAAGTACATGAATAACTCTACCTAATTCCGACCTCTGGTTATTGTATATTATATATTGGCAAATGGCGCACCAACCTCTATAATTAATCTATGAAATCATAAATTAATTACAGAGGCTGGTGCGCCGTTTGCAATATTATTAGTTCCAGAGACACTCGTGTCTGCTCACAGCACCAACATGGCGTCGATCAAGTAGGTCCAAACAAATGTGACGGCAACCTCTCCCGTGTTAAAGCGCTCAGTGTATTAGAGACTAGCTGACGCCCGCGACATTGTCGCCCTTGTGGCATTTTTAGTTATTTAGATCTTGAAACCCCTTGGGAACTCTTTTATATTCCAGGATAAAAGTAGCCTATGTCACTCTCCAGGTCCTCAACTATACCCATGGAAAAAATGACGTCGATCCGAACCTGTTGCTGCATGATTGAAGGACAAACTAACAAACAAACACTCTTTCGCATTTACAATATTAGGATGATGATTCACCATGAATTTTCTGTAGGTAATGAAAAAGCATCCGACTTTGTCAACAACACTGAATCAGACAACCAGAGTTCTAAAGAGAACAATGGAGAGCTGAGCAAGAACACAACGGAGGCCTCTAACGAGAGCAAGAGACAAGATGCGCCGACGACGGGAGCGAGCGAAGCGACGCAACAGGAAATGTTGAACTTGCAGAAGATATACAAGTGCTTTGCGTGCCAGAAACAGTTCACGCTGAGTTATTACTTGAAACTGCACGTCAGATCCCATACAGGTAACTTTTTATGTGAAACATCTGTAGTGGCGGGTCAGACTGACTGTTGACAGACAGCCAGTATGTATGTAGTATGTATGTAGTACGAAACAGTGTTGTTAACTACGGTACACATTATCATCATCATTTCCGAGATGAATGGAATTTGTAATTTCATTACAGGCAGTCTTCTTCTTTACCGACCGACAGATGTCCCTTGCATGGACTTCCACAGGCCTCTTACTGAATCCAGCGGCTCCCTGCGACTCGTTTAATGTCGTCGTTCCACCTGGTGGGGGGTTTGCCAACACTGCGCTTCCCGGTGCGGGGTCGCCACTCCAGCACCTTGGGACCCCAACGACCATCAGCTCTTCGAACTATGTGCCCTACGTGCGACTCGCTGAGCTATGTCAGCATTACAGGCATTAAGTGTGACATATCCACAAAGTTTTGATTAACATGTTCTTTATGCCTGTATAATATCTATATACTACATACAACATTTATAATTTTGTTTTTCCTCTTATAGCATTGTTCTTTGACCCGTAGATGAGAAGCCGTACACTTGCGCGCAGTGCGGCCAGTCGTTCATAACGGCGAGCAAGCTCGGGCGCCACAACAAGCGCTTCCACCTCGCCATCAGATACCAGTGCAGGATCTGCTATAAATACTTCTCCAGGTGAGACAGACCCGTAGATGAGAAGCCGTACACTTGCGCGCAGTGCGGCCAGTCGTTCATAACGGCGAGCAAGCTCGGGCGCCACAACAAGCGCTTCCACCTCGCCATCAGATACCAGTGCAGGATCTGCTATAAATACTTCTCCAGGTGAGACAGACCCGTAGATGAGAAGCCGTACACTTGCGCGCAGTGCGGCCAGTCGTTCATAACGGCGAGCAAGCTCGGGCGCCACAACAAGCGCTTCCACCTCGCCATCAGATACCAGTGCAGGATCTGCTATAAATACTTCTCCAGGTGAGACAGACCCGTAGATGAGAAGCCGTACACTTGCGCGCAGTGCGGCCAGTCGTTCATAACGGCGAGCAAGCTCGGGCGCCACAACAAGCGCTTCCACCTCGCCATCAGATACCAGTGCAGGATCTGCTATAAATACTTCTCCAGGTGAGACGGACCCGTAGATGAGAAGCCGTACACTTGCGCGCAGTGCGGCCAGTCGTTCATAACGGCGAGCAAGCTCGGGCGCCACAACAAGCGCTTCCACCTCGCCATCAGATACCAGTGCAGGATCTGCTATAAATACTTCTCCAGGTGAGACAGACCCGTAGATGAGAAGCCGTACACTTGCGCGCAGTGCGGCCAGTCGTTCATAACGGCGAGCAAGCTCGGGCGCCACAACAAGCGCTTCCACCTCGCCATCAGATACCAGTGCAGGATCTGCTATAAATACTTCTCCAGGTGAGACAGACCCGTAGATGAGAAGCCGTACACTTGCGCGCAGTGCGGCCAGTCGTTCATAACGGCGAGCAAGCTCGGGCGCCACAACAAGCGCTTCCACCTCGCCATCAGATACCAGTGCAGGATCTGCTATAAATACTTCTCCAGGTGAGACAGACCCGTAGATGAGAAGCCGTACACTTGCGCGCAGTGCGGCCAGTCGTTCATAACGGCGAGCAAGCTCGGGCGCCACAACAAGCGCTTCCACCTCGCCATCAGATACCAGTGCAGGATCTGCTATAAATACTTCTCCAGGTGAGACAGACCCGTAGATGAGAAGCCGTACACTTGCGCGCAGTGCGGCCAGTCGTTCATAACGGCGAGCAAGCTCGGGCGCCATAACAATAAAAAAAATGGGTAAAATTATTGGAACACTCGGTCCGAACTTGGAACGATTTTTATTATTAAAGGGAACTCCTTTAATAATAAAAATAAATAAAATAAAAAATAATAATCTGAAGTCCGGAGTCTCTCAACAGGTGGGTCTGAAAATGAACATGAGCAAGACGAAAATCATGTCCAATGCTCATGCTCCGCTCCACCCAGTAATCGTTGAGAACTCTGCGCTCGAAATTGTGGACGAGTATATATTATACCTGGGACACACAGTCCAGCTAGGTAGGTCCAATTTCGGGAAAGAGATTAACCGCCGAATCCAACTCGGATGGGCAGCGTTCGGGAAGCTCCCGAGATGTCTTCTCGTCCAAAATCCCTCAGTGCCTGAAGACTAAAGTCTTCGAACAGTGCGTGTTGCCAGTGATGACTTACGGATCCGAGACATGGTCGCTAACTATGGGCCTCATAAGAAGGCTCGGGGTCACTCAGCGAACGATGGAGAGAGCTATGCTCAATATATCCCTGCGAGATCAAATCAGAAATGTGGAGATCCGCAGGAGAACCAAAGTCACCGACATAGTTCAGCGTGTCGCGAAACTGAAGTGGAAATTGGCTGGGCACATAGTTCGAAGAGCTGGTCGTTGTGGTCCCAAGGTGCTGTAGTGGCGACCCCGCACCGGGAAGCGCAGTGTTGGTAGACCCCCCCCCCCCCCCCCCCCCTATCTCTATCGGTTGATGAAGAAGATTACTTGAGTGTGTAGCAATAAAGAATCTATCTATCTATCTATAATTTAATGATATGACGTAATTATTGATTTCAGGTTTGAATTCTTAACCCGACATTTTGACAAAAAGCATCCAGACGATAAATTAGAAGGAGAACCATACGGTGAGCTGTAATAAATTATATTTTATAGATAGATTGCTGTTTTTTTTATGACTAATGCAATGTGATCCGCAGGAGAACCAAAGTCACCGACATGGCTCAGCGAGTCGCGCAGCTGAAATGGAAATGAGAGGGGCACATAGTTCGAAGAGCTGCTGGAGAGGTGCTGGAACTGCTGGAGTGGCAACCCCGCGTCGAGAAGCGCAGTGTTGCCCGACCCCCCACTAGGTGGACCGACGACACAAACGAGTCGCAGAGAGCCGCTGGATTCAGGCGGCGCAAGACCGAGGCCTGTGAAAGTCCGTGCAGGAGACCTTTGTCCAGCAGCGGACGTCTATAGGTTGATTAAGAAGAAGAATAATGTAATCGAGGTGGATCTTAGCTTTAATTTATGAAGATCTGCTCAGGCGTTTGAAGATCATTTCCTACTTGATTAAAGGGTCTTGCAAACTTTCACTGGTGCGATTGATTTGAAAGGTACACTGTTACATCGGATTATTTCCGAAGCATGGTAACCTTGAGCTGATGCTGCAGCATCAAGCAGTCTGCGGGATACCCAACTCCTCAGCAACTTACAGCAGATATAGTGTATTTAACTCTTTAGAATGGTCTCGATGAGTAGATGTGAGGTAGATGATGATCGAGGATCGAGGAGGAGGATCTGATGATGGAGCAGCAAACTGGGTAACAGGGTGTTGGGTATATCGCATATAGTCCGGCCATAGATTCACATGTGTGGGGGGTGTTTTAAATTTTCAATTTCCATTTCCATACTTTGTACATCTTTTTCTTGTATGTAAAAAAATTTATTCCACCTGAAATGTAGCTGTACTAGCTGATGCCCGCGACTTCGTCCGCGTGGATTTAGTTTTTAAAATCCCTCGGGAAATCTTTGATTTTCCGAGAAAAAAGTAGCCTATGCCACTCCAGATCCGCAACTATACCCATGCAAAAAATCACTTCGATCCGTAGGTCTGTTGCAGCTTGATTGAAGGATTAACCAACAAACCAACAAATACACTTTCGCATTTATAATATTAGTGTGATTGAACTTTTGTAATTTTACTTGTTCACAGATTTCAACGCAATATTACCCTACCTAAAGGAGTTAGAGGAACAATTGCGCGAGAAAGCTGAAAAGGAGAAAGCCTCATCAAAACCGGACGATCCTTGGTTGGACGCCCTCGACGCTGAAGCCAAGCACGAACCTGATGAAGTGAAGGAGGAAGCCATTGAGGAGAAAGGATATATTACTGTGGTGATGGAACCCATGAAGGTCGATGTAGATGAAGTGGAGGTTAAGGTGGAGGAAATGGGTGGGGAGACACGTGGCGATGATGGTGATGGGGACATCCGTGATGATGATGATGGATTCGGTGGTGATGATGTGAAAGACGAGAGCTGTGGCATGAAGGATGAGATGTGAGTACATTTGAGTGTCTTGGATCAAATTTAAAATTCTTCATTTCATGTAGCTTACCTAATATTCTTTAAATAAAGAAAACAATGAACATTAATTATTTTAACACACAATTTTCAGCGTAATATGCTTAACATTTCATAAAGTACTAGCTGATGCCCGCGACTTCGTCTGCGTGGATTTAGTTCATAACATCCCGCGGGAAATCTTTTTCACCCTCTAGGTTCTCAACTATACCTATCCAATAAATCACGTCAATCCGTAGCTTTGTAGCAGGAAACATTTGATCGTCTTGCTCGCGGCATTGTTAATGATGATTCAAAGAGAAAACATATTACTGATGATATTATCAATTACGTTTAGCTATCATTTTTATAATTATCAAATTTACCATACTTAACCAAAGACAAAATTACGTTTAGCTGTCATTTACGTTTTGTTATTCCACTGTCATTTGCGTTTTGTTATTCCATGTCAGATGCGTTTTCGTTATACCACGTTTTATAGTGACTTGACGGAAACGCGGTCGAACGGGATAAAAAGTATCCTATGTCCGTCTCCTGGTTCTAAGCTACCTCTCCACCAATTTTCAGCCAGATCGGTTCATCCGTTCTTGAGTTATAAATAGTGTAACTAACACCACTTTATTTTATATATATAGATTAGAAAACATAAAAAAAAAGATGAATGAAATCGTAGATTTATCTTTTCTCTTTCTCTATCCTCAGTCCCTCGGACGAAGACTACTTCCCCTCAAACACGTGGGCATCCAAACCAGTAGAAGACCCCCCGTCTCGATCGCCGAAGAGCAACCCCTCAGACCGCGTCAAGTGTCCGGTGTGCGAGAAGAAATTCAGCACCTCCTCTTACATGCGTATCCACATGAGGACGCACACGGGGGAGCGGCCCTTCAAGTGCTATATCTGCAACATGGGCTTCATCACCTCCAGCAAGATGCACCGCCATGTGCTGACACACCCGGAGTCGTGGGCAGGTAGGACGGGCTTCAGTTTATAGCTGTCACATTGTTATGGACCTACTTAAACCTAACCTTACCTTACCTTACTTAAACCTAGGGTTATTTGCAATATTATTAGTTCTAGAGACACTCGTATCTATGCTTACAACGCCAAAATGGCGTCAATCGTATTCAAGATGGCGTCAATTAAGGTTGAAGACAAGGGTCTGCACTCTGCCCGCAAAATTCAAATTCTATTTGGTTTTTCGCAATTTGTAAACTAATACGACAAAGTAGGCTTATGGCATTCTAATTGCGACAATGGCAGTATCATCTTCACAGGTTTATATAAAAAATTTTACTTGAAAGTGTCCAGTTTAAGAAATTAATCAAAATATCAACTAATTTGTGAGTAACTCACGTCCAACTCAGTATTTTGATTAATTTCTTAAACTGGCCACTTTCAAGTAAAGATTTTTATGTAAACCTGTGAAGATGATAATTCTACTGGCGCAATTAGAAGGCCATAAGCCTACTTTGTCGTATTAGTTTACAAATTGCGAAAAACCAAATTAAATTTGAATTTCGCGGGCAGACCCTTGTCTTCAACCTTAATTGACGCCATCATGAATACGATTGACGCCATTTTGGCGCTGTAAGCATAGATACGAGTGTATCTAGAACGAATAATATTGCAAATAACCCTAGGTTATGCTTAGGTTAGGTTAGGCCTTATCACGGCTTCAACTATCTTACTGCGACACTTTTATCCTCTATAAAGACACTCAACCTCATATTTCCAGATGATGAGGTCAAAGAGGAGAAAGAAGAGAAAGAGGGAGTTGATATCAAAACGGAGGAGGGAGATGAAGCAGAACAGGATGAGAGAACCAAGAGAAAGTGAGTAAACTGACTATTTTTCCCACGGCTTCACTCACGTTAAGTTCGATTTATCAAACCGATTTTTTTTTCGATTTAAAAAATTCAAAATAAGTAATATTAAAAGCTAATAGTTGTATAATTTGAGTCATAGGTCAATAAATTTAAGGAGAGTGCTGTCGCCTAAAATATAGGTTTATACCTTGTTTAGGGAAAGTAGATTTTCTGAGTGTACCTACTTAGTTTAAAATAATCATTGATTACTATTACAGGTTTGATTGGAGAAATGATTATGTTAGTGATAAATTTCCTGTAATTGTTATCTTGTAAAAGTTATTAAGAATAAAGTTTATTATTATTATTATTTAAAAAAATTGCGTTTTAAAAATCGAACTTAACGTGAGAGAAGACGCGGGCAAAAGTTAGTCCTTTTACATATTTAGATACTACCACTTTTATAAGTTGCAACTGTACCAGTTTATTTATTCGCTCGGTCAAATAAAATTGCGTTTTCCCGCAGGTTAAGAATGAAGAAGGCCCTGGCGAAGTTCTCCAAGAAATCGAAGACCGCGGAGAAGACCAACAGGCGTTGCAAGAAAAGACCGCATTCGTGCGAATTTTGCCAGAAGAGATTCCTGCATCTGGAGACTTTGCAGGTCAGCCCCCCCGATTGTCTAAAAGTTGCCGATCAAAATCGTATTCATGTAATGGCATTAGCGTCAAAGTAAAATAAACCATAATAACATTGAATTAGAGCTCAATTTAATGTATGCATTCTCATACGTGTATGCACTATACGCTCCATACCGCTCCATGTTAAAATCAGTTTTGAATTTGTGACTTTGAATCAATACAGTCAAGGTATTCCTTGACTTACTTCTTTTACTTTGACGCTAATGCCATCAAATGAATACGATTTTGATCGGCAAATTTTATTAGGTGTAGACACTAGACAGTTATGAGTGAAAAATGACAATACAACGTTTTGGCGTTATATTAGATAACCTAAGTTTCACTTCTGGCGAAAGAAAAAAATAATGATGCCATGGCATCAATCCTTTTTTTCTTCCATGCAAGGTTGCATTGTCCTTTATTACTTTTTACATTTTTATACATTTACTTATTACTTTGATTGGATTGAAGTGAGTCAAATACACATTGGTACCGAATGACTTTTTCTACTTGGTTTGTAGCGCGTGGTCGCGAGGCCCCTGCTAGAGGGAGGCCCCGGCCTGCTCGCCACCCCCTGAGGCCGCCTCTGTCAAGGAATGCCTGTAAAGTGTTGCAATAACGTTGCAGGTCCACAGGAAGTGCCACGCGGGCGAGAGCGTGGTGTACAAGTGTCACTTCTGCCTGGTGGAGCACCCCGACGCGGAGGCGCAGCGCGCGCACGAGGCCTCCCACCAGGGGCCCAAGCCCTACCTCTGCACCGTGTGCGGCCGCGGCTACAAGAAGCGGGAGACCATGGTGAGTGTTGCTCTCTCTCTCCTCTCTCCTGCCCGGTGGAGCACCCCGACGCGGAGGCGCAGCGCGCGCACGAGGCCTCCCACCAGGGGCCCAAGCCCTACCTCTGCACCGTGTGCGGCCGCGGCTACAAGAAGCGGGAGACCATGGTGAGTGTTGCTCTCTCTCTCCTCTCTCCTGCCCGGTGGAGCACCCCGACGCGGAGGCGCAGCGCGCGCACGAGGCCTCCCACCAGGGGCCCAAGCCCTACCTCTGCACCGTGTGCGGCCGCGGCTACAAGAAGCGGGAGACCATGGTGAGTGTTGCTCTCTCTCCTCTCTCCTGCCCGGTGGAGCACCCCGACGCGGAGGCGCAGCGCGCGCACGAGGCCTCCCACCAGGGGCCCAAGCCCTACCTCTGCACCGTGTGCGGCCGCGGCTACAAGAAGCGGGAGACCATGGTGAGTGTTGCTCTCTCTCCTCTCTCCTGCCCGGTGGAGCACCCCGACGCGGAGGCGCAGCGCGCGCACGAGGCCTCCCACCAGGGGCCCAAGCCCTACCTCTGCACCGTGTGCGGCCGCGGCTACAAGAAGCGGGAGACCATGGTGAGTGTTGCTCTCTCTCCTCTCTCTGTCTGCGCTCAGCGCTGAAGTAGGGCCTCTCTCTCTCTCTCTCTCACTTTCTCTCTTTCCTCTCCCGTGCAGTCCAAGAGGCGCACCACCCGGTAAACCCCTGTGCGATGCCGGTAAGTCTCTGTCTGCTCGCCAGTCTCTCTCTCTCTCTCTCTCTCTGCTCATTGCTGACAGTCGTAACCTTTGCCATTATTCATACTTTTGGAGGGTCATGCATGACCCTTTCTATGAATCATTTAATAATGTCTGTGACACTTGCGAGTCACATGATGACAGGAGTAGTAATCCTCATTTCTGACGGCCATGAACGTATCGCTCATTTTTAAGGATCATGACCCTTTCCATGAATCATTTAATTGTGTCTGTGACACTTGCAGTTAGTCGTAATCCTCATTTCTGACGGCTCATTTTTGAGGGTCATGACCTCTTCCATGAATCATTTAAAGGTGTCTGTGATACTTGCCATTAGTCACATGATGACGGGAGTAGCAATCGTCATTTTTGAGGGTCATGAGTCATGACCCCTTCCATGAATCATTGAATGGTGTTTGTGACATTTGCCGTTAGTCACACTTGGAAATGAGGAGATCCGTAGGAGTACCAAAGTCACCGACATAGCTCAGCGAGTCGTGACACTGAAGTGGAAATGGGCGGGGCACATAGTTCGAAGAGCTGATGGTCGTTGGGGTTCCAAGGTGTTGGAGTGGCGACCCCGCACCGGGAAGCGCAGTGTTGGTAGACCCCCCCCCTAGGTGGACACGACATCAAAAGAGTCGCAGGGAGCCGCTGGATTCAGGCGGCGCAAGACCGAGGCCTGTGCATACGTCTTTCTAAGGGCGCCTCCTGTGAGGCTCGGACCTCGGCTTAGGATGACGTTGGGACGAATGGGAGGAGTGGCTGGACTAGGTTAGTCCGTACGTGTCCCCGTGATTGTGGTAAGGATTCACGCCCAGGTGACGTTAGAAATCGGGGGCCTCGTCTTTTTTTTTTAAACCGGTGTCCCCTTTCATAAAAAGGGTCCTTTTTTCCGTGGACCAGCCCTACTTATAAACGAATCGTCAGCCCCCGCCAACTCCATCCAGGTTTGAATGTCAATGGAGAATAAACTACTACATACAATACCTGAGTTCGCTTATAGAGGGTTTGAGTCAATTAGGGCCTCTTGCAGAACTCTGCTAACCCAGAGTTAGCCGCTAACTCTGGGTTAAAATGATAGATTTGAAAGATTTCGTATACAGTATCTGTCAAAATTACAAATTTATTCCTAGGTTAACTAACCCGGCGTCTCTGCAAGTGGGCCTTATGGCAAGTGTCACAAACACCATTTAATGATTCATGGAATGGGTCATGACCCTCAAAAATGAGGATTGCTACTCCCGTCATTATGACTAATGGCAAGTGGCACAAACACCATTTAATGATTCATGGAATGGGTCATGACCCTCAAAAATGAGGATTGCTACTCCCGTCATTATGACTAATGGCAAGTGGCACAAACACCATTTAATGATTCATGGAATGGGTCATGACCCTCAAAAATGAGGATTGCTACTCCCGTCATTATGACTAATGGCAAGTGGCACAAACACCATTTAATGATTCATGGAATGGGTCATGACCCTCAAAAATGAGGATTGCTACTCCCGTCATTATGACTAATGGCAAGTGGCACAAACACCATTTAATGATTCATGGAATGGGTCATGACCCTCAAAAATGAGGATTGCTACTCCCGTCATTATGACTAATGGCAAGTGGCACAAACACCATTTAATGATTCATGGAATGGGTCATGACCCTCAAAAATGAGGATTGCTACTCCCGTCATTATGACTAATGGCAAGTGGCACAAACACCATTTAATGATTCATGGAATGGGTCATGACCCTCAAAAATGAGGATTGCTACTCCCGTCATTATGACTAATGGCAAGTGGCACAAACACCATTTAATAATTCATGGAATGGGTCATGACCCTCAAAAATGAGGATTGCTACTCCCGTCATTATGACTAATGGCAAGTGGCACAAACACCATTTAATGATTCATGGAATGGGTCATGACCCTCAAAAATGAGGATTGCTACTCCCGTCATTATGACTAATGGCAAGTGGCACAAACACCATTTAATGATTCATGGAATGGGTCATGACCCTCAAAAATGAGGATTGCTACTCCCGTCATTATGACTAATGGCAAGTGGCACAAACACCATTTAATGATTCATGGAATGGGTCATGACCCTCAAAAATGAGGATTGCTACTCCCGTCATTATGACTAATGGCAAGTGGCACAAACACCATTTAATAATTCATGGAATGGGTCATGACCCTCAAAAATGAGGATTGCTACTCCCGTCATTATGACTAATGGCAAGTGGCACAAACACCATTTAATGATTCATGGAATGGGTCATGACCCTCAAAAATGAGGATTGCTACTCCCGTCATTATGACTAATGGCAAGTGGCACAAACACCATTTAATGATTCATGGAATGGGTCATGACCCTCAAAAATGAGGATTGCTACTCCCGTCATTATGACTAATGGCAAGTGGCACAAACACCATTTAATGATTCATGGAATGGGTCATGACCCTCAAAAATGAGGATTGCTACTCCCGTCATTATGACTAATGGCAAGTGGCACAAACACCATTTAATGATGCAGAGACGTCTTTACTCAGAGTTAGCAGCTAACTCTGGGAGGATAGCTTTGACAGATTGCGTATACAGCTTCTGTCAAAATTACAAATTTATTCCTGGGTTAACTAACCCGGCGTCACTGCAAGTGGGCCTTAATAAACTAGTACACACAATTCCCGAGCTTGATATGGATGTCGCTTTTGGGTCAATTGAGTAATTTAATAAACTAGTACAACTATTTCATACCAGATGGTGCTTTAAATAATAATCTCTTTAATTTTAGTCTCCGACATATTATACATTATTAATTTATTAGAAATAGAAATAGAAATGTTTTTTTATTCAAATAAACTTTTACAAGTGCTTTTGAATCGTCGATGAGTCTACCACCGGTTCGGAATGCCGTTCCTGCCGAGAAGAACCAGCAAGAAACTCGGCAGTTGCTCTTTTCAAAATACTTGTACAATATACTTAATAGATATTATTCTATGTATGCAGAGTTTCCACAATGAGGGGAAGTTCCACAAAAGCATACGTAATTACTTCTAATTATAATTCAACACATGTTACGACGGGCAGACAGAAAGTAGCCCCATTGCCGCTGGTGGCACCCGTTCACGAGCATGACGCATGACCCAGCCATTGCTTCGATTAATAAAAATTTAAAAATTGATTATTAAAAAGAACTTCGTTCCAACCGAGTGTTCCACGACACTCACGCGGTTTTCTGTTCTATTCACGAAGCAGTGATAGCCTAGTGGTTAGGACCGTGGTCTCCTATTCGGGGGGGTCGCAGGTTCGATCCCGGGTACGCACCTCTGACTTTTCGGAGTCAAGTGCGTTTAAGCAATTAAATATCACTTGCTTCAACGGCGAAGGAAAACATCGCGAGGAAACCTGCACACCTGAGAGTTCTCCATAATGCTCTCGAAGGTGTGTGAAGTCCGCCAATTCGCATTGGGTGGTGGTGTACTATGACCTATAACCCTTCTCTGAGAGGAGACCTGCGCTCAGTAGTGAGCCGTTGATGGGTTGGTGATGATGATGACCCAGTGGGGGGTTCCTTGATGCTGGAGTGGCGACCTCGCAGTACAAACCGTAGCGTCGGCGGCAGAGCCGTTCTAAATAAAGTACCAGGCTAGCAGAGGCAGCGAGGAGGCCAGAGAGGACCTGCGCTCAGTAGTGAGCCGTAGATGGGTTGCTGATGATGATGATGATATTCTATTGTATTCACAGATCTACCACCGCAAGAACCACAAGCCGGAGCGCGAGTTCATCTGCGACATCTGCACCAAGAGCTTCAACGCGTACTGCAAGCTGCAGCGCCACATCGTCAGCCACAGCGCGCAGCGGTGAGCCCCCCATATTATATTTGCATATTTCCATAGTATTATGTCATAAGGAATCTTATTATGGGGTAAAGCAGCCGATATTGGAAAAATTTTTGTATTGCAGAAGAGGGCAATTCGCGCAATATATAATTTAAAACCGCGGGATTCCCTTCGAGAAAAATTTAAAGAAATCGGCATTCTTACAGTAGCTTCACAATATATTTACAACAATATAATATTTGTCAGACAAAACATTGTGAATTACAAAAGAAAGGGTGATTTACACGATAGGCAAGTTAGAAATCCAAACAGGCTCGTGATTCCTCGATGTCGCCTCAAGAGGGTCCGAAAGACATTTGTGGGAATGGGCGTGACGTTTTATAATAAAATTCTACAGTCGATCTTAGACTTGCCTTTACACAAGTTAAAGAAATCAGTTAAAACTAATCTCATGAAAAAAGCATATTATGCAATGTACCGGGGGGTGAAAAAAGAGAGAGAATGTGGTGGTTAAATAAAAAAAAGGTAGCCCACGGTAACAAAAGTATTTATTTCGACCAAAGGTAACGGTACAGATCTTTATTACCGCGGCTAGCTCAGTAGGTGGGTACACAAATTTGTAGAGCCGTGGAGTTACCAAGATCCTGCCTTGACCTAGGTGGTGGTGTATATAGGTACTCCCCTGGTTAGGTGGCCGAGATGTTGAGGGCCACTGAGTCGCTGGGGGGTGGCGGCAGGCACACAAATCCGCAGACGAAGAGACGCCCGTGCTAGTGCGCACAGGAACGTCGACCGTCGCGATCTGGTGTCCTAGCCGGGCTGGTGGTAGCGAGCCGTGCAGTGAGCGGTGCAGGAAGTAGCTCTAAGCGGAGCGGTGAAGGTTGAAGCGGAGAATGGAGAACGTTACTCCAAACGGAGAATCCTTAATCGGAGCGGAGAATGTTAAGGCGGAGCGAAGAACCTGGAAATGATATACCGACTAATGTTAATGTCTGGTTATATCATTCCGTCCTGAATCCAACCTTGGCACTAAAGTAAAACGCAGGGACGTACTAATAAGCATGATAGTATTGCCGTTGTGGTTAGAAATCAGAACGGAGTTACAAGAATAGGTAAATAATGAAAAGCTGAAGGCCAAAATGTAATCAGAAAACAATTTAATGCCATTTTTAATGATTGAGAAACTTGAAAAATATAAATATTAAAGTGAAGGTTGTCAAAAAACTTCAAGTCTAGAGAAATTTCAAGAATTACAAAGTACATAGCAAATAATATGAAATGAAAGTAATCAATGATAATAATAAGGCTGAAATATAGCTATTATTATTAGCACGTTAAGTAATTAGCTATAAACACAAAGAAATGTTAAGTTAGGTACAAATTATATGACGTTGAATCATATGCTGTGGAATGCGAAATGAATAATGATTAGCGTTGTACTAGGCTACAATCTACGACTAAAACAATTTAAAATGCCATTCAAAACTTACCCTACAACGGGATAATCCGCATCCATTGCACGGCTTAAATAATTTTGAAGAGACTCATCGCAGAACAAACTAAAGCGATTGCTCTGCGAAAAAAATGAGACGCGCCCGTCACTAGTGCGAGATCGGGCGCGACTGACGGCTGGTTTAACTACATCAAAATGGATGCCTGTGCGCCGGAACGCTCGGATTCACGCTTGAAACATTATTTGCTAGGCATTAAAAAAAATAGGTAGGTACCTACTTAAATGATATTAAAATATGGCGGGTAATCATAATACTTACATACTATACATAAATAATATAAATGTTTATTTATCTAGACAAATACTTAGATATTTATAAATAAATACGTATTTTAAATTAAATATAATTAAAATATGTAACGCTTCGTTACAGCAATTGAAGACTATTTAGATGATAAAAAAGCGTGGACATAATTCGTTCCAGCGATTCATGAGACAGCAGGTGGTAATTGAACTGTATAACTATTCTATTGAATTGTAAACTTATTTTGAAAAGAGCAACTGCCGAGTTTCTTGCTGGTTCTTCTCGGCAGGAACGGCATTCCGAACCAGTGGTAGACTCATCGACGATTCAAAAGCACTTGTAAAAAAGTTTATTTGAATAAAAAAACATTTCTATTCTATTCTATTCTATTCTATTCTATTCTATTCCCACGCCGCACCCCGCGTTGGGTCCGACCCGGCTCAGGCGAGCGGCCGCTGCTGAACAAGCGCCGACCCCAGTGTTGCCCATGGGCATTATCCGTCCGTTTAGACCGTCAACTTCACGGTTCCCGCTAACCTAAACACGCCAAGAGCAAGTACCGGGCGCCCTCCCAGTGTTTCGGCCCATAGCCGCGAGGTTGGAGGGGCCATGAGAGGTGGCGGGTTCCCGCTAACCTGTCAAATAAGGCGCTACTGTCGACTAAGCGGCTCCCCCTCATTCGTCCATACTAACTTCGCCTTCTCGCATTTAAAGCATATGTTTAATACAAAAATCGTCTAGTTCACTCAGTTTCTACACAAAATCCGAGGTAAAAAAGGACGGCGTGAGTGACAGTCACTCTTAACGTAATTTGTTAGAAAAATATTATCAAAAGTCAATTGACATGACCGGTTCTTTTTTCTATGTTTTTGTTGTTGATTTTGAAAATGTTCTTTTATCTGTGTTATCTTGTCCTTGTGTTCCACTTCTGCGGTACTTCAGCTAAATACAGGTTAAAAATTTATATCTAGTAACCATAGATTAAAATTCAAACTAAAGAATAAAATGTTTAATGCAGGTTCTATGATCGTCCTATTCACTTCAATTTTAGTCTGTTAAATACCTTATTTGTATTTTTTATCTGTGTTTATCTAACTAAAGTACAATAACTATACCCTGTGACAAAAAATATCACACTTGAGTGTGCTTTTTTTTATGAAAAATCGTTTTTGATGGATAAATTAGATAAAATAAACTAAGCGGGGACCACCCGCGAAGGCCCGCAGTTCAGCGCAAGGCCACAAGACGACACTGGCGACACTTGAAAGGTGACCAATTTTGAAAACTGTTGGATGGTGTTATGAAGTGTCTACTATTTCGGAAATATATCAAATTTCAAAATTATGTATTCCACGTAGGCCAACCTGTGGCTCTTATGACACGCCATGACTACCACCGGTTCGGAAAGCGGATTCTGCTGAGAAGAGCCGGCAACAAACTCAGCAGTTGCTCTTTTCAAATTAATCATTATACAATATTATTATACAGCTATTACATTGTATTAAGTTTTTATACTATCTTGTGGGCAGCCGGATGCCAAGCCGATTTAACGCATGCAACTTTGTTATAATAGAATAGATATAATATTTCCACAATGAGGTGAAGTTCCAAAAAAGCGTAGATACTACAATTCAATTCATGTTAAGGTTGATTATACGAGTCTGCCAACGAAATTCAAATTTAATTTGGTTTTTCGCAATTTGTAAACTAATACGACAAAGTAGGCTTATGACATTCTATTATATTAGATATTATTTCTTAAACTGGATACTTTTAAGTAAAGATTTTTAAATAAACCTGTGAAGATGATACTGCCACTGGCGCAATTAGAATGCCATAAGCCTACTTTGTCGTATTAGTTTACAAATTACGAAAAACCAAATTAAATTTGAATTTCGCGGGCAGACCCGTATAATCCACCTTAAAGCAGGCAGACAGCGTACAAGTACATAGTATTTGTCAGACAAAACATTGTGAATTACAAAAAAAAGGGGTGATTTACACGATAGGCAGGTTAGAGCTATCCAAACAGGCTCGTGATTCCTCGACTGCGCCTCAGGAGGGTCCGAAAGATATTTGTGGGAATGGGCGTGACGTTTATAATAAAATTCCACAGTCGATCTTAGACTTGCCTTTACACAAGTTTAAGAAATCAGTTAAAACTAATCTCATGAAAAAAGCATATTATACAATTGAAGACTATAAATGACAAAAAAGCGTGGATATAATTCGTTCCAGCGATTCATGAGACGGTAGGTAACGATTAACCTGTAAATTCTCTTTTTCCTCATTGTGGAAACACTGCTGCTACATAGCATAATATCTACTATATTGTAAACTTGTTTTGAAAAGAGCAACTGCCGAGTTTCTTGCTGGTTCTTCTCGGCAGAAAGGGCATTACGAACCAGTGGTAGACTCGTCGACGATTCAAAAGCACTTGTAAAAACGTTTATTTGAATAAAAAACATTTATATTCTAAATATAAACATATAATAAAACTGTAACTGGAAGATTTCTGTACATTTAATATATTTTGAAAATTTTAATTGGGGGATGCTTTACTATCGATACTGAGCCCAAAACAGATTTTCATTTAATTTTTGTCTGTTTGTTTGTCCTTCTTTCACGTAAAAACTACCGCACAGATTTCTACAAAATTTTATACCGTGGTAGCTTATTACTCGGGTCAACATCTAGGCTACTTTTTATCCCGGAAAATCAAGGAGTTCCCGAGGGACTTTAAAAACTAAATCCACGCGGACAAAGTCGCGGGCATCAGCTAGTATTCTATACAAGTACCTGGCCCAAGATGAAACAACCCCTTTGTATATTTTTCAAATTTCCATGCTGCCACTGAACGCCGCTGTCCCCCCCCCAGGTTCGTGCTGCGCTACGAGTGCCCGGTGTGCGCGCACATGTTCCACACCAAGTACCATGTGCAGATGCACCTCGCCACGCACCAGAAGGAGGGCCTGTGAGTACCGACGGCTCACTACTGAGCGCATGTCTCCTCTCACTATACACTATACCCAGGTTCGTGCTGCGCTACGAGTGCCCGGTGTGCGCGCGCATGTTCCACACCAAGTACCATGTGCAGATGCACCTCGCCACGCACCAGAAGGAGGGCCTGTGAGTACCGACGGCTCACTACTGAGCGCATGTCTCCTCTCACTATACACTATACCCAGGTTCGTGCTGCGCTACGAGTGCCCGGTGTGCGCGCACATGTTCCACACCAAGTACCATGTGCAGATGCACCTCGCCACGCACCAGAAGGAGGGCCTGTGAGTACCGACGGCTCACTACTGAGCGCATGTCTCCTCTCACTATACACTATACCCAGGTTCGTGCTGCGCTACGAGTGCCCGGTGTGCGCGCACATGTTCCACACCAAGTACCATGTGCAGATGCACCTCGCCACGCACCAGAAGGAGGGCCTGTGAGTACCGACGGCTCACTACTGAGCGCATGTCTCCTCTCACTATACACTATACCCAGGTTCGTGCTGCGCTACGAGTGCCCGGTGTGCGCGCACATGTTCCACACCAAGTACCATGTGCAGATGCACCTCGCCACGCACCAGAAGGAGGGCCTGTGAGTACCGACACTATATAGTTATATACTACACTACTGAGCACATTGCGCCAGAAAGAGGGGTTGTGAGTACCACACTAACACTATATAGTTATATACTACACTACAGAGCACATTGCACCAGAAAGAGGGGTTGTGAGTACCACACTAACACTATATAGTTATATACTACACTACTGAGCACATTGCACCAGAAAGATTGGTTGTGAGTACCACACTAACACTATATAGTTATATATACTACACTACTCAGCACATTGCACCAGAAAGAGGGGTTGTGAGTACCACACTAACACTATATAGTTATATACTACACTACTGAGCACATTGCACCAGAAAGAGGGGTTGTGAGTACCACACTAACACTATATAGTTATATACTACACTACTGAGCACATTGCACCAGAAAGAGGGGTTGTGAGTACCACACTAACACTATATAGTTATATACTACACTACTGAGCACATTGCACCAGAAAGAGGGGTTGTGAGTACCACACTAACACTATATAGATGTATACTACACTACTCAGCAAATCGCTGCTCTACAGAGGTAGTTATAAATAATCTTAATTTTTCACAGAATCCAAGAGGAAAACCGCAACGAGATCCTGGCGATGGTGCTGCAGAACGCGCGGAAAATACCGAAAACCGCAGACGCGCCCGCCGCGCTCAGCGACGCCGTGCCCAGCGACGAGCGAAGCCGCGTGTGCAACATATGCGGAGAGGTAACACCGGAGTATAGCCGTCGCGCGGGAGATATTATACTTAGTGCATAGGTGCACTCTCCATTCCATGACTCTCATAGTCCGATGGGGCCGGAGAGATATTTTTTGAAGTAAAACTTCTTTACGCACGCTAGACTTGGGGAGTAAGCTGGTGAATGCGTTACGAAAAGTGTGATCGGGCGAGGGGAACGGAAGCTGAGAGGGAGATATAAGTTAGTGAAGATAGAAAGAGAGAGAGTTACGTTTCGTATATCACTGTAGGGGCAAGAGAGAGGGGTGCGAGCACACATTTTCTTTCTCTCTTTCTCTTTCACAGCCAGTTGCGTTTCGTAAGTTTTACTTCAGTCGTGTGGTCTAAAGCGCACTCGTTTTTTTTTCTAGGTATTCCAACACTTCTACTACCTAGAAGAACACCTAAAGAGTCACGGCTCGAAAATCGCCATCGAAGACAGCGAAAAAGCGGAAGAGAAAAAACACATATGTACCGTCTGCAACAAAGGCTTCAAACTGCACTACTACCTGAAGCTGCACAGCTTCACGCACACTAAAGAGAAGCCTTTCATCTGCCAGCAGTGTGGCAAGGGCTTTATAACCCGCGGTAAACTGAAGAGACACGTAGAAACACATTCGGGACTCAAAAAGTACCAGTGTCACATTTGTTACAAGTTCTTCACGCGGCCGAGCTATCTGCGTATCCACGTTAGGACCATCCACGGCACTCAGGACTACAATTTTAGGGTGGATAAGGCTTGGGATCAGTATAGCGCTGATTACGCGGCGTGATTCGCTTACTTCTGATCATTTAACATTTAAAGGGGTTGTTTCAAATATATATGGAGTCTGGGCCAGGTCTTACACTACACACCGAACCACACTAGCACTATACACTACACACCGAACCACACTAGCACTATACACTACACACCGAACCACACTAGCACTATACACTACACACCGAACCACACTAGCACTATACACCACACACCGAACCACACTAGCACTATACACTACACACCGAACCACACTAGCACTATACACTACACACCGAACCACACTAGCACTATACACTACACACCGAACCACACTTCACACAGATAGAAACCCATTCGGGACTCAAAAAGTACCAATGTCACATTTGTTACAAGTTCTTCACGAGGCCGAGCTATCTGCGTATCCACGTTAGGACCATCCACGGCACTCAGGACTACAATTTTAGGGTGGATAAGGCCTGGGATCAGTATAGCGCTGATTACGCGGCGTGATTCGCTTACTTCTGATCATTTAACATTTAAAGGGGTTGTTTCAAATATATATGGAGTCTGGGCCAGGTCTTACACTACACACCGAACCACACTAGCACTATACACTACACACCGAACCACACTAGCACTATACACTACACACCGAACCACACTAGCACTATACACTACACACCGAACCACACTAGCACTATACACTACACACCGAACCACACTAGCACTATACACTACACATCGAACCACACTTCACACACATAGAAACACATTCGGGACTCAAAAAGTACCAATGTCACATTTGTTACAAGTTCTTCACGAGGCCGAGCTACCTGCGTATCCACGTTAGGACCATCCACGGCACTCAGGACTACAATTTTAGGGTGGATAAGGCCTGGGATCAGTATAGCGCTGATTACGCGGCGTGATTCGCTTACTTCTGATCATTTAACATTTAAAGGGGTTGTTTCAAATATATATGGAGTCTGGGCCAGGTCTTACACTACACACCGAACCACACTAGCACTATACACTACACACCGAACCACACTAGCACTATACACTACACACCGAACCACACTAGCACTATACACTACACACCGAACCACACTAGCACTATACACTACACACCGAACCACACTAGCACTATACACTACACACCGAACCACACTAGCACTATACACTACACACCGAACCACACTAGCACTATACACTACACACCGAACCATACTAGCACTATACACTACACACCGAACCACACTAGCACTATACACTACACACCGAACCACACTAGCACTATACACTACACACCGAACCACACTAGCACTATACACTACACATCGAACCACACTTCACACACATAGAAACACATTCGGGACTCAAAAAGTACCAATGTCACATTTGTTACAAGTTCTTCACGAGGCCGAGCTACCTGCGTATCCACGTTAGGACCATCCACGGCACTCAGGACTACAATTTTAGGGTGGATAAGGCCTGGGATCAGTATAGCGCTGATTACGCGGCGTGATTCGCTTACTTCTGATCATTTAACATTAATGTTAAAGGGGTTATTTCAAATATATATGGAGCCTGGGCCAGATCTTTGTACAGTCTTTCAAAATGTTTGGGGTCATGAAATAGTGATTATTTTTCTTTATTTCACATTAAAAGGTCCTTTTTACGAGGTACAATGCGAAATTATTTTGCAAAATGAAAGCGCAACAACATGGCTTTTTGACGATGACACGTACTTACATGAGTCATGATGACATTTGACATAAAAATAACCACAACTGACAGCAATTGACATTTAACATACCAACGTCAATTGCTGGTGCAATTGACGTTTGACAATTGAAATGACATTAAGATGACCTAACGTCATTACAAACATAGACAACAAAAGCAGATGAATGCACTCCGGGAGTTGCCATTCTACATATGTACCCAATTATCAATTTTATATTTGTACTTACCTCTTATTCACTGTAATACTACAAAAAAGCATATTTCTTTTCAATTTCTATGATTTAATAATATTTTTTGGTATAGCGTACAAGTACCTGGCCCAAGATGAAACAACCCCTTTTCGGAAATTTATAATTTCGTATTAAAATTGGATAAGGCTTGGAATCGGTTTGGAACCGATTGCGCGGCGTGATTTGCAAAATTCTGATGATTTTATTAATATCAATGTTAAATTTTCGGAAATTCTAATTTTCGGGTGTAAATCGTAAATAATTAACGAATTAGTAAAATTTCTGGTAGTATAAACGTTAAAAATTGTGTGATTTGTTCATCTACTACTTTTTCTGCTTTATCTTTTACTTTTTAGCAATTAACATTTATAAACACACATTAAGCAAATAAAGAATTTGTATTTCTATCAACCGATAGACGCCCACTGGAGATGTCTCTTCTAGACTTCCACATGCATTGGTCTTACGCCGCATGTATGCAGGGATCGTATATATCGTTTTATAAAAACGCTATTCAAATGTAAAATAGAACAGCTGATGCTCTAAAGTGTGAAATTTTGAGAATAATAAAGTCGTCAACGTTTAAATCTATTAAAACCCGCACTTAAATCTAAGATTTAGCAGTTCTAAATTTTAATTTTGAGTGATTCTCAAATCTCAAAATTTAACATTGATGTTAATTTTTTATAAAATTGTTTGTAGTTCACATGTTAAAATCAATTGTTAGAAATGTACAAATTGGCAGTTTAAATTAAAAATGTGGGCACAGAATAAAATTAAAAAATCAGAAATCATTAGGTACCTCCAAAAGAAATATTTTTGAAAATGAATAATGAACAAACGCACTGAATGTATAATGTTTTATCTTTTACTCGTTGTTTTAAATAGTTATTGCTACAAAAAAGTTTACATCAATTACACTATTATATTTTTTTAGGGGCTGGGGCTTTCAATTAATAATAAATAATTATTAATCATAATTAATGCAATTATTAAGAGGTTTCCCGCGGGATTTTTAAAATCTAACTCTAGAACGAAGTCGGTCCTAAGCTGTTACTAATAATAAGTATGTTTATGTCACCGTAAGATTGTGAAAATCGTTAGTTCACAAACAAACGAGTAAAAAGCTAATCAGATTGTAAACTGGCACAAGATTGTGAACTGTATCTAAGCTCGGGTGACCATGGGTTCTGGACTGCGATGATATTGCCCGAGCATTAGGTACACATAATGTCTATCACCTATTGGGTAGAATAATAATAAGATATGTTTTACTACTAGTGGTTAGGACTGTGGTAGCCTAGTGGTTAGGACTGTAGTCTCCTATTCGGGGGTCGCAGGTTCGACCCCGGGTACGCACCTCTGACTTTTCGGAGTCAAGTGCGTTTGAGCAATTAAATATCACTTGCTACAACGGTGAAGGAAAACATCGTGAGGAAACCTGCACACCTGAGAGTTCTTCATAATGTTCTCGAAGGTGTGTGAAGTATAACCCTTCTCTGAGAGGAGACCTGGTGCTCAGTAGTGAGCCGTTAATGGGTTTTTAATGATGATGATGATGTTTTACTACTATAAATCATAATTTCGAATTTTTTATTTTTATTAAAGTGTTAACCTACAATTAAGGAAAAATATCAGAATAAATTTATGAACACATATCAAAAATTCCGATGCCAGTGGGATTCGAACCCACATCTCTTGGGAATCGCGCCCGCTGGCTTCGGAATTTTTGATATGTGTTCATAAATTTATTCTGATATTTCCTTAAGTGTAGGTTAACACTTTAATAAAAATAAAAATAGTAAAAAGCAATGTGGCATCTCTAGTTCCTAAAGAGCTCCATTGCATATGGGGTCTTGGAAAGTAGACCAACAACTGTAACGTGTTGCTACGAGATGTCGCTAACAGTTGCTTAAACTGAAAAAGTATCACTAAATTCGATGCTGACGTGTAGTTCGACCGTAGCCATGGTGTAAGGGCTCACACTCGGGCGCGATTCCCAAGAGATGTGGGTTCGAATCCCGCTGGCTTCGGAATTTTTGATATGTCTATAAATATATTTCGAATGTTACCTAAAAACGAATTCCACGCGGTCTTGTCTGCCCTATCCCTGGAGTGTTTTTTTAAGCGCGTAACCAGAAGCTCGCGAAGGAGGTCCTGAATAAAGCAAGCACTTGCACTACTGTACACTACTAGTACTGTGTTGCATTACAAATACAATTATTCACAAAGCAAATGGGCTACGCCATAAGACTCGCTCCGTCGCCCCTTCATTCAGCTTCACCTACTCGACCTTCGCACCACTCGGCCTCGTAGGCTCGCTTCATTCACGATCTCCTTCGCAAGCTTCTGGCTCCGCGCTATAAAAAAGCTCTAGGGGTAGG
Organism: Oeneis ivallda; assembly: GCA_029955525.1. Lineage (NCBI taxonomy): Eukaryota > Metazoa > Arthropoda > Insecta > Lepidoptera > Nymphalidae > Oeneis > Oeneis ivallda. The sequence continues at coordinate 4,061,426 of JARPMR010000021.1, forward strand.
ACAGACAAGACTGCGTGGAGTCGGGGTGCTAGCATTTCGTTTTTAGGAAACAAACACGTGATTACCAAATAACAATAATGATGTTATGTTTTACATTACATAAATAAACAATTTCTAATGTCAGTTATTTCATCTTTTTGTCACATGATCAGTGGTCACCCTATCGCAGTTTACAATTTTACGTACGTTAAATTATAAACTAAGCGATACAGTTCACAATCTGACTAGTTCGTTTATGAACTAACGATTTTTATACTTTTACGGTGACATACATACAACTTAAATTACTTACCTCACTTTAAAGGCGCTTGGAGTACCTTAACAAAACCTAAGCACGTCTTAATTCACTCGGAGAAAAAGATATACGACCCTTAGATTAATAGTTTACACTAATGAATTGATTCATTAATTAATTAATTTCTGACGACCTCCCTGGCTCAGTGATGAGCGCTGTTTTATAACTGGAAGGTCCCGGGTTCGATTCCCGGCGGGGTCAATTTGGGAATTTATAATTTCTGAATTGTCTCTGGTCTGGTCTGGTGGGGGGCTTTAGCCGTGGCTAGTTACCACCCTACCGTCAAAGACGTGCCGCCAAGCGATTTAGTGTTCCGGCACGATGGCGTGTAGAAACCGATTGGGGGTATGAGTTGAATGTACACTGCCATACCCCTTCCAAGTTAGCACGATACCATCTTAGACTGCATCGTCACTTACCATCAGGTGAGATCGCAGTCAAGGACCAGCTTATAGAACAATAAAAAACAAATCTTACGAAAAATCAAGTTTTTCTTACAAATATATATTTTTACTCCAAATGAATCCAGATATGCTGTGTTAGGATTGATTGAACTACTCTATTAGAGCAACAAAAACCGACATAATCCGTAAAACTCAAAAAAGTGTTGGTTACGGGCCCATACAAAGCTACCCACTATCCTATAATATTTTGACAGTTTTTTATACAAAAACCGTCATAACACCCAATTTATTACTCTGTAAGTTGGTGAAATCGGCCATAATTTTAAGTATTTTTTTTTTGGGTTAAGGTAAAGTGTGGTGCGGTTTTTTTTGTGTATATTTTGCTTCTTTTTATCAGATTGTAAATAAAATAAGACAATGGTTAAGTTTTATTATTAAATAAATTAGTATTGTCTGTGAGAATGTTATTTTTGTACAGTTACACATTAAATGTCAATTGCAAAAGAAAAGTTGTTTTAATTCTTTTAATCCTCGCTGGAATTTTCGAGTTTTCAGATATACTTTAATTGTATTCTCTAAAGTTGACTGCAATCAGTGTACCGATCGCAATGCTAACCTCCTGCCCCCCCGATTGTCTAAAAGTTGCCGATCAAAACTTATTCATTTCATTGCATTAGCGTCAAAGTAAAATAATCCGTAACACTATTGAATTAGAACTCAATTTCGTGCATACATTCTTATAAGTTTAAGTAAGGAACGCTCCATGCTAAAATCGGTTGTACTGAATTTGTGACTTTAAATTAATACGGTCAAGGATTATTTTGCTTTGACGCTAATGCCATCAAGTGCGAGTGCGATCGGTAGAATAACATACAGTACCCGGCAATATATATATTGCACATTGGCCTTTGGAATAAAACGCTATTTCTATTCTATTGCAAGGAAATCTAGCCAGAAATTCATGTAATAGGTAATTACTGAAATCTCTTCACAATCGGCGAGCACATCACGTAACATATATAAAAAAATGCAGTCGAACTGTGAATAGAATAGAATAGCGTTTTATTCCAAAGGCCGATGTGACATATATATCGCCGGGTACTGTACCCTGATTGGCTGCCCCGCTAGCCATATTACATATCTACTGTCGTATCTATTCTCTTTCTATGATCGTTAACGCTTTAGAGGAGGGTTTCCCAAAGTATTGTAGCACGCTTCCCTTCTGAAAGGATAGGAGGCGTGATAAAAATCTTTGGGAACTCCTACTTTAGAGTAAGCTATCATAGAAACGATTAATTTGTAGCCAAGTCGACACAACGTTCTTAATCGTTCCTTCGTTCCGCGGAATAGAATTCACGTTACACGCTTATATATATAACATACACGCTTACGCACACGAATACACGCTTCCTCTAAAGCAGGAGTTCCCAAAGTTTTTTATCACATCTATCCTTTCAGAAGGAAGGCGTGATAAAAAACTTTCGGAACCCCTGCTCTAAAGAGATTAAAAAGAGAAAAGATACAAAAGAGTGTAATTTGGCTAAGGGATAGCTGGTACTCTCCCGCTATTGGTTAAAGTACATTGATGCAGCAAGGACGCCATAAATTCAGCCAATCAGAGGTCCTTGCGACCATTGCACTGATGCAATCATGTTTAGAAAATCCACTACTGATAAACAGCTTGGTAAAAATGTCTAGAAACGGAAATACTTATGTAATTGTTTTCTTTAATGACAAAACACTAATAAGTTGTCAAGTGTCATTGCTGAAATGTCAGTATTCTGTCAATCAATGTTTTGGAATCCGTAAATATTCTTTTGCGTTAAATATAATATAATAGATAAAATTCTCGTCGCGGTGTTTATTACCAAACTCCTCCGAAACGGCTGGACCGATCTTTATGAAATTTTGTGTGCATATCGGGTAGGTCTGAGAATCGGCCATCTATTTTTCATACCCTTAAATGATAAGGGTGACCAACCACTATTTAAATATTTTTGTTGGCGGTACGAAGTCTACCCGAGAGGTGATATTCAGGCATTTTTCAGGTTTCTACATTTTGATTGTTACCTTCACTTTGTGGTGCTAGCAATGTTGCTAGATTTAAAAAACCGTCCAAGTGCGAGTCGGACTCGTGCACCGAGGGTTCCGTACTCCAAAAGTAAAACGATAATATTATATTAATTTGCTTAATTATCGTTAACTTTGTAGAGATTTATTGTTAATATAAAATAAAAACTATGCCAGTTAGAGCGTTTTTTATTTTTCCTGTAAAATATAGGTAGGTACATAAACCTCTATTGACCATAATTATTTCAGATTTTTCAATTGGCACAGGTAAAGGCCTTTCATGATACCCCACTCGGTATAGTTATCTTACTTTGAAATTTCAAACCCCTGATTTTCCCCCTGTTTTAATTAAACTAAAATAATTTTCGCGTTGATTTTATTTTTCTTGTAAAATATACCTACATAAACTTCTATTGACCATAATTATTTCAGATTTTTCGATTGGTAAACTTCGGAGATGAGGGGGGGGGGGGGGGGGGAACGGTATTTTTTTCAACATTTTGGCCGATTAATCAAAAACTATGACATATAAAAAAATCTGTTTTAGAATGTACAGGTAAAGCTAGGCCTTTCATATGATACCCCACTCGGTATAGTTATTTTACTTTGAAATTTCAAACCATTCCATCATTGAATATTCCAATGATGGTGGGCCGATAATTGTACACAATTATGCCAAATTTCATGTCGATAGCTTTAACAGTTACTGAAATAATCGATTGTGACAGACGGACGGACGACGGAGAAAGTCTCACCATAAGGGTTCCATTTTCACCATTTGGTACGGAACCCTAAAAAGGCGTCAGTGGAGTCCCTTTATGTTTTACTCTTTTTTGCCAAATTAATGTAGGTATTTATGCTTCTTGTATACTCCTATCGAAGTTGTAGGTACAGGTGGCGCCATCTGTCATTAAAAGAACTAAAATTAAATTTACGAATTGGTTCTTATATTTCTGATAGTCATCTAAGGCCCGCTTCCAGAAACGCCAGGTTATCCTTTTAACCCAGAGTTAGCTGCGGTTTAGACAGATTTCGTATAAAGGTTCTGTCAAGATTACAAATTTATTCCTGGGTCAAACCAAATTTAGCGCCTCTGCAAGTCTAGATTAACCATCTAAAGGGAAGATTATTATAATAAAAACACAATCAATCATCATTTTATCAATTTATTACTTTTAATATTATCGATAAAAATGCCTACAAGAATATACAAATCCCGCAAAACTTACATCGCGTTTGAGCAATCCAAAAATATATTGCTTCGTGTGATAGCCCCTGTACACAATGGCCCAATTCGGTCATTTTGAACGTGTAAGGTTCACTTCAAACCTTAAGGTTTAAGGGAGAAAAAATATCAGACAGTTTTCTCATTTTCTTCTAATTTGTGACGATAAGAAATATTCATACATTTAAATACATAATTGTTTAAAATATGATTGGATGTCTATCCCTATTTCCAAGATCCATTTTTAACATGCTAACGTCTTATAAATCGATGTACACCGGCTGCACGCACGAAAAAGTGCACGTTCCGCCTGAGCCTGCGCGTGCAACCGAGAGCGCGGAACAAGCGATAGAGGCACGATCGGCCCAAGCGTTTATAGAGAGCGCCCGCCGCCGCCCGCCAGTCATCAATCACAATGTTTCTTTATGACGTTATCACGTAAAACTATCGTCCGTGAACCGACTTTACAGACAACCAATTTTTGAGTTGATTTCTATTTCTCTTTTCATTACACCACTTAAAATGAACTAGATGGCGTAACTATCTAATTTTGAGAAAAATACTGATCGAAATGATTCTTTCTCCTTACCCTTCTCATCCAAATGGTGTTGTACACGATCGCCGAGCTCTTTAGGCCAATGTGTTCAAGGCTCTTTACATATCGCACCGCCTTAGGCTTCTTCTATTCTAGTCACATAGAAAAGCTATGGTCAACAAGAGTTGGTTTTAGTAAAAATAATACCCGCCTGAGTTAACTCTGGGCTCTTCTCACTTAAAAGCCTGTTTAGAACCTTTTTAACTTTAGTTTTAAGTTTTCGTAAATAAATAATTACCATACCTCACTCCCATAGTGGATATTTTAAATTATTTATTGTTGACATTCAAAATAAGTAGGTAGTGCAAAAATTTTTAAAAACTGTAAGGTAAAAAAAAAAATAACCTATACGGACGTATTTTTGATAAATGAAAACATTCTGTAAGAAAATCGTACATTTATTTGTATTTATTTATAGGGTACAAATAAATTTTCTTACAGAATCGCACCTCATGTATTAAATATTTGAATAGTAAAATAAATATTCAAAAACACTCAAAAATACCATCAAAATTCCTATGTGACCAGAGTTTACATACACTCACTATTATTACTTTAAATAAATAATTTTATACTACATACATTTTCGCGGTTAAGTATGTAAGTAACAAAACCGTATCTTTTTATAAAGGTCTAGATTATGTAACCTATAGTATAACTTTCGTTACATAACACATTGTTTTTACAATTAAAATGCGTACTTCTAAAACATGTCGAGTAACCAAGTTTTATAATATGTTCAGTTATATATTTGGACTTCAGTTAATTATTAACTACTAGTTTTTAAAATCCCTCGGGAACTCTTTGATTTTCCGCGATAAAAAGTAGCCTATGTCACTCTCCAGGTCCTCAACTATATTCGTGCAAAAAATCACGTCAATCCGTTGCGGCGTGATTGAAGGGACAAACCAACAAACAAACACACTTTCGCATTTATAATATTATTATTATCTATAATCTTATTAAGACCACAAGGGTCTGTTTCATCACTATCCGTTGAAGTGTCTGATATATATCTAATAGATAAAATAGCTGTCAGATAAATCTGTTTGACATTTTTTAGAGTTTATCTGCTAGATTGTCTTAACGGACACTTGTGAAACAGAAATTTAAACGCTATCTGTCAGACAAGTTGTGGATAGGCTATCAAGCACTTTATCAGCAAGTGGTAAAACAGGCCCTAAGTGTCCCATTTTTGATTCTGAAAGTTTAGATTTACCATTATACAAATTTAAACAATGTGTAAAAATACATTTTTAATGAGTCGAGGTTATTACACAGTTAAATAATTTTTAATTACACAATTATAATAAGTCGAAGTTATTACAAAATTAAATGATTTCTTAATTACACAGTTATACGCTTATGCTCTCATTCAGCTGCCAACAAATTGTATATTTACATTAGTAGAGATATACTGTAGTGGTTTTAAAAGATCAGTTTTTTGCCAGGTCTTCTCAGCAGGTAGTCTTGATTTGTAATCTTACTAAATATTATAAATGCGAAAGTGTGTCTGTTTGTCCCTCAATCACGCCGCAACACAGCAACGGATCGACGTGATTTTTGCATGGGTATAGTTGAGAACCTGGAGAGTGACATAGGATACTTTTTTAACCGAAAACCAAAATAAATCCAGGCGGACGAAGTCGCGGGCATTAGCTAGTAGTATAAGAGCCACTAAATGACTAATGAAGTAGACCATTTTGAATGGAATTTTAAATTGTAAGTCCTTGAATAGGTTTCAAGTTGCATAGTGACTTGATAGATCGCCCAACTGATCAAAATGTTTTCTTGTTCCCCTTTTTTCCTGAATTTCTCACTCAGATATGTCTAAGTATTTTAAAAACATTATATTTTGCCCAATAAGTAACTACATTATTATTCAATGTATTTTAATTTAATATAAGTAATACCATAATAATTCTGATAAAAATAACGATTAAATAGCTTTGTAATAATAATAATTAACTATATGTAAGCCGTTTTTTATAATTAAAACTAGATACATTTAAATTCATTACACTTTCATCCCAATCACAACAAATATCACCGATTCAATGATTTTTACATTTCATTTATTACATTTACATAAAACTTTTTTGTTTTTTTTTGTTGTTGTATTATTAAAATGTATTATTATTACAATTTTGTGTGTTCAACACTAGGTTGTATTTTTTCCAATTTAAAGCACACACATATTTTCAATTTTATTAATTACTGTAATTGTCATTATTATTTTATTTATTACATTTACACAAAACATCACAATTTTGTGTGTACTACACTAAGATGAAATAACCTAAACCAATAAATAGGGTAACATGTATGTATTTGTTCCAATTTAAAGCACACACACATTTCCTATTTTGTAAATTGTAATTGTCATTATTAGCGAAGGAAATGCAATTTTTAGGGTTCCGTACCCAAAGGGTACCAACGGGACCCTATTACTAAGCCTACGCTGTCCGTCCGTCCGTCCGTCTATCAGCGGGCTGTATCTCGTAAACCGTAATAGATAGACAGATGAAATTTTCACATATATTTCTATTGCCGCTATAACAACAAATAATAAAAATTAAATTAAAATATTTCCATGGGTACATGGAAATATTTTTATTTAATTTTTTTTTAACGGAACCCTAAAAGAGCGAGGCCCGACTCGCACTTGGCCGATTTTTTATTTGCTAGGTATCGTAACTAACTGTAAAGTAAAATAACATATTTTATGCGAGGATTACAGAATGCTAGTGTGTATATTCTATTTTTCTGCGAGAAACCACTGGTTTAGCTTTTAAGACAGCATTACATTATACTACACGGCCGATTCAAGTTGGCCGCTACCACACCGCACCTCAAGTCAGACCCGCTTAGTACAGACAGCAACGTACCGTTGGCGATTGTCAGTACTGTGTTTTTTCAAACATTTTGTTAGATTTTAATTATTTTTTGTTAAATTTTAATTAGTTATTTATTGTTGTTTGGTTACTATTGTTCGCGTGTAGTTTTCTACGATGAGTAAAAAAGTAAAAGTTTTGCATACCGTAGACTATTTATAACTTTAATTAATGACTTTCTTCGAAGAGGAGAAAAGTAAGATATTAAAGGTCACGCCCTTCGACATTTAAGACGTTATCGCCATGAAAAGCATTGCCAGAAAAGAAAGCTTCTGTCACTGTCGTAGTAAACAGTAGAAACTCAACATTCATCATTTTTTTATGTCAACGGTACTGTATGACGTTATTATGTAACGGTCGTCGACGGCCAACTTGAATCGAACGGGCAGTAAGTACATATTTGTTTATAGTATATTTTCTAACTGCAGGTTTGATGATTAATAAATTTCTCACGTTTTAAAATTATTTTAGGTACATATTTTTTATTGTAACTAAGTAAATATAAAATTCAATTAATTGTAATGATTAAATAAGCTGTTATATTATATTTTGTCTATTAACAATACTACACATTGTGATTTTCTTAGACTTAATAGTTATTTGTGTTATATGGGGCCAAAGGAATTTTTTGTTCCCCGAGGGCGTTATTTTGAATTCAGAGCGAAGTGAAGGATTCTATAGTAGACTCCCGAGCGCAGCGAGGGATTCTAAAGTAGAATCCTGAACGTAGCGAGGAATTCAATATACGCCGCCCGAGAACAAAAAATTTTGGCCCCGAATGACACACATTATTTTTCATCATTACCTATGAGAAAAAGCTAGGAGTATCAACCTACTATATATTATAGAGTATAGACATTACCAATACGTATACGTATGTAATTGAAAGTTTAAATAAAACACAAATAAATTTTTATGAAATAATTAAAACATTAATTATTTATGTTGGAAGTATGGGCGTATATGTCTAATCGACAAATTTGATCACGTGACTTATCGTAGACAACAGCTTCTCTAACATTTTTGAATTTCGACACATTTTTGAATTCTCTCTTCTGATTGGTCCGCGTTAGTGCTTTAGTATGCTAAAGCACTATAACGCGGACCAATCAGAAGAGAGAAATGAAAAGTCCCATGGGGTTAAAATGAAATTTTGCTCCCGCTGTCCTCTGAAGCCAATATTCGTTTTTCGAATAGGTATGATGAAAAAAAAATTAAGTTGCATAGAGTATTTCACTCCTGGTAAGACCAAAGTTAACTTACAACTTTTTGTATTATTATGTACCTTGGCCAATTTATAAGGTAGGCCACGGTATGTGAGTTTGGTCTTGTCTGTAGGGAGGCTTCGGCCGTGTCTAGTTACCACCCTACCGTCAAAGACGTGCCCCCAAGGTATGGAGGCCCAAGGCCTATACTCCTCAAGATTAAACAGGGGAGATTATGAAAATAGTCCAATAAATAAAGCATTTAACCTCGCACTAAATTTCCGATCCAATTTAATGCTTTTTTTTAGGTTAAGGCCACGTTTTCGCATAGGCGTGGCGTTGCGCGTCGCGCGGCGCGTCGCTCGCTCGCTCTCGCTCGCCCTCATACCTTGGCCATATCGCGCGACCGCTCACGCGACTCGACGCGCCGCGAGAAGCGCAACGCCACGCCTATGCGAAAACGAGGCCTAAGGGTTACTTCAGGTGGAGCTTCGATCGCAATCTTAAAGAAAAGTTTTTGACCGATATCTCGGAAACTATCCACTTTAGGGCAAAAGTTATTCAGACCTTTTTTGTAGAGAATAAAATTTTGCATCTTTTATTATACGACTGCCTGAAAAAAGGAGTATATTGTTTTCAGGGTTCATGTATGTATGTATGTGAGTTTTTATATTCCACCATAACTTCTATACGCCTGAACCGATTTTGATGAATGAGGTATCATTAGAATCCTGAGCTTATTCCGGGTGACATAGGCTAGTAAAATTTAAAAAAAAATTGATAGGGTGACCATAGTCTCAAAATAAAGCCTAAAGTTGAAAAAAAAATTTTGAAAATAAGATTAAGTATCTAATCATCATCTAGAAAATGATGAGTAGATTCCAAAAATGTATAATACTGTAGTTCAATATCCAGTGATTCACACAAAATATCGTTTTAAAGTGTTAATAAGATTCCAATTGTCCAGTCGACAGGTAGTTTTAGATTTAAATGAAATTTAATATACTAGTAGCTGATACTCCGGCTTAACATAATAAGATAGTATATATCCCGATAAAACATACGATTTCTCCAAGATAGGGGCTGAAATTTTTTGTTGATTTTACTCCAGAACTTAGTTAAATCTGAACCAATTTTAATAATTCTTTCTTTATTGGAAAGTATGTATAATAAGTAATATTTTGTGTAATTTTGGTGAAGATGTACTAAAAATAGTTTGTTTGTTTGTTTGTTAATGTTATCGGAGATAGAGGACAAAATCTCTCTCGGATAGTTCCAGGTCATTCGCTTACGATATGATCTTAACACATCCATACTATAGCCATATCTTGACCTGAGCCATTCATTACATATTAATTTTAGACGATATCATTGAACTCCTGGCCCTAACTCCTCAATCCTGATGTTGCTGTGTGTGTGTGTACTGCCCACCTAAACCAAAATAAATAAAGCCAAATATTTAAAATATAATGGCGTAGTGGAGCCGTAAAAGAGGACCGGGCTCCTCAATCCTGATGCTGCTGGGTACTGCTTACCGACGATGGTAGGTACCAAGTATGAACTACGTATTGTAGTGGCATAATGCAGCCTTAAAAAATTCGCGTTTCTTAGTCAATAGCTTTGTATTCTTAGATGGCATCAATCGATTAAACTAATTTCACTATCGCTCGGTTCGGTTTAGGAATCATCCTCCAACCCATGCTACATCAGTAAGCTACAACATTGAACTACTGGTACCAACTTGTCAATCCCGATGCTGCTGATGATAGTACTTACCTAAATAATGGGTATTACAAAATATCGATAGTGAATTGATATTGTAGGTTCCAAGTGTAGATATTAGACATAGTGGCATAGTGCAATCGTAAAAAATGTCGCACTGGCTTCACTCGCGATAATGTCGATTATAGATTGATTTTGTAGATACCAATAATTAGTATGGACTACATAAACATAGTGCAAACATAAAATTATCGCGCTCGCTTCGCTCGCGAAAATATCAGTTTTACTTTACTACCGTAGGAGCCATGTATGAACTACATAGAAGCGTAGTGTAATCGAAAAAAATTTCGCGCTCGCGAAAATGTTTCTTTTTTCAAAATTAATATTGTAGGAACCAAGTATGAAGTACACAGTTAAGTAAAGCAGTCTTAAAAAATTTCGCGCTCGCTGCGCTCGCATAAATATCAGTTATAGTCTGCTACCGTAGCGTAGGTGCCAAGTATGAACTACATAGAAGCGTAGTGCAACAGAAAAAAATTCTCGCAAAAATTTCGCGCTCGCTTCGCTCGCGAAACTATTCCTTTTCCTTAGCTGCTATATATAGGTGCCAAGTATGAAAAAATTACAATATTGAAGCGAAGTGCAATCGAAAAAAATTTCACGCTCGCGAACATGCCTGTTTTCTTAGTTGGATTTGTAGAAACCAAGTATGAAGTATACAGTTAAGTAGTGTAGTTCTTAAACATTTCGCGAAAATATTGCGCTCGCTTCGCTCGCGAGAATTTCTTTCGGTAGCTTTGTATTTTTAGATGGCACCAATATATTCAACTATTGTTCGGTTCTAAGTTCGGGCTGTAGTAGGAATCACCCTCCCCCACGCTACATCTCTGGACTACATCATTGAAGACCAATGATTACGAACTCCTCAATCCTTATGCTGCTGGGTACTGCTCACCAAAATTGTGGGTATTTACGAAATTTCAATTGTGAATTATTATTGTAGGTACAAAGTAAGTATAGAATACAATATATTGAAAATTCAAATAAATTGAAAATTGAATATATTGAAAAATCAAAGCGAAATATTTCACGCTCGCTTCGCTCGCGAAAATATCTGTTTTTTACTACGTTAAGTATCAAGTATGAACTACATAGAAGCGTAGTGCAATCGAAAAAATTTCACGCTCGCTTCGCTCGCGAAGATATCTGTTTTCTTAGTTGGTATTGTAGAAACCAAGTATAAGTACGCACTTAAGTAGTGTAGTTCTTAAAAATTTCACGCTCGCTTCGCTCGTGAAAATATTGCTTATGCTTTGCTACCGTAAGTGCCAATGAACTACATAGAAGTGTAGCGCAATCGAAAAAATTTTCGCGCTCGCTTCGCTTGCGAAAATGTTCGTTTTACTTTGCTACCGTAGGTGCCAAGTATGAACAACTTACAACATTGAAGTATGTACAGGTATGAACTACAAAGAAGAATAGTGTTATCGGAAAAATTTCGCGCTCGCTTCGCTCGCGAAGTTGTCTGTTTTCTTTGTTGGTATTGTAGAAACCAAGAATGAAGTACGCAGTTAAGCAGTGTAGTTCTTAAAATATTCGTTCTTATAAATTTCGGGCTCGCTTCGCTCGCAAAAATATTGCTTTTACTTTACTACCGTAAGTGCTAAGTATGTACTACATAGAAACGTAGTACAATCGAAAAAAAATCTCGATAAAATTTCGCGCTCGCTTCGCTCGCGAATTTGTCTTTTTTCTTTCTTAGTTGGTATTGTAGAAACCAAGTATAAGTTCGCAGTTAAGTAGTGTAGTTCTTAAAAATTTCGCGCTCGCTTCGCTCGCGATAATATTGCTTTTGCTTTGCTACCGTAAGTGCCAATGAACTACATAGAAGTGTAGCGCTTCGCTCGCGAAAATGTTCGTTTTACTTTGCTACCGTAGGTGCCAAGTATGAACAACTTACAACATTGAAGTATGTACAAGTATGAACTACAAAGAAGAATGGTTCTATCGAAAAAATTTCGCACTCGCTTCGCTCGCGAAGTTGTCTATTTTCTTTATTGGTATTGTAGAAACCAAGAATGAAGTACGCAGTTAAGGAGTGTAGTTCTTATAAATTTTGGGCTCGCTTCGCTCGCAAAAATATTAGTTTTACTTTACTACCGTAAGTGCTGAGTATGTACTACATAGAAACGTAGTACAATCGAAAAAGAATCTCGATAAAATTTCGCGCTCGCTTCGCTCACGAAAATATCTGTTTTGCACTACCTTAGCTACCTTAGGTGCCAAGTATGAACTACATAGAAGCATAGTGCTATCGAAAAAATTTCGCGCTCGCTTCGCTCGCGAAGATGTCTGTTTTCTTTATTGGTATTGTAGAAACCAAGTATGAAGTACGCAGTTAAGTAGTGTAGTTAGTTAGCTAGTGTGTAGATCCTAATACTTACCTAATCTTAAAGGTCCTACTGAGATAAACTGAGACCAAGTTCTTGTGTTTTAAATGGCCAAGACTTTTTGAAAGTCTGCCTAGCAAAGAACTTGGTCATAATTTGATCGCAGTACTTTATATGGCCCAATCTTTGGGTACTTGGCCTTATATTAACATAAGTTACTATGTTTTTTGTTGGGATAATTGTTTATTGGCTTTGCTAATTTAATAGATAAGTATCGTCACTAAAAAGTGTTAAATAAAAAATAAATAATTTGAAAAATTAAAAAATACGACTGCCCTGCCAACAAACGAACTAAAAAGTTTAAAACAAGTTTATTAGTTTGTCTGTATATATAAAAGCGAAAAGTCACTTATTTACGCGTTGACTAAACAAATAAAAAAAGTTGTCATCGCAGTCGGGGGACTTTCGGATTTAAAATGTGTTCCACAGAACGTCCCCCGACTGCGATAACAATTTTTTTATTTTTCAAATTATTTCCTGTAAACTTTTTGTAAAACTTACCGTTTACGATTTATGGCCCATTTATTGAACCGGTTTTTCGTTTCGTTTCGGAACACACACACACACACACACACACACACACACACACACACACACACACACACACACACACACACACACACACACGAAAAAAAAGAATTAATATTGGATCGGAAATTTAGTGCGAGGTTGACCAAAAAAAATGGCTTTATTTACTGGCCTACAATGTTTTCCACGTTTAAATAACAAAACCACCCCACTCAAATAATTTACAAGCTTCATATTCACGTCATTTTCTATTTTTGAATATTTACAATTTACTATAAAATAAAAAATAAAAAAAAACCACCATTTTCATACTTTATTTTAGATAATTTTCGGAAATTATCGAGAAACATAACGCAAAAATCTAATAAATGCTAAAAAATAAACACAAAAAAGCTGCCGAAACAAACGCATTCTCAATAATTCGGTAGAAAAAAGCTAGTCACAAAAGTTGAAAAAAGCTTAAGATGGCACGTTCGCGAGAGCCTCTGTTTTCAGTTATAAATATGCGAGTGACGTCATCAGCATCTTTTTTAGATATCACGCCCATTCCTACAAAAATACTTTCCGACTTTCTTGAGGCGTAATTGACAAATTACATGGCTTTATCTGGCATCGGCAGCATAGGGCGCGCCTTGACGACCTCTCTGGCTCAGTGGTGTGCGCTGTGGTCTTATAACTGGGAGGTCTCGGGTTCGATTCCCGACGCGGCGGGGTCAATTTGGGAATTTATAATTTCTGAATTGTCTCTGGTCTGGTCTGGCGGGAGGCATTGGCCGTGGCTAGTTACCACCCTACCGTCAAAGACGTGCCGCCAAGCGATTTAGCGTTCCGGCACAATGGCGCGTAGAAACCAATTAGGGGTAGGGGTTGAATGTTTTTTTCATTTTCATTTTAATTTTTAATGTTCACTTCCATACCCTTTCCAAGTTAGCCCGCTACCATCTTAGGGCCGAATTCACCATTCGCTATAGAAACCTAGTTTAATACAACCAAGTTTAGCATAACTGAGTTTAAACGTACAATTTAAACTTGGTTTAAGTCAAACCGATTTCACCATCTCTAAACTAATCGCGTTTAGTAAAACTAAGTTTACATGAAGTTTTGTCACAATCATAGACATTTGTTTTCTTATTATTATTCAATTATTATATAAACAATTATTAATTTGTGTTCTAAAGTTCGGCCGTTCAGAGAATGCGTTCCTGACACCTGTCAGTTAGTCACGACAACTGTCACAAAATTATAACATTAATTGATTATTGATATAATAATGTTGTTTTAATGCTCATCAATTGTTAAAACGGTAAACAACCAGCAATAATATTTTTATCGTAACTGCAACGCCATTACAAAGTTACGTCGTCAGTTCAATCGCGACGTGTCAGGAACACATTCTCTGAACGGCCGTAGTATAGTTTATTTTGTAAGAAAAAGTCCACTTTAAAAAGAAAAAGACACCCCACTTTTGCCGCCCGCGACACTTCACACACACACACTCTTTAAACTCGTTTAAAGGAGCTAAACGTCGAAAATTCGAGTTAAGCTTTAACCGAGTTTAGTTGTCGTTGGTGAAATGCAAACTATACCCTAAACTCGGTTAAGCGCCTAAACTGAGTTTAGCGTGATCGAATAGATCACGCTACTACGCGTTTACTTTGGTCGGTGAAATCGGCCCTTGGACTGCATCGTCACTTACCATCAGGTGGGATCGCAGTCAAGGACTAGCTTGTCATCGAATTAAAAAAAAGCCTTATAATGCTCACCGCTGAGCTCTGCTAGCGTCAGTATTTTATACATGCGCCCGATGCGGCCGACTCTTGCTACCGATGCGTCACACGCATTTTGAGTATTTTCTATTCGTGCTAAACAACTTTGTATTTGTTTAGTGCCAAATTCATATTAACTCTGTTCTGCTCAATTTGTCTTCATATACTGCTATCTCTTTCCGTTGAGAACAACGTGAAAAGGATGGTGCTATTTTTAGATCTGTCAGTTAAATTACAACCGAATTCGCACCAACTTGCCACTAACTGCCGCACTCAGAGTCGCTAATCGTTACTTAACGACGAGATCTTGGATTTTAAAGTTTCACTCTCAGATGTTAACGCTTCGTTTGTACAATAATGACAATTCAGTAACAGATTTAATGATAATCAATTAATTACTCATTAAATAATATAATTTAATACATGCGGCCGAGTGCGGCAGCTAATCACAGGTCAATGATTCGTTAATCATAATTTAATGAATGACTCTGAGTGCGGCAGTAAGAGACATAACTAAGTAGGTGTTTGTTTCAAAAGTTCACATTAACATAATGTGTTATATAATTTCGCCAATATTGATGTTATGGAAAAATTGACAACTTTATTTGCGACCCAAATAAACGATGTCACGTTGATTTCGCAATCTATTGATGGCTTTTTTGTGTAAAGTTTGTAATATTTTCACATTCATTTGAAACAGGTTCCGGTCAGATACATTTTTCGTAACGATTGAGAAAATCGCTACAATTTAATATTAGTGCCGCATTTGTTTATTTATAAAAATTACACAAATTATTAAAAAATTATTAGAAATCTAGTTATATATTTTGTAAAAATTTACAATTACTAACGACTATGATTAGGAGTTTCGTAACGTTTTGTAACTAACAATAATTTATGATTAAAATGCAGTAAATTTGTACAACATTAGTTACTATATTTAATGAGTTTTACAATATTTTTTTATCATTTTTTAACAATTTCATGTTTTACATAGAAAAGTTTGTAACACAACTAAAAAAATATTAACTTATGTAATTTTTTATATCGATTACAAATACAAATCATTTTTACTACAATTTTTTACACATTTGTGTAATTTACAAAAGGGTTACAATTCCTATAATAACTAATAGCCTTTCAAACTTGTGATTACATAATAATAATTACTAGAATAAATAAGTTGTGAACAAAAAAAACATTTTTTTTTTTCACAAAAAAAATGAAGTGATGATCTTTTTTTTGATGTAGGTATTATATGTCTCAAATAAGAAGACAATCAGGAAGTATTTGAAAGTTGCAATGTATTATTAGGCAGTAATGTCTCTGTTTTATTTTGTTTTTCATTTTATACAAAATCTACAAAAAAATATAAAATAATAAAAAAATTGTGACAAATAAAGAACAGGACATGAGCAAGATTTTTTATTAATCTATTATATTTACATAACCCTGAACATAGTGTTGCAACTTCCAAAGTATCGATTATGATCTTCCTATTGGAGACGCATAGTATGAACAGTCTTAAAGACCCTCTTATGGGCGAAAGCCTCTTCAGGATATGGCGTTCAAAACAACCCAGTTGCTATTCCCGGGTGATTCAGTTGGATGTTACCACTGACCGCAGTAATTACTCTATGGTCCAACACTGGACAAACTGCTATCATCATTGTTGTTGACTTGATTGACGCCATGTTGGCGCTGTAAGCACATACGAGTGTCTCTGGAACTAATAATATTGCAAATGGCGCACCGACCTCTGTAATAGATAATAATCTATAATCCTACTAATATTATAAATACGAAAGTGTGCTTTTTTGGTGTGTCCTTCAATCACGCCGCGACAGAGCTTCGAATCGACGTGTTTTTTGCATGGATATAGTTGAGGATCTGAAGAATGATATACATAGGCTACTTTAGATCCCGGAAAATCAAAGAGTTCCCGCGGGAATGAAAAAAAAATCTTGAACGAAGTCGCGGGCATTATCTAGTCACAGTTAAAGTAAGCACTTCCTATGACAAGGGAGTGTTATTTTTTCTAATTTTAAATATGTAACTGTATATTTTTTTAAACGTTTTTTTACAAAGTACATTGTTTGAGAGTGACTCACGCGAGACACTGGACTGGTTATTTTTTTCGAGTACAAGTTATGTAAAATTTAACCGAGGAATAGATTTGACATTTTGACAGATTGCCCATACAAAAACTGTTCAAACGTCAACTTTATTCATCAGTTAAAATTTATTTGAAGGTGGTGACACAGGCCATTACTATAATATTAACCTGGGTACCACTTGTCTACAAGTAATTCCATTAATCGTATTCGTATATTAGCGTATTGATTGTATTGATTTAGTCACAAATTCAGTACAACCGATTTTAACATGGAGCGTTAAGGAGCGTATCGTACATACGTAAAAGTATAAGAATGCATACACGAAATTAAGGTCTAATTCAATGATTTGAAATTGTTCCAGCCGGTAATAGATCACGGACCTTCCACATTGAGAGGTCCTCAGTAAAACCTATTGTGAGGGACCCCACGCACTACGCAGCCGCGACCGCAGCCTGCAGGTATATGTCCGTTAATTACAACATGGAATCGTCTATGTAACCTCGTTATCAATAATATTGTGTTCGAGATAAATAGAACTTTAAGTGCCGATTTCACAAACGTCGAATGACGTTTATCCGAGGAATAAATTGGAGATTCTGACAGTTTTTGTATTGAAGATACTGTCAAAATATAAAATTTACTCCCGTATAAGATTTATTTTACGTTGGTGAAACCGGCCCTAAATGAGTTAAGAAAATAAAATTAGTTTATAAAGCTGCCCAAAGATGTCGCTGTGTTAAGATGACTCGCGTGTTTGATGGTTTTTATCAAATATTTCTTCACTTTTCGTCTTAAATTAAGTTCGTATAATAGTAAAATATTATTAACGAACTTAATTTAAGACGAAAAGTGAAGAAGTATTTGATAAATACAATCAAACACGCGAGTCATCTTAACACAGCGACATCTTTGGGCAGCTTTATAAACTAATTTTATTTTCTATGAATGTATGAGCTTTTCAAAGTTGCGACGACGAGTAAAAGCGTTCGCTCGAGCGAACTACTGCGACCGGTCAGCGCGGTCGTGGCCGCGTAGTGCGAGAGGTCCCTATGACTGTAATTGTCCAGTACTTAACCACTTACACTGTGTTCGTAAACAACAAGTATTGGTATTTATTCTCCTTTTAACCGCTTGCTGAACTCTTCCTGCTGCAGTTCGCGCCATTCCTTCTTCGCTTTCATTCGCTTCAGTTGGCCGTCCCTTGAAGAAATACAAACAAATTTTATTAAAGACCGTCACGCCCATTCCAACAGTCAACTTTAGGACGGTCCTGAGGCGTAGTTGAGGGATCAAAGTACGAAAATTGATAGTGGAATTTTATTATCGAACGTCACGCCCATTCCCACAGTCAACTTTAGGACGGTCTTGAGGCGTAGCAGAGGGATCAAAGTACAAAAATTGATATTGGAATTTTATTATAGAACGTCACGCCCATTCCCACAGTCAACTTTAGGACGGTCTTGAGGCGTAGCAGAGGGATCAAAGTACAAAAATTGATATTGGAATTTTATTATAGAACGTCACGCCCATTCCCACAGTCAACTTTAGGACGGTCTTGAGGCGTAGCAGAGGGATCAAAGTACAAAAATTGATATTGGAATTTTATTATAGAACGTCACGCCCATTCCCACAGTCAACTTTGGGACGGTCTTGAGGCGTAGCAGAGGGATCAAACTACAAAAATTGATATTGGAATTTTATTATCGAACGTCACGCCCATTCCCACAGTCAACTTTAGGACGGTCTTGAGGCGTAGCAGAGGGATCAAAGTACAAAAATTGATATTGGAATTTTATTATAGAACGTCACGCCCATTCCCACAGTCAACTTTGGGACGGTCTTGAGGCGTAGCAGAGGGATCAAAGTACAAAAATTGATATTGGAATTTTATTATAGAACGTCACGCCCATTCCCACAGTCAACTTTGGGACGGTCTTGAGGCGTAGCAGAGGGATCAAAGTACAAGAATTGATATTGGAATTTTATTATCGAACGTCACGCCCATTCCCACAGTCAACTTTAGGACGGTCTTGAGGCGTAGAAGAGGGATCAAAGTACAAAAATTGATATTGGAATTTTATCATAGAACGTCACGCCCATTCCCACAGTCAACTTTAGGACGGTCTTGAGGCGTAGCAGAGGGATCAAAGTACGAAAATTGATAGTGGAATTTTATTATAGAACGTCACGCCCATTCCCACAGTCAACTTTAGGACGGTCTTGAGGCGTAGTTGAGGGATCAAAGTAGGAAAATTGATAGTGGAATTTTATTATAGAATGTCACGCCCATTCCTACAGTCAACTTTAGGCCGGTCTTGAGGCGTAGCAGAGGGATCAAAGTACAAAAGAATTTTATTATAAAACGTCACGCCCATTCCCACAGTCAACTTTAGGACGGTCTTGAGGCGAAGTTGAGGGATCAAAGGACGAAAATTGATAGTGGAATTTTATTATGTACAACGTCACGCCCATTCCTATAGTCAACTTTAGGACGGTCTTGAGGCATAGTCGAGGGATCTAAGTACGAAAACTGATAGTGGAATTTTAATATAGGACGTCACGCCCATTCCTACAGTCACCTTTAGCCTTGAGGCGTAGTTGAGGAATTCAAACAGTGGTTGAGTTGTTGAGCGGGCAGTGCCGCACGCCGCGCCGCGACACCGGCTGTGGCCCGGCCTGGACTCACCACAGCTCGTCATGTTGAGCGGGCAGTGCCGCACGCCGCGCCGCGACACCGGCTGTGGCCCGGCCTGGACTCACCACAGCTCGTCATGTTGAGCGGGCAGTGCCGCACGCCGCGCCGCGACACCGGCTGTGGCCCGGCCTGGACTCACCACAGCTCGTCATGTTGAGCGGGCAGTGCCGCACGCCGCGCCGTGACACCAGCTGTGGCCCGGCCTGGACTCACCACAGCTCGTCATGTTGAGCGGGCAGTGCCGCACGCCGCGCCGCGACACCGGCTGTGGCCCGGCCCGGACTCACCACAGCTCGTCATGTTGAGCGGGCAGTGCCGCACGCCGCGCCGCGACACCGGCTGTGGCCCGGCCTGGACTCACCACAGCTCGTCATGTTGAGCGGGCAGGTACCACACGCCGCGCCGCGACACGGGCCGTGGCCCGGCCTGGACTCACCACAGCTCGTCATGTTGAGCGGGCAGTGCCGCACGCCGCGCCGCGACACCGGCTGTGGCCCGGCCTGGACTCACCACAGCTCGTCATGTTGAGCGGGCAGGTACCACACGCCGCGCCGCGACACGGGCCGTGGCCCGGCCTGGACTCACCACAGCTCGTCATGTTGAGCGGGCAGTGCCGCACGCCGCGCCGCGACACCGGCTGTGGCCCGGCCTGGACTCACCACAGCTCGTCATGTTGAGCGGGCAGGTACCACACGCCGCGCCGCGACACCGGCTGTGGCCCGGCCTGGACTCACCACAGCTCGTCATGTTGAGCGGGCAGTGCCGCACGCCGCGCCGCGACACCGGCTGTGGCCCGGCCTGACTCACCACAGCTCGTCATGTTGAGCGGGCAGTGCCGCACGCCGCGCCGCGACACCGGCTGTGGCCCGGCCTGGACTCACCACAGCTCGTCATGTTGAGCGGGCAGTGCCGCACGCCGCGCCGCGACACCGGCTGTGGCCCGGCCTGGACTCACCACAGCTCGTCATGTTGAGCGGGCAGTGCCGCACGCCGCGCCGCGACACCGGCTGTGGCCCGGCCTGGACTCACCACAGCTCGTCATGTTGAGCGGGCAGTGCCGCACGCCGCGCCGCGACACCGGCTGTGGCCCGGCCTGGACTCAACACAGCTCGTCATGTTGAGCGGGCAGTGCCGCACGCCGCGCCGCGACACCGGCTGTGGCCCGGCCTGGACTCACCACAGCTCGTCATGTTGAGCGGGCAGTGCCGCACGCCGCGCCGCGACACCGGCTGTGGCCCGGCCTGGACTCACCACAGCTCGTCATGTTGAGCGGGCAGTGCCGCACGCCGCGCCGCGACACCGGCTGTGGCCCGGCCTGGACTCACCACAGCTCGTCATGTTGAGCGGGCAGTGCCGCACGCCGCGCCGCGACACCGGCTGTGGCCCGGCCTGGACTCACCACAGCTCGTCATGTTGAGCGGGCAGTGCCGCACGCCGCGCCGCGACACCGGCTGTGGCCCGGCCTGGACTCAACACAGCTCGTCATGTTGAGCGGGCAGTGCCGCACGCCGCGCCGCGACATCGGCTGTGGCCCGGCCTGGACTCACCACAGCTCGTCATGTTGAGCGGGCAGTGCCGCACGCCGCGCCGCGACACCGGCTGTGGCCCGGCCTGGACTCACCACAGCTCGTCATGTTGAGCGGGCAGTGCCGCACGCCGCGCCGCGACACCGGCTGTGGCCCGGCCTGGACTCACCACACCTCGTCATGTTGAGCGGGCAGTGCCGCACGCCGCGCCGCGACACCGGCTGTGGCCCGGCCTGGACTCACCACAGCTCGTCATGTTGAGCGGGCAGTGCCGCACGCCGCGCCGCGACACCGGCTGTGGCCCGGCCTGGACTCACCACAGCTCGTCATGTTGAGCGGGCAGTGCCGCACGCCGCGCCGCGACACCGGCTGTGGCCCGGCCTGGACTCACCACAGCTCGTCATGTTGAGCGGGCAGTGCCGCACGCCGCGCCGCGACACCGGCTGTGGCCCGGCCTGGACTCACCACAGCTCGTCATGTTGAGCGGGCAGTGCCGCACGCCGCGCCGCGACACGGGTCGTGGCCCGGCCTGGACTCACCACAGCTCGTCATGTTGAGCGGGCAGTGCCGCACGCCGCGCCGCGACACGGGTCGTGGCCCGGCCTGGACTCACCACATGAGGTCGACGAGGCCGCCGCGCGTGGCGATGGCCGCCTTGACGCGCTTGGCGAAGTCCACGGCGGACTCGGCGGGCGCGCGCGCCATGGCGGGCAGGTACCACACGTCGCACACGATGGGGACCGGCGTCCGGCCTGGACTCACCACATGAGGTCGACGAGGCCGCCGCGCGTGGCGATGGCCACCTTGACGCGCTTGGCGAAGTCCACGGCGGACTCGGCGGGCGCGCGCGCCATGGCGGGCAAGTACCACACGTCGCACACGATGGGGACCGGCGTCCGGCCTGGACTCACCACATGAGGTCGACGAGGCCGCCGCGCGTGGCGATGGCCGGCTTGACGCGCTTGGCGAAGTCCACGGCGGACTCGGCGGGCGCGCGCGCCATGGCGGGCAGGTACCACACGTCGCACACGATGGGGACCGGCGTCCGGCCTGGACTCACCACATGAGGTCGACGAGGCCGCCGCGCGTGGCGATGGCCGCCTTGACGCGCTTGGCGAAGTCCACGGCGGACTCGGCGGGCGCGCGCGCCATGGCGGGCAAGTACCACACGTCGCACACGATGGGGACCGGCGTCCGGCCTGGACTCACCACATGAGGTCGACGAGGCCGCCGCGCGTGGCGATGGCCGCCTTGACGCGCTTGGCGAAGTCCACGGCGGACACGGCGGGCGCGCGCGCCATGGCGGGCAGGTACCACACGTCGCACACGATTGGGACCGGCGTCCGGCCTGGACTCACCACATGAGGTCGACGAGGCCGCCGCGCGTGGCGATGGCCGCCTTGACGCGCTTGGCGAAGTCCACGGCGGACTCGGCGGGCGCGCGCGCCATGGCGGGCAGGTACCACACGTCGCACACGATGGCCCACGAGCTCATCATGTTGAGCAGGTAGTGCAGCATGCCGTACCGCGAGCTGTTCCAGAACGCGTCGCCGAACCGCGGGTCGTACCTGCACGACAACTCACTGGTTACAGGCCTATCAATGTTGATTGTTATGGTTGATAACCATAACAATCAACATACAAATGAAAGCATATATATGGATCAATCTGAGCCGCCACATTTGACACACGAGAGTCTCTAGGAAGTTATAATATTGCAAATGGCGCACCGACCTCTACAATTAATCTATGATTTCATATACAATCATAGATTAATTAAACAGGTCGGTTATGAAATTAAAGATTAATTAAGAGAACTGTGCGCCATTTGCAATATTATTTAGTCTGTTTTTTAGGGTTCCGTACCCAAAGGGTACCAACGGGACCCTATTACTAAGCCTACGCTGTCCGTCCGTCCGTCCGTCCGTCCGTCCGTCCGTCCGTCCGTCTGTCAGCGGGCTGTATCTCGTAAACCGTAATAGATAGACAGATGAAATTTTCACATATTATGTATTTCTATTGCCGCTATAACAACAAATAATAAAAATTAAATTAAATTAAATAAATTAAATAAAAATGGGTAGGTGGGTAGATGGAAATCGTTTAATTTATTTTTTTTAACGGAACCCTAAAAGAGCGAGGCCCGACTTGCACTTGGCCGATTTTTTTAACAAACGAGTACCGAAAATTTTGACTATGTTGCTATTGGTCCACGTAATCAACATAGAGTACCAGGCCCCACCCCTAAAATGACCCATCTCACTATGTCAATATCGGAAATGTGCGAGAGAAAATACATACTCAGTACCCCACCCCTAACAATGACCCATCTCACTCTGTCAATATCGGAAATGTGCGAGAGACTACATACTCAGTACCACACCCCTAACAATGACCCATCTCACTGTCAATATCGGAAATGTGCGAGAGACATACTCAGTACTCCACCCCTATCAATGACTCATCTCATTCTGCCAATATCGGAAATGTGCGAGAGACAATACATGCTCAGTACCCCACCCCTATCAATGACTCATCTCATTCTGTCAATATCGGAAATGTGCGAGAGACAATACATACTCAGTACCCCACCCCTAACAATAACCCATCTCAATCTGTCAATATCGGAAATGTGCGAGAGACATACTCAGTACCCCACCCCTATCAATGACCCATCTCAATCTGTCAAAATCGGAAATGTGCAAGAGATACTCAGTACTCCACCCCTATCAATGACTCATCTCATTCTGTCAATATCGGAAATGTGCGAGAGACAATACATACTCAGTACCCCACCCCTAACAATGACCCATCTCAATCTGTCAATATCGGAAATGTGCGAGAGCTATACTCAGTACCCCACCCTGAACAATGACCCATCTCATTCTGTCAATATCGGAAATGTGCGAGGGACAATACATACTCAGTACCCCACCCTGAACAATGACCCATCTCACTCTGTCAATATCGGAAATTGGCGAGAGACATACTCAGTACCCCACCCCTATCAATGACTCATCTCATTCTGTCAATATCGGAAATGTGCGAGAGACATACTCAGTACCCCACCCCTATCAATGACTCATCTCATTCTGTCAATATCGGAAATGTGCGAGACATACTCAGTACCCCACCCCTATCAATGACCCATCTCAATCTGTCAATATCGGAAATGTGCGAGAGACATACTCAGTACCCCACCCCTATCAATGACTCATCTCATTCTGTCAATATCGGAAATGTGCGGGAGACATACTCAGTACCAGTACTAGTTTTTTGGTGGGTAGGTGAACAAATGTCAACACATACTTTTGAGAGCTCCTCAATATTTATTTAATTTAAAATTAGGAAAAGTGGTTTTAAACATTAAATTATGTGTTAGTGGTCAATAACCTACCAGCAGTTACTCCTTCAGCTGTTCCTACAACATTATTTTGCCTCCATAATAAGCAAAGGGAGCACACTGTTTCACTGTGAGTACTGTCACACAATTCTTTCATTATGGAATCCATCAAACAATCTGTGCAAGATTTAGCACAGCACTTCAATACCACAATGGCGGAATTCCAGAACAGTTTGAGCACATCAGTTCCAGTTACTGGCCCAACCCCAAATATTGCGGCACAATTCAGCTCGTTTAGATCGTTTGTGCTCGCTGCACTGGAGAATCTGCAGCGGCAAGTGGAACATCTCTCCAAGCAACAGGATCGGCTTGAAATGAATACCAGGAAGAAGATTCTATTAGTCCATGGTGTTCCTGAGGAGAAGAATGAAGATGTTGCATCTTTGGTGACTAAAACATTGTCAGCCCGCCTCAATATGCCGGACCTCTCAGTAGAGGATGTCAGCCGTTGCCATCGCATGGGAAGATCCAAAGCTGG
The DNA here is from genome assembly GCA_029955525.1 of Oeneis ivallda. Lineage (NCBI taxonomy): Eukaryota > Metazoa > Arthropoda > Insecta > Lepidoptera > Nymphalidae > Oeneis > Oeneis ivallda. The sequence goes on from JARPMR010000021.1 coordinate 4,086,799, forward strand.
TAAACATAGGGCTATTCTCCTTAAGTTTAAGCAGCTGGCACTACGAAACCAGGTCTGGTTTGAAAAGTCTAAACTTAGGAATTCAGGAGTAACCTTATCTGAATTTCTCACAAAAGATAGGCATGACACATTCATGGCTGCAAGACAGCGCTTCGGTATCTCAAAATGTTGGACAAAAGACGGTGACATTTTTGTAATTGGGCCTGATAATAAACGCATTCGCGTTTTCTCAAAATCTGATCTTGACGACATCCCTTGTCCAACTGATGGCCAGGCTGGATCTACTACTGGTACTTCTGCTACTCCTTCAGACCCAACGCCAGCTCCGCATAATAGTCGGGCCAGGAGAAACGTGAGAAAGTGATTATATTTATGTAGATAGGATTTTTCAACTCATGTATTATGCCTCTGTTTGTATTCCATTCTCATTTGAAGTCTCATCCCTGGACTTAAAACGCCTCCTATAACCTAGGTACTAATTTGGTACTTATGCTCATATGCTGCTTAGGTAGGTAAAACAATTTGTACATAATATACACTTTTTCTTTTTATTAATTAGTTTGTGGGCACACAAAGGTTGTTTTGATAAATTAAATATAAATGACGCATTCACGTCAGATTGTTTTACCACAGATAATATCATTTTGATTGCGTTCCGTTATGCGTGGCTCAGTATTTCCCTATTAAGTATATTATACTGGTTATATCGACTATAAAATATAGTCAATAATCAGTAATTTTATCTAAGTTGATGTACTAAATGTATAACGATAAGACTATTTTCCAGTATATACTTAAATCTTTGAATTAAATACATAAATAACTTAGACTTAATATTAGGTAAAATTAGGTAATTTGTTTTATGAGTGGATAATGTGTAATTTCTCTTCTTTAAATATTGTGGTCGAACGTAATATCAAACTACAAGGTGTTGTTTTTTTTTTTTGGTTATTTTAATGATTCTTTAACGTATTTAATCATATTAGTGTATCATACAATGTTTGACACGCAGCCAACGTTGTCCACCAACTCAATGCCAATGTTGTTTGGTATGCAGATATCTATTGATAATATTTAGATACCTACTTTGCTAATTGTGATAAACTTATTTACTAGTATGTATTGATTAGTGTTAATTTTGTCTACTGGTGGGTATTAAATGACCTAACTAATTTGTGTAATAAATTTTATATTATTAAATTATTATTTAATTTATATTAATAGTATTATACTATTATTGTTATATATATAAATATTGTATATTACATCTAGTTACAACTAATTTTATTATACGTTATGTCATCTCAAAATATTGGTTTGGATGACTCTTTTTTTTCACTTTCGTCTTGTGATGGATTGAGTAGCAACGACAGTTTTCACAGTATCCCTTCCCTTGAGGAAACTCTCGATTCACACTTCTCAGATGTGCTGAAAAATTTCAATATTATTCACTTGAATGCTCAAAGTATTCCTGCACATTTTCCTGATATGCTTTCGTCCTTTAATTGCAAGAATATTCATGCTATTTTGATATCTGAATCGTGGTTGAAGCCGTGTCTATCCTCCTCTTCTTATGCTCTCCCTGGTTTTCATCTCATACGGAATGATCGCACTAGTCGGGTCGGCGGAGGTGTTGCGATATACCTCAGATCTTACATTCCATTCTCGGTCATCAGTATATCAACACAGCAAGCTGTACCAGGAGAGGAGCATTTGTTTGTTGAGGTTACTTTTTCCAACATAAAACTCTTACTTGGTGTTTATTATAATCCCAGCCTCACAATAGATTACTTTCCAGGATTTGAAAGTCTCTTGGACCAATTCACCCCACGATATCAGCATTCAATCATTATGGGTGATTTTAATACATGCCTATTAAAAAACGACTCGCGTGCACTCCGTCTTACTTCTTTAGTGAAGGCGGCCAACCTTCATATTCTTCCTCTATCTGCAACACACTCTTTTCCAAACTGTTCTCCATCTCTTCTGGACCTTATCCTTGTTTCCTCTCTAGACTTTGTAGCAAAGCATGGTCAGTGTCCTGCAGATGCTTTTTCTTATCACGATCTGATATTCCTGTCCTATAAAATTCGCCCCCCTAAAGCAAAATCAAGAATTCTTCTGCAACGTAATTTTAGTGGTATGGATCTTAATCTTCTGCGTAAGGATGCATTACAAATTGACTGGACTGAAGTACTTACAGGTGAAAACGTTGACGAGAGGGTAGAAATTTTTAATTCCTGTCTGACAAAGCTCTATGACGCCCATGCTCCAATTCGGCCGGTTAGAATGAAACATCTTCCTGCTCCTTGGCTTTCTGAGGATATTAAAATTGTACAACACAAAAAGAATGTAGCGAGAGCTAAACATAAGTCGGATGCTAGTCAAATCAATTGGGAAAAATATAAGAGCATACGGAATCGGTGTAACAGGTTGTGTAGAGATAAACAACGACGCCATATCCATAAATCCGTACTTGAAGAAGAAGATTCTGCGCGGGTATGGAAATTTCTGAAATCTCTTGGGGTTGGGAAGGCAAGTAAAAGTTCTCATTTAAATAATAATATTGATTTAAATTATCTTAACCAGCATTTTTCTGCATCTTGTACCATTGATGGTACCGTAAAACAAAATACAAAGAATCAAATTCTAGCTTTACCCACTCCAGATTACTCTCCTTTCATTTTTAGTCAAATTGACTGCAGTGATGTTAAGAGAAGTATTATGGAAGTCAACTCCGATGCCGTTGGTATTGATTGCATTAGTCGTAAAATGATCACTCCCATCATAGATCTTTTAGCTCCTGTCATTGTGTCTATTTTTAACCATTCCATTTGTACTGGTGTATTTCCTTCTTCTTGGAAGGATGCACAGGTAACTCCTATACCTAAAAAAACAAACCCATCTTGCTTTTCCGACTACCGACCTATTTCTATCTTGCCATTCCTGTCTAAGGTTTTTGAGCGTATCGTTCATAAACAGATGACACTTTTCCTTTCCAGATATAACCTTTTGAATCCATTTCAATCCGGTTTCCGCTCTGGTCATAGTACGACTACTGCTCTGGTGAAAATTACTGATGATATCCGTTTCGGCATGGATAATCAATGTGTGACGGTGTTGACTTTACTAGATTTCAGTAATGCATTCAATAATGTTGATTATGAGCTTCTTTTAGCTATTCTAAATTCTCTTAACATATCTCCTGAGGCAGTTGACTGGTTTCGTAGTTACTTGCACGGGCGCCGGCAGCGGATACGGGTCGAGGAAAATTGCTCAGACTGGTGTTCGATAAATGCTGGAGTCCCGCAAGGTGGCGTGTTGTCACCCCTTCTTTTTTCAATCTTCATCAGTTCAATAACTCATCAATTATCTTCTCTCTACCACCTGTACGCTGATGATCTCCAAGTCTATGCTCAGTCTAAATTACAAGATTTGCCCAAGACTATTGAACAAGTAAATCAGGATTTAGATACCATTGTTCAATGGAGCAATTCATTTGGTCTCAAGGTAAATCCTTCTAAAACTCAAGTAATTGTAGTAGGCAGCCAAAAGCTAGTGTCTCGGATAGATTTGACTTCTCTACCTTGTGTTGTCTTTGATGGAGTTCAACTTCAGTATAGTGACACTGTAAAAAACCTTGGTATCATTTTTGATAAATTTTTCTCCTGGGCCCCTCAGATTTGTGAAGTGAGTAGGAAGATGTTTGCAGCGGTTGGTTCTCTGAGAAGACTCAATTACTTTCTACCCATACCTACTAAAATTGCGCTTTCACAGTCTCTCCTCTTGCCAATTCTAGATTATGCTGATACTTGTTATTTAGACTTAAGTGTTGAGCAACTTAATAAACTCGAGCGCATCCAAAATCTCTGCATAAGGTTCATATATGGGCTTCGTAAATATGACCACGTTTCCGAATTTCGCAAAAAACTCGAGTGGCTCCCAATTCGCCTTCGCAGGAATACACATCTTCTGTCACTTCTGTACTCTGTTCTATTCAATCCATCCACCCCTCCTTATCTGAAAGAGCGGTTTCAGTTGCTATGTGATTCTCATTCAGGTCGATCTCTTCGCTCAGATGAAAACCTTCTACTTAAATTTCCCTCACATAGCACCACATTTTACTCCAAATCATTCACCGTAGAAGCTGTTCGGCTTTGGAATTCCCTTCCTGTTGATATTAGGCGTGCGAAATCGCTGCCTATTTTTAAGCGGCTACTCAATAAGCACTTTATGCCTGCTTAATCCTTATGTAATATATCTATATTTTATAATGTATAATAATATTGTGTATCTATACAGTTATATTTATTTATTTATTTATTATATTGTATTTATGTATTATATATTAGGTATATGTTATTATATTTTATATATTTTATGTATGTATTTATTTACTACTTTTTGTACCTATTATTGTGTTAAATATTGTTACTTTCAGTTTCTAATGGCATTTGTTTTCTTGTATTTTTCTATTTTGTAAGCTATTTGAAATTTTGTGCACACCCTTCCCTGTGTTTTTGTTTAAAACTCCTTCTTTTACCATGGGTTGCCTGGAAGAGATCGCTTTTCAGCGATAAGGTCGCCTTTGTACTCTGTGTTTTTTTTATGTATGTATTAGTCATGTAAGCTGTTATCCTGTGGTGTACAATAAAGAATATTTTCATTTTCATTTCATTACCCCACCCCTATCAATGACTCATCTCATTCTGTCAATATCGGAAATGTGCGAGAGACATACTCAGTACCCCACCCCTATCAATGACCCATCTCAATCTGTCAATATCGGAAATGTGCGAGAGCATACTCGGTACTCGTTTGTTAAAAAAAAAAACTATACTTCCAGAGAAACTCGCATCTGCTTACGCCTTACAGCGCCGAAAACCCCGAATTTTTTTGGAACTTCCCCTCATCGTGGAACCACTGCATACATAGCATAGTATTTATAGTATTGTAAACTTGTTTTGAAAAGAGCAACCGCGGAGTTTCTTGCTGGTTCTTCTCGGTAGGAAGGGCATTCCGAACCAGTGGTAGACTCATCGACGATTCAAAAGCACCTGTAAAAGTTTATTTCTTGTAAAAAATTATTCCAGGGTGTCCACTCTAAATCGTGAAAACATTTCCCTGACTTTTCCCTGACTTTCCCTGACCATTTCTAAAATTTTCCCTGACCTTTTTAGCTGTAATTTTTCAAAGTAAAAATGTTTCTCTTGCGAATGATTGTAAGATACAAAAATTAAGTCTTCACAAACACTCTTAGAGATTTATGTTATTGGCTACCCAAGGTGTCCAACTATCAGGGTGACAATTTTCAACACAGATAGATTGCCACACCATAACCATACCGTACCATACATACACCATACCCATAAACAATTATACCGAACACCACCTTACCTTAATTAAACGATACTACCACCAGCCATTATCTGGGTATAGCCTACGACAAGGTCAGCGTTACGTCCGTTTTTTTTATTATCTACATGGCAAAGCCTATTTGCGCTTGAAAAGGTATCGCTGACCCTGTCGTAGACTGTAAACCATGATACCAAACACCACACACCCTATTACAGGACTAGGCTAGAATAGGTATTAAACATCATCACATCTATGAATTACCACCATATAAAACTTTGACATTTATTGAGATCAATAACACATGTTAGGAACTGAATTAGGAAGCTTCAACTTATATGTAAGTGCAATAATTTAATCAATTTTTCTTCTTTTCTCTTCCAGAGCGTTTTTCAAAGTTTACAACTCTACATTTTCTTTTTCTCTTTGTAGTTCCAGTTTCTTCTTTTTCTCCTCTACTTCTCGTATTTTCTATACGATTTTGCGTTTTTCAGCTTGTTTCTGCTGTTCTTTAGACTCATTTTCTTTCTTTTTTTCTAGACACGCGTGATATTTCTTCCTAGCACTTCTGACAGACACTAGTAGGCTGTTACTCGTGATGTGGTTTTCAGGGCCATCAATGGTTTTAAGGTAATCATAAACAGTTCTTTGTGCAATCAGTGACTCTTTTGTCAAATTTTCTACCAACAGTGATTTGTTGACAGAAAACCCGCCCTCAACACTTGCATTACCGTGAGAAATGATGAAACAAATTTTCATGACTTTCCATATGTCTTCATACTGTTTAACTCCACCTATGAGTAGATGGTAACACTTGTCCAAACCAACCGCATCCTCATTGAAGTCTTCGAACTTTTGTCTCCAAGTTCCCTGAGCTTCAGATAACATTTTTTTGTATTGTTTTTCTGCTCTGTCCACCTCTCCTTGAATCTTGTCTTGTTCATGTAACGTTTCAAGCACTATGTCGACGCGATTCGATGCTATTTCGGAGTAATTAATAATAACTCGTGGATCGAAACACGTCAAACCACGAACAAAACGAATCTTAATGGGACTTTTATCCAACAGTTTCACAACCGTTTGAACAATTAGTTTTTGAAAGTCGGATTTAAACGCTAGCTCGACTTGCGGACTGCATTTAGCATCTTTAAGCAGGCGCTTTGCTCCATATCCGATATCTGTCTTTTCTAACGGCAGCAGGTTCTCTTTATCGTCTAAATAAAGGTTAATAATATTATGACTCGAAGCCGTTTCTAGTTTGGATGGCTTTACAATCTTTGCCATGAGATTGTGAAGTAACTCTAGGAGGGCAGTGTAGAGAAACGGAGCCATAGGTTTCTCGCTTTGGAATCGGCGCAAAAAAGGTTCGAATTCGTTAGTCAAACTTTTTACAGTTGATAGGTGGACTTTTACCAAGGGATTCTTCATAATTTCTTTTAAGATTTTTTGATTATGGTTTTCAGGGACTGTACGATTATTGACAAATTGGTTGACCTTGTCATAAATTTTGATAGCTCTTTCAATGCAAGGACCATTTTCTAACCATCTAATAGATGTGAATTTTTGTGGAAATACAGTCCCTTCTGTGATTTGTGTGTATAAAGCTCGTCGTGCTGGACTATCTTTAAAGAGATTGTACATAGTTTTTAGTACTTCAAAAGTCTTCCAATCTACTTTTTGATGACCTGTTTTGAAAGCACCATTGACAGTGTGCAATCCACACACACCTATGTTCAATAAGGGACTTTTTGTTTCCTCGGAAGAAAGAACATTTTTCAATTTTTTCAGAAAACTAATGTTCACATTGGGGCCATCCATCGAAACTTGTAGCAGTCTTTTTCTATCTAAATCAGCCAATCCTTCCAGAAATGAGTCTACAAGATTATCAGCTGTTTGCCGTCCCAGAAAAACAGAGGTCAAATATCTTGTGGCTACTGTGTTAGTATTAACGCACCAATATCTGACGCACAAGCCCATCTGACATTTTTGGGCCACTTTATTCAGGGATTCGTCAAATGAGATGACGTAATATAAGCATTCTCTAAGCAGGCTATTCAGTGTCGTCTGAATGAATGGCGCAATGCCATGGTTAATCACATATGACGCTTTTGTTTTACCCATGGTAAAGTTCAAAGATAAACATATTATTTAGACTTACTAAATTTTAAATTTACTAACTAACTAAATTAAGTGGCTAACTCTGTCATACATAGTCAGCGAAAGAGCCCAGGACAATCAGACCTTCGTTATTTTATAAAAGTTGAAAGCTTCTCTGCGTAATATGTCCCCAGCACAGGTAAGAAAGATCCCCGACTATGAAGTTTAGATCATGGTAGCTTTGAGAGATATCAGGTTGCAAATGTTTATACACCTTTGTTACCTGATTTGGTAAACTATGGATTTTTAGGGTATGTAAAAAGTAGCATGTGTTAGTTCAGGGTATAATGTATCTTCATTCCAAATTTCAGCCAAATCGCTGCATTAGTTGCGGCATGAAGAAGTAATAAGTGAATTTCGGTTTTTCAAAATCCTGCGGGAACCAAGAATTTTTACGAAATATAAATTAGCCCAGGTGTTAATCCAAGCTTTAATCTATCTCCATTCCAAATTTCAGCAAAATCTGTCCAATTATTTATTACTTAATTATTATTTTGTTATATATAATATATGTGTGTGTATGTTTATCTTTGTAACTCTTTCACGCAAAAATTTCTAAACGGATTTGGCTGAAATTTGAAATGTAGATAGATTATACCTTGGATTAATACACAAATTACTTTTCATCCCGAAAAATTCTTGACTCCCGCAGGATTTTGTAAACACCGAAATTCACGTGTTACTTCACGTAAGAGTTGTGGCGTGCACGCCACAACTCTTGAACCGATTTGACTGAAAATGGGAATGGAGATAGATTATACCCTGGATTAGTACATAACTACATAGGCTACTTTTTATACCGTAAAATCCATGGTTCACCAAATCAAGTAGCAAAGGTGTATAAACTTTTGCTACTTGATATCTCCCAAAGCCACCATGATCCAAACTTCATAGTCGGGGATCGTTCCTAACTGTACTGGGGACATACGCAGAGAAACTTTCAGCTTTTATAAAATGACGAAGGACTGATTGTCCTGGATTCTTGGGCGTAATTTGTGTTTACTAGGGTAGTTGTAACGTTGATTCCTACAGACTTAATTTTGTTGTTATTATAGAACATTTTAATTTGATAATCAATCAATTTTGACGTGATAACATCTAATAAATCGATGAACACCGGCTGCACGCACGAAAGAGTGTCACGTTCTGCCTGAGCCTGTGCGTGCAAGCAAGAGCGCGGAACAAGCGATAGAGAGGCACGATTGGCCCAAGCATTAGCTTGTTGTGACACATTTATTCATCAATGTTTCTTTATGACCTTATCACGTAAAACTATCGTCCTTAAACCGACTTTACAGACAACCAATTTTTTTAGATTTAATTTACATTTTGTTAATCTGAAAGTAGAATAACATGAGAGACCTATTAATTGGGATATTTTATATGCATATACCATTAGAGAAAAGAGCGCATTCTTTTTCCGTTTTTCATAACAGAATAATGTAAGGGACTAATTCTGAAAAGCTCTAATTATTAAGTAAAGTAAGGGACATGTAATGAACAAAAAAAAATTGGCAATGAGATTTACTTTAATTCTAATTTTACAATAAAAAATAAAGTCCCTTAAATTAAATTTTCTACCAAAAATCGGTCTAGAATGTCCGAAAATGTTACTGTAACGGACATTTTTTTGAACGATATCGAATTTTCAAGTATACCAGTCGATAGAGCGCAAAATTCCGAATCCAATGATATATATAACTCATTTTGGGCAAAATGTCCCTTACGTTAATTGATACTTCTGGTATCGATATAATAATACTACTACTACCACTACCCCTACCCCGACCCCTACCCCTACCCCTACCCCTACCACTATCACTACCACTACCCCTACCCCTACCACTACTACTACTACTACTACTAAACAGATTGTGATAGGAACTAAATATGTCACTAAGTATACATATAACATCGCATGCCGTGGCGAGGCGTCGCCACGCGAGAAATCTGTTTTACGTGCCGCTATAGATGTTTCACATCAAAAAAGTAGGTAAACAAAGGGTGCAGCTCACTTGATCGCGACGGGGTAGATGGTGCCGCCCACCTCGAAGCTGCCCTTCTTGAACTGCATGACGGAGGTGTTGTTGATGCAGGTGCCCTCCGGGAAGATCAGGATGGGCGGGTTGTCCGGCACCGAGATGTGCTCCTTCAACCTGAACACAATCAATTTTGTCTATTTGAATCAATTTTGTCTACCCGTTTTCTCTTGATATCCCTTAGAGAAAATGAGTAGGCAAAATTATTTAGTGGCGCTCAGTAGTAGGTCGTTGATTGGTGGTCCTGAACACAATCAGCCACCATCATCATCATCATCATCGACCCGTCAACGGCGCACCACTGAGCGCAGGTCTCCTCTCAGAGAAGGGTTATAGGCCATAGTCCACCACGCTGGCACAATGTAAAACAGACTTCACACACCTTCGAGAACATTATGGAGAACTCTCAGGTGTGCAGGTTTCCTCACGATGTTTTCCTTCACCGTTGAAGCGTGTGATATTTAATTGCTTAAACGCACTTAACTCCGAAAAGTCAGAGGTGCGTACCCGGGATCGAACCTGCGACCCCCGAATAGGAGACCACATTACTAACCACTACTTAACCTGTGGCCATCACTGCTTAACCTGAATACAATATACGGGTAGAATATACAATTTTCAAAAAGTTTCCTACAAACATTTTTTGCTTACGTTTTGCTTCGCTCGCGTTAAGATCGATTTTTCAAACGCCTATTTTCTCCTTGATTTTAATTATATTTTTTGTAAAATTTTCAAAAATCCTTTCTTATCGGATGCCTACGTCATTATAGCTATTTGTATGCCAAATTTCAGCCTGATCCGTCCAGATGGGTCCATTTAAATTTTATCGCAATCGTTCGAGCGGTTTTAAGAAAATCAACAATAAATTATATACTTTGTAGTGGCGCGGACGTTAGAAGTCGTTTTAACAAAAAAAAAATTATATTAAACTAGCTGATGCCCACAACTTCGTCCGCGTGTTAATTTTTTAAAATCCCTCGGGAACTCTTTGATTTTCCAGGATAAAAGTAGCCTATGTCACTCTCCAGGTCCTCAGCTATTCCCATGCATAAAACGTCGATCCGTAGCCCTGTTGCGGCGTGATTGAAGGACAAACTAACAAACAAACACACTTTCGCATTTATAATATAGAATGATTATACTAAAGCGATACCTTTTAGCGACTGCATGTCTGTCCTTGACCTCTGATCTCTCAAACCAGATGTGGGGCGACGCCCTCGCCAGCGCCCTCTGCAGCAGTCCCAGAAAACCGCTGTGCCGCTGACCTATCTGCAAACATACATATGTTATCCAAATGTATTGATTAACATTAACACGCCAAAAAAATACAGTACCCGGCGATATATATATTGCACATCGGCCCTTGGAACAAAACGCTATTCTATTCTATTCACAGTTCGACTGCATTTTTTTTATATATGTTACGTGATGTGCTCGCCGATTGTGAAGAGATTTCAGTAATTACTACGTGAATTTCTGGCTAGCTTTCCTTGCAATAGAATAGAAAAAGCGTTTTATTCCAAAGGCCGATGTGCAATATATATCGCCGGGCACTGTAATTTTTTTGTAACTTACATAGGCAAACAAGTGTAAATTAAAAATTTTATCTTTAAAAAACAATCTTTTAGTAGCTGGCTACATCGTTAGACGCTGGCTATCATCTAGATCCAGACTACTCGTCAAGACGAATCAAACGAGTCGAAACTCGATGGGGTTGTGTCGTTTCATTGCGAAGTTCCTATGGCCACCTTCCAGCTCCACCATCAGACCCTGTTACCATTGAAATACAAACTACTCATCGAGACGATTCAAATGAGCCTGAACTCGATGAGGCTGTGTCGTTTCATTGCGAAGTTCCTATGGCCACCTTCCAGCTCCATCATCAGATCAGCACCATGTCATCATAATATTGCATTATCACGCGATTTACACATGTATGCAAAATTTCAGCTCAATCGGTAACCGGGAAATGGATCAAATTTAATTTGCAAGATTTGATGACAAACATCGGGACAGGTGAAACTAAATAAAAGCTTGTAAAGACAAGTTTTCCAAAAACTTTTTTAACCTCCGACGCAAAAAAGGGGTGTTATAAGTTTGACGTATGCATCTGTGTCTGTCCCCTCGTAGCAACCTCCCCAATGGAGCCGATTTTGATGCTGTTTTTTTTTTGAAAGCTAATGTAATCGAGATGGATCTTAGCTTTAATTTGTGAAGATCTGCTCAGGCGTTTGAAGATCATCACCTCATTTCCCACTTGATTAAAGGGTCTTACAAGCTTTCACTGGTGCGATTGATTTGAAATTTGTGGTAATTTTACTTCGGATTATTTCCGAGGCATGGGAACCTTGAGCTGATGCTGCAGCATCATGTAGTCTGCGGGATGCCCAACTCCTCAGCAACTTACAGCAGATATAGCGTGTTGGGGCTCATTAGAACGGTCTCAATGAGTAGGTGTCAGATAGATGATGATCGAGGATCGAGGTGGAGGGTCTGATGATGGAGCAGCGAACTGGGTAACAGGGTGTCGGGTATATCGTCATTCGAGCAAACCCGTGGGCGATGGTTGCGATGGAATGAATGATGATGCGCTAACAGTTCGTAGAAAAGATGTATCAATGATTGCTACAGTGTCGATTGTTATTGACTGAATTTATGGCCTTCTTGCTTCAGCAATCATCATCATCATCATCAACCCATCAACGGCTCACCACTGAGCGCAGGTCTCCTCACAGAGAAGGGTTATGGGCCATAGTCCACCGCGCTGGCCCAATGCAAATAGACGGACTTCACACACCTTCGAGAGCATTATGGAGAACTCTCAGGTGTGCAGGTGATGATCTGCATCTCGCGATGATTTCCTTCACCGTTGAAGCAAGTGATATTTAATTGCTTAAACGCACTTAATTCCGAAAAGTCAGAGATGCGTGCCCGGGATCGAACCTCCGACCCCCCGAATAGGAGACCACAGTCCTAACCACTAGGCTATCACCGCTTCATCAATGCACCTCTATAATTGATCTATGATTACCACTGGACAGATTACTGTCACATTTTTTTTGGGGACCTACTTGATTGACTCCATTTTGGCGCTGTGAACGTCACGAGTGTCCAAGGAACTAAAATTAGTGAGGGCACTAGTTGATAGTAGATACTCTTTGGCACTTCCTGCATCCCTATATTATTACTAGCTGACCCAGCGAACTTCGTACCGCCAACTTATCTATATGAATAAAACAAATAAACTATCCTAATCCAAAAAAACTATCCTATCTTTCAAGTTGGACCAAATTACAGATAGTTACGAAGTATGATCTAAATCGGTTAAGTAGTTTAGGAGTCCATCGCGGACAAACAACGTGACACGTAATTTATAAATATTTAGATGAGGTATGGTGTCGTGTGATGCGGGTTGTTACGTTCTCTCAAATATGGTTGAGCTAAGCAATGGCTGGGTCATGCGACATGCTCGTGAACGGGTTCCACCGGCTGGAATGGGGCTACTTTCTGTCTGCCCATCTTAACATGTGTTGAATTATAATTAGGTATGCTCATGTGGAACTTCCCCTCATTGTGGAAACACTGCATATATAGCATAGTATCTATTGTATTGTAAACTTGTTTTGAAAAGAGCAACCGCCGAGTTTTTTGCTGGTTCTTCTCGGTAGGAAGGACAGAACTTATCGACGATTCAAAAGCACTGGTAAAAAAGTTTATTTGAATAAAAAAACATTTCTATTCTATTAGTTCCAGAGACACTCGTATGGTTAATGTGGCGCTACAAACGGGTCCATAAATTAAGCTGGTGGGAGGCTTCGGCCGTGGCTATTTACCACCCTACTGTCAGAGACGTGCCGCCAAGCGATTTAGCGTTCCGGCACGATGGCGTGTAGAAACCGATTAGGAGTATGCGTTGAATGTTCACTGCCATACTCCTTCCAAGTTAGTCCACTACCATCTTAGACTGCATCGTCACTTCCCATCAGGTGAGATCGCAGCCAAGGAATATCTTGTCATCACATAAAAAATTTAATCTGTCATTTGTATAGGGAACGCCAGTCCTGTGTTGATAGATTAATTATTTATAAGTATAACAGAGGTCAGTGATGTTAGCCAATACCGTAGTAATAGTGTCGACAAAAGAGATGCGATTGTCGAAAGCTATTCCATTGATCGTAATTGTATTCGATGACATTAGCGTCAAAGTAATATCAACCATAACAACATTGAATTAGAGCTCAATTTCGTGTATGTATTCTTATGCGTTTAGATATGTACGATACGCTCCATGTTAAAATCGGTTGTGCTGAATTTGTGACTTTAAATCAATACAGTCAAGGATTATTTTACTGTGACGCTAATTTCATCGAATACGAATACTATCAATGGAATAACTTTTAGACAGTTGGTACCCAGAAGTGACTGTAGCAATCATTTTTGGACAAGCCCATGACTCTGAAGGTGACTTCGATTGAAACTGAGTTATGTAACACTTCCCTTTATGAAGTCTGACGTCACAATACACAAATATGCCCAACACATTCCCACATACATACCACTTATGTAGACGTCTGTTTCCACCACATTGGTTTTTTTTTTTGCCAGAAAGTTGCCTGAAAGAGATCGCTAGGTGGCGATAAAAAACTTGAGAGGTGTCAAGGGACACCCGGATGGAACGAAGTTCCTTTCGATTAATTAATTTGGCATTGTGTTCATTATTTTCACAGTACAATATAAGATCTCGGTAGCCTTGTGGCCTGTTTTATAACTTAATAAAAAATTAGGGGATAATTCCACATGTAGAAATTATTTAAAATAAAATTGAAAATAGAAAATTCAGTCTGTCGAGCTGGGATTCGAACCATCGACTTTTAACTGTTTAGCGACTGTCGAAACCACAAGGCTACCGAGATTTTATATTGTACTGTGAAAATAATGAACACAATGCCAAATTCACATTCAAAAAAGTGACGGTTTCAAAAAAGTGTCGGTTCAATTTTGTCTTAATTTTTTCGGTCTAGCCCCCTTCCGCACCGCGCGATAAGGAACTAAGTACGTTCCAAAAACCAATTAATAACAATTTATTATTATAGTTCTTGCAATCCACGAGGGCGACTGACTTATGGTTGTGTGTGTGTTGTATCTGTATAGGTGTGAGCGAGCGCAATGCTCGCGCCTGCTCGCTCCCACCTAGGCTTTGACAAGCACGCACACTTATGCAATGTGCATGTACACGAAGTAACCACGAGTAAAGCTCACTCGCCTTCGTGAATTGCAAAAACTGTACTACCAGTCCGCTTCAAGTTGGCCGTCGACGACCGTTACAAAATGACGTCATACTGTACCGCTGGCAAAAAAATGATTGTGTTCGTACTGTCACCACGAGTGTGACGGAAGTTTTCATTTCTGGCAACGCTTTTCATGGCGACGTCTTGCATTTCGAAGGGCGTGATTTTTAATTTCTTATTTTTCTGCTCTTAGAAGAAAGTCATTAATTAAAGTAGTTAAATAGTCTGCGCTATGCAAAATTTTTCCTTTTTTACTGTTTGTAGAAAACGACTCGCGAACAATAGTATCCAGGGAACACAAACAACAAATCACATCACACTCACACTAAAATATTAGTGTAAGTGTAGTAGTGTTCGCCTTTCAAATTCAAATTCAAATTATTTATTTGCCAGATTGAGTACATTTAAGATCTTAACAATTATAATACATTCGCTTCAATCCGCCACAGAGTAGCATGCAAATATGTAATTAGTTACATAGTTAATAGTTGTCCTTATAACTAAGTAATATTATTAATTTAAATTACTGAAAAGGTTGCAAGACATCGTATAATGTATAAAAAATTTTTTCTTGCAACCATTTCTTAAGTTCATAATTAAATTTTTTCTGTGGGATCATCCTAATTTCTGCAGGTAGTTTATTAAAAATCTTTATGCACATAGCGTAACAATTTTTCCGACACAGTGCCGTTTTTGAAATTCTGTCAAAAATTAATTTATTCAGATAATAATAAAGGCGAAAGTTTGTGTATCTGTGTGTATGTTTGTTACTCTTTCACGCAAAAACTACTGGACGGATTTGGCTGAAATTTGGAATGGAGATAGGTCATACCTAGGATTAATTTATCCCGGAAAAGTAAAGAGTTCCCGCGGGAATCAAAAAACCTTAATCCACGTGGACGAAGTCGCGGGCGTCGTCTAGTAACTAATGATTGAAACAACAAAAAATTGGTTGTCTGTAAAGTCGGTTTACGGACGCGTTTTACGTGATAACGTCATTAAGATGAACAGCGTGCTGCTAGAACTAGCTCGCGACACATCCGCTAACCACAGCGCGGACGCGATGACTGGCGGGCGCCGGGCGGCCGCGGTCACAAGCCAACGCTTGGGCCGATCGTGCCTCTCTATCGCTTGTTCCGCGCTCTCGCTTGCACGCGCAGGCTCAAGCGAAACGTGACACTTCTTCGTGCGTGTAGCCGGTGTTCATCGATTTATAAAACGTTATCACGTCAAAAAATTATAAGCATAGTACTGACGATCGCGAGCGGTACGTTGCTGTCTGTACTAAGCGGGTCTGACTTGAGGCGCGGTGCGGGGAAGCGCGACGGGAGGTAGCGGCCGACTTGAAGCGGACGGGTATAAATAATTGTTATTATATTTTTGATTGCGACCCCACACCGAGGCGCAGCGTTGGAAAACCTCCCACAAGATGGACGGGCGACCTCCGGCTGCCGCTGCAATACTACAATAATGGATACATACGCCACAAGACCGCGTTCTGTGGCGATCATTTTTGCGCTCACCAGCGAATAGCAGCTGTCCCAAATCAACACCAGCATATCAATCGAGCTGGTGTGGTTACAGACGGCGCAAGCTCGTGTCCTGTGGCGATCTATTCAAGAGACCCATCTGCACTCACCAGCGAAGAGCGGGAATGCGACCCCAGGAGGAGCAGCGTTGGAAAACCATATCGAGCGAGTCGCTGAGACCACTGGATACAGGCGGCGCAAGATCCTGTTCTGTGGCGATATTTTCAAAAGACCCGTGAAGACTCACCAATTCAAAGCAGGAATGGCGACCCCAAACCAGGAGGCGTGTCGGAAAACCGCCCACAAGATGGATACGAACGCCACAAGCGCGCGTCCTGTGGCGACCCCTTCCGCACTCACCAGCGAATAGCAGCTGTCGCACATCAGCACCAGCACGTCGATGGGGCTGGTGTGGTTCGCCACGCAGATCCCGCTGCGCGGCTTGTAGTCGCTGTTGTGGTAAGTGATCACCGCCGAGATGCAGCGCGACAGGAAGTTGAAGCACATCAGCGACAGCGCGTTGTTGACGCGCTGTTTCAACGCGCCGTCGGGCAGCGTGCCCACGCACGCCGTGCAAACGATCAGCCACCACACCTGGTCATGGGTGGGGGGGGGGTCATGGGATGCTATGGGGGTGAGCCTCAACCGCGATGGTACACCCGGGATGCATGGGGGCAGATTTTATTATGATAATCCTTTACACCGTACAATTTAAATGAATATCTTAGGAGTTATCGCAAAATAAAGGAACGCGCGCGAAAATAAACCCGTGCGAAGCCGGGGCGAATCGCTAGTTTATACTAATACAGGAAGATCAAATCAACCCTGTTCCACGTAGGCCAACTTATGGCTCTTATGACACTTCAGGACTTTACAATTTCTGCATATCAAATAAATTAGATTCTGTAACACAATCACATTTCTAAAATCTGCCCACAGAACAGAACATACACTTAAAAACTAAGCATTCCTATATAGAAGACATACACAAGAAAAAACTAATTATAAAAAACAAGCACATCAACCCCAAGGCTAAATAAATCCTACCAAAAATATAAATTGGTAGAAAATAAGCACATTTCCCCCAAGTCTCAGGCATCACCTAAAAATTCCTACCGAAAATATAAGTTGGAAGAAAATAAGCACATTTTCCCCAAGACTGGCAACACCGTAAAATCCTACCAAAAATATAAGTTGGTAGAAAATAAGCACATTTACCCCAAGGCTGGCAACACCGTAAAAATCCTACCAATGAGAAACAAGTGTTGACGCTCAACACTCCCACGTCTATGGGGCTCGTGTGGTTGGCGACACAGAAGCCGTTGAACCTAGGCTCGTGCTGCACGTCATGAAAGTTGATGACGCACGACATGCTGCGCATCAGCGTCCTGAAGGATATCTTGAAAAAGATGGCCGCCAGCCAGCGCCGGAACCTGCTCTCGGGGAGGAACCCGACGAGCGTCAGGGACAATATCATCGTCAGGACCTGGTGTTGCCACGTTAATAGTAGAAAATATTTGAAAAACTGACTAACATATGGAATAATAATTGATCTTATAATTTTTCACCCCTATTTTCTTCGAACTGAATTGGGACCATCTTCATCTATAGTTTATTTCATATGAACAAAGAATCATTAAAATCGGTTCAAAATCGGTGAAAAAAAAAAAAAAAACCTAAATATCAGTGAATAGTTGAAACGGGAATCACTTGTTTTGTTTGAAATGGTGGAAAATAAATATCTTCATTTTTCATTACGAAAATTGATAGGCAACTGTAACACATTAAGTTTGGGGGTTGCCATTTTTTGTTGTTTAATTTTGATAGTAATGGTAGAAATTACGCTACATTTTTCGACTGGTTTGTAGTCCTTTACAAGTAAACGGTAATTTTTGTGTTTTTAAAATAATTTTTTGCCAAACGGGGTTCTTTTAGTAGAGCAAAATATAAGAAAAGGTTAGTACACAATAGCTATTTATGCAACTGCATCGTAATGAGGGTCATTTTAATTCGAGTGCTGTTTTTTGATACGAGGCTTGCCGAGTATCAAAATAGGATAGTACGAGAATTAAAATGGCTAATTACGTTCAGTTGCATACAAGATTTTATCTACGACAAGGAAAATAAAATCATTAACAAAATACGCCATAGGCTCAATAAAGTAACAAAAAGTAACTCCGTAAGCCGCCACCAGCTGCCTGTGGCGCCTCTGTCAACAAAAAGTAACTCCGTAAGCCGCCACCAGCCGCCTGTGGCGCCTCTGTCATATGAACGGTACAAAAGTGCCAGAACTCAGAGCCTTAGCTTTAGGTATCCTATTTTAAGAAGATAACCATTTCGATTCAGCTCCCATACAACGAGCTGCATCGAAATGAGAAGCAAAACCGAAAGAGGGTTCATTTCGATTCAGCTGTCAAATACGAAATTGAAACTTTTCGATGCTGGAGTAGATAAAATAAAGTACGAGACATTAGAACAGTTCATTTTGACACTTGCATTTGGCAAGTTTTACAATCAAAAAAGAGTTAAAATTATGATAGTATTAGGTTTTGCTGCTTCGACCATTTAAATTTTGGATTCAGCCGTTTTTGATCAAACTGCGCGTAGAATATGATTCCGATTATAATTATTGTTTTCTCGTCAAAATTAAACTTAACCTTAGTCAAAAATAACCAGTTCTTAATGCCTCAAAAGTACATATTTCAAGAAATACTTAAATTAAGAGATAGTTCAATAGTATACTCAGATACAAAAAGAAATTTTTCATTAGATCATCGATGTATATTCGATTATATTAGTATCGATAGATATGGCGGTCCGAAGCCAAACACTCACTTTGTTCAACTGAACTGTTCTGCAGTCCGTACACTTACAATATAGCTATTCACTGAATCAACTATACTTTTTTGCTTACTTTTATGTAGATAGTGCTGAATTTTCAATGCACAATCTGGTGTTTAAAAGTTTTATAGATAAATCGCGTCCGTCTCGAACACTTCAGTCACACTAAAAGGTCTAGTTCTGTGGTAAGTTGAACCAAGTGAGTGTTGGGACCGCCATATCTATAGATTTATTTCTTATAAATCTATATTCTACATGTTTATTCTTTAATTATACTTTGAGCTACTGACCTCTACAATTAACCTATGATTAGCACTGTCATATTTTTTTGGAACTAATTGATTGACTCCATTTTGGCGCTGTGAACAGTCACGAGTGTCCACGGAACTACAATTAGTGAAGGTACTAGTTGACAACTGACGAAGCGATGACTGAGCGAAGCAATGCAAAAGTTGGGTCATGCGTCATGCTCGTGAACGGGTTCCACCGGCGGGAATGGGGCTACTTTCTGTCTGCCCGTCTTGACATGTGTTGAATTATAATTTAACTTCCCCTCATTGTGGAAACTCTGCATACATAGAATAATATCTATTAAGTATATTGTAAAAGTATTTTGAAAAGAGCAACCGCCGAGTTTCTTGCTGGTTCTTCTCGGCAGGAACGGTATTAAGAACCAGTGGTTTCAAGTGATTCAAAAGTACTTTGTAAAAGTTTATTTGAATAAAAAACATTTCTATTCTATTCTATTCTGACAGTTTATACTTTTTGGCACTTCCGATGTCCCTATGTCATTTAGTTCCAGAGACACTCGTATGTCAAATGTGGCGCTTCGAACTGATAAATAATTTAAGCTGTCATGTTGTAGAGACAGCCAGTCTAGTGGTAATCATGGAATAATTGGGTATTTGACTGAAGCCAAAATGTTGATTTTGATTATTAATAATCGAAAATGTAACATGCAAGAATAACATTTGTAAAAACAGAAAAAAAATCGGTCCAAAAACAAATAAGTTATACAGCTTTAAAGTTATCTGTTAGACAGAGAGAGCAGTACTGAAGTGTGATGTCACAATTCACCAGCTCCATACATGCTTCATAATAAATTTCGTTATAGAAAGAGACAGATACAGTCACAGTAAAACAACTTATAACTCTTAGACTAGTAAAGATATTTAGAAAAGAGAAATGACATTGTGTTATACTATTTAAAAAACGTTATTTTATTTAAATAAAAAAATATTGGTTGTCTGTAAAGTCGGTTTACAGACGATAATTTTACGTGATAACGTCATAAAGAAACATTGATGGCCGCTAACCACTGCGCGCATGCGATGACTGGCGGGCCCGGCGGCGGGCGCTCTGCCAAGGCTGGGGCCGATCGTGCCTCTCTATCGCTTGTTCCACGCTCTCGCTTGCACGCTCAAGCTAGGCGGAACGTGACACTTTTTCGTGCGTGCAGCCGGTGTTATCGATGTACAAGACGTTATCATTATAGTTAGTATATTGTAAAAGTATTTTGAAAAGAGCAACCGCCGAGTTTCTTGCTGGTTCTTCTCGGCAGGAACGGCATTCCGAACCAGTGGTAGACTCAACGACGATTCAAAAGTACTTGTAAAAGTTTATTTGATTAAAAAACATTTCTATTCTATTCTATCACGTCAAAATATCAGTCAAATACCCAATACTACAGGTCAGTGCTTTAAGCAAAGTCGATGTTTCCAACAAAATAAATTATTAACAGTAACAATAACTCACCCCGATGATGAATATAAATATCCTGAGCGGCAGCAGGAAGCAGTAGCGCACCACGAAACCCATGAACCAGATGATCGTGAGCCGCCACGTGAGGAACTCGTACTGCCTGTAACATCACCACCTTTATTAGAATAGAATATAGAATAGAATATAGAATAGAAATGTTTTTTATTAAAATAAACTTTTACAAGTACTTTTGAAACGACAATGAGTCTACCACTGGTTCGGAATGCCGTTCCGGCCGAGAAGAACCAGCAAGAAACTCGGCGGTTGCTTTTTTCAAAATACTTTTACAATATACCTACTAATAGATATTATGCTATGTATGCAGAGTTTCCACAATGAGGGGAAGTTCCACAAAAGCATACGTAATTATTTCTAATTATAATTCAACACATGTTAAGACGGGCAGACAGAAAGTAGCCCCATTGCCGCCGGTGGCACCCGTTCACGAGCATGACGCATGACCCAGCCGTTGCTTCGCTCAACCATATTTGAGGGAATGTATCAACCCGCATCACGCTGCTCATAGACTTCTATTATACAGAATGTCACAGAATGTCAATGTCAATGAAGAACCAGCAAGAAACTCGGCAGTTGCTCTTTTCAAAATACTTTTACAATATACCTACCAATAGATATTATGCTATGTATGCAGAGTTTCCACAACGAGGGGAAGTTCCACAAAAGCATACGTAATTATTTGTAATTATAATTCAACACATGTTAAGACGGGCAGACAGAAAGTAGCCCCATTGCCGCTGGTGGCACCCGTTCACGAGCATGACGCATGACCCAGCCATTGCTTCGCTCAACCATATTTGAGGGAACGTAACAACCCGCATCACACGACACCACCACAGAAATGTTAAAGAGAGTGTGACTTACTAGCTGATGCACAAATTTAAGCAATGCGTAAAAACTCACTTACTTAGTCGCGGTTATTACAAAGGTTACATTAATGAATTTCTTAATGACAAAGTTGCATCTTAAAATGAGTATTTCAATATTAGTATTCAATCCGATGCCTTAACATGGGTAACCTAAGTATGTCATTTATAATAATATATAGTCTTTGTGAGACAAAATATTCGTCTGCATAAACAAAGAGGCAATGCACACAATCGACTCATTAGAAATCGTCATAAACTAGAAATTCCATCATGTCGCCTGCGCAAAGTGAAAAAATCCTTTGTGGGGTTGAGCGTACGCTTATATAATATGATTCCGAAGGAATTGCTAAATTTGCCACTGCACAAATTTAAACAATGCGTAAAAATTCACTTACTGAGTCGCGGTTATTACAAAGTTAATGACTTTCTTAATGACAAAGTTGCATGGGATCTTAAAATTAGTATTTCAATATTAGTATTCAATTCGATGCCTTTTTTTATCATTTATTTGCATGATCGCAGGTACATAATAGCTATTTATGCAACTGCATCGTAATGAGGGTCATTTTAATTCGAGTGCTGTTTTTTGATACGAGGCTTGCCGAGTATCAAAATAGGATAGTACGAGAATTAAAATGACTAATTACGTTCAGTTGCATACAAGATTTTATCTACGACAAGGAAAATAAAATCATTAACAAAATACGCCGTAGGCTCAATAAAGTAACAAAAAGTAACTCCGTAAGCCGCCACCAGCCGCCTGTGGCGCCTCTGTCAACAAAAAGTAACTCCGTAAGCCGCCACCAGCCGCCTGTGGCGCCTCTGTCTTAGGAACGGTACAAATGTGCCAGAACTCAGAGCCTTAGCTTTAGGTATCCTATTTTAAGAAGATAACCATTTCGATTCAGCTCCCATACAACGAGCTGCATCGAAATGAGAAGCAAAACCGAAAGAGGGTTCATTTCGATTCAGCTGTCAAATTCGAAATTGGAACTTTTCGATGTTGGAGTAGATAATAGCTATTTATGCAACTGCATCGTAATGAGGGTCATTTTAATTCGAGTGCTGTTTTTTGATACGAGGCTTGCCGAGTATCAAAATAGGATAGTACGAGAATTAAAATGACTAATTACGTTCAGTTGCATACAAGATTTTATCTACGACAAGGAAAATAAAATCATTAACAAAATACGCCGTAGGCTTAATAAAGTAACAAAAAGTAACTCCGTAAGCCGCCACCAGCCGCCTGTGGCGCCTCTGTCAACAAAAAGTAACTCCGTAAGCCGCCACTAGCCGCCTGTGGCGCCTCTGTTATATGAACGGTACAAAAGTGCCAGAACTCAGAGCCTTAGCTTTAGGTATCCTATTTTAAGAAGATAACCATTTCGATTCAGCTCCCATACAACGAGCTGCATCGAAATGAGAAGCAGGGTTCATTTCGATTCAGCTGTCAAACTCGAAATTGGAACTTTTCGATGCTGGAGTAGATAAAAGGTGTTACAGTAGGTATAAAAAACATTCCGCAATCCGCAGAACAAAGGGCATGCAAAAATTTATAAGTACAATGTTAGTTAGATGATTTGTGTTAAATTGAATGTTATTATTATTACAGTCATAGTACCATTATCACATAAATGTCAAGCGATAAAATGTCATTATCATAATGCAATACCAAGATCAAAGTGAATCTATATATATAAAAGAAAGTGGTGTTAGTTACACTATTTATAACTCAAGTACGGATGAACCGATTTGGCTGAAAATTGGTGGAGAGGTAGCTTAGAACCAGGAGACGGACATAGGATACTTTTTATCCCGTTCGACCGCGTTTCCGTCAAGTCACTATAAAACGTGGTGTAACAAAAACGCATCTGACATGGAATAACAAAACGCAAATGACAGTGGAATAACAAAACGTTAATGACAGCTAAACGTAATTTTGTCTTTGGTTAAGTATGGCAAAAAATTTGACAATTATAAAAAGTGTTATAATAAAACATTACTGATATTATAAATGCGAAAGTGTGTTTGTTTGTTGGTTTGTCCTTCAATCACGTCGCAACAGAACGCGGATTGATGCGATTTTTTGCATGGGTATAGTAATGGATGTAGTAGTGGTTCCTCAGACCGGGAGAGCTACTTTTTATCTCGGATAATGAAAGAGTTCCCGCGGGATTTTTAAAAACTAAATCCATGCGGACGAAGTCGCGGGCATCAGCTAGTTAATGTATAAAACTTGATTATTGTATTTGCAGCGAGTATCTAAGTCATGAATTTAAATAGTCGTTTAATGAATAAAAACATTTCTCCAGGAGCCACTTAAACAAATCTCTTTTAAATTTTATCAATGTTAGGTTTTTTAGAATTATTGGTAGTTTATTAAATATTTTTATACACATTGGCCAGGTGGAAGACACGGTTTTCAAAAAAATTCAAATTTAATTTGGTTTTTCGCAATTTGTAAACTAATACGACAAAGTAGGCTTATGGCGTTCTAATTGCGACAATGGCAGTATCATCTTCACAGGTTTATATAAAAATCTTTACTTGAAAGTGTCCAGTTTAAGAAGTTCATTAAAATACCGACTAATTTGTGAGTAACTTACGTCCAACTAAGTATTTTCAACCCAACAATTAAAAATTTTATTTTTAAATGCAAGCTTTTAGTAGCTACATCATTAGACTCTGGATATCATCTAGGATCAGAGTACTTGTTATGACGAATCAAACGAGCCCAAACTCGATGGGGTTACGTCGTTTTATTACAGAGTTCCGATAGCCATCTTCCGTCCCCATCATCAGATCAGCTCCATGTCACAATAATATTGCATTGTCATCCGATTTACACATACATGCAAAATTTCAGCTCAATCAGAAACCGGAAAGTGGGTCTAATTCATCTTGCAACATTTTACCCAAACAAACAAACTGGTCAAACTAAATAAAAGCTTGTAAAATACAGATGCTTTTGACGACCTCCCTGGCTCAGTGGTGGGCGCTGTTGTCTTATAACTGGGAGGTCCTGGGTTCGATTCCCGGCGGGGTCAATTTGGGAATTTATAATTTCTGAATTGTCTCTGGTCTGGTCTGGTGGGAGGCTTTGGCCGTGGCTAGTTACCACCCTACCGTCAAAAGACATGCCGCCAAGCGATTTAGCGTTCCGGCACGATGGCGTGTAGAAACCAATTAGGGGTATGGGTTGAATGTTCACTGCCATACCCCTTCCAAGTTAGCCCGCTATACCATTTTAGACTGCATCGTCACTTATCATCAGGTGAGGTCGCAGTCAAGGACTAGCTAAAAAAAAAGAAAAAAAAGTTCAATTTTTAAAACCGCTATTTTACCCTCGTAGGGGTTGAATTTTCAAAAAATCCTTTTGGCTAAGCCAATGCCTACGTCATAATAGCTATCTGTATGCCAAATTTCAGCCCGTTCCGTCCAGTGGTTTGAGCTGTATGTTAATAAATCAGTCAGTCATCTTTTCCTTTTAGATAAAAGGAAAAGATGGCTGACTGACTTTTTTTTTAAAGGATATCAATCAAGTTGAACTTGACTAATATTCTCCTCTCCCCTCCAAATAAGCGGAAAGTTTGTGTCAGGAGTGGGTACGACAATAGTGCAACGGGTGGGATTCGAACCTGCGACCTTTCAGTTTGCAGTCCGCACCTTTAACCGTTGGGCTATTGTTAGATATTACTTATTTATATTTAGATTTTAAACGCAGATATCTCTGAAAAGACAGGTGCGTGCGTGGGATCGAACCCTGAAGAATGGGGCCTATGTCCAGCAGTGGACGCCCACTGGCGCTCACCGGTTGGTCCTGGTGAGCAGGTTCCAGCTGCGTAACTCCTCGGCCTCGAAGACGCTGGTGACCTGGTCCTCGATGATGGACTCCATGCCGGCCTTCACCAGGTCCATGCAGTGGTGCAGGTGGAACTCCATGTTGGTCTGAAACACCACTTCTTTGCTCAATAGAATAGAATAGAATAGAATAGAAATATTTTTCATTCAAATAAACTTTTACAAGTGCTTTTGAATCGTCGATGAATCTACCACTGGTTCGGAATGCCTTTCCTGCCGAGAAGAACCAGCAAGAAACTCGGCGGTTGCTCTTTTCAAAACAAATTTACAATACAGTAAATACTATGCCATATATTATGCAGTGTTTCCACAATGAGGGAAGTTCCAAAATGCATACCGACTAACTTCTATCTTAAGATGGGCAAACATAAAGTAGCCCCATTACCGCCGGTGAGACCCGTTCACGAGCATGACGCATGACCCACCCATTGCTTCGCTTCGCAGCCAATGTAATTTAAGCCTCAATAGCCCAACGGTTAAAGGTGCGGACTGAAAACTGAAAGGTCGCAGGTTCGAATCCCACCCGTTGCACTATTGTCGTACCCACTCCTAACACAAGCTTTCCGCTTATTGGAGGGGATAGGAGGATATAAGTCAACTTCAACTTGGCTGATATTAAAAAAAAATGTAATCGGAAACAAAGCAGCCATGTTTGATGATACTGAGCGCAGGTCTCCTCTCAGAGAAGGGTTGTAGGCCATAGTCCACCACGTTTGCCCAATGCGAATTGGCGGACTTCACACACCTTCGAGAACATTATGGAGAACTCTCAGGAGTGCAGAGGTGCGATTAGAATAGAATAGAATAGAAATGTTTTTTTATTCAAATAAACTTTTACAAGTACTTTTGAATCGTCGATGAGTCTACCACTGGTTCGGAATGCCGTTCCTGCCGAGAAGAACCGGCAAGTCTAAAGTTATTCCATTGATCGTAAACGTATTCGATGACATTACCGTCAAAGTAAAATAAACCTTAACCGCATTAAATTAGAGCTCAGTTTCGTGTATGCATTCTTATACGTTTAAGTATGTGCGATACGCTCCATAACTCTATGTTAAAATCAGTTGTACTTAATTAGTGACTTTAAATCAATACAATCAAGGATTATTTTACTATGACGCTAATGTCATCGAATACGAATACGATCAATGGAATAACTTTTAGATAATTGGTACTAAGGTTTCCTCACGATGTTTTCCTTCACCGTTGATATTTAATTGCTAAAGCGCACATAACTCCGAAAAGTCAAGAGGTGCGTGCCCGGAATCAAACCCGCGGTCCCCCGAATAGAAGACCGTAGTCCTAACCACTAGGCTATCACTACTTATAAATTTTATGTCTGGTACGTTTTATAGTAATGTAATTGGTATATTTACCATTAAAATAAAAAGTTTTTAGTTTAGTTTATAAGCCTTTAATAGTTAAAATAATTAAACTTGGATTAAAAATGCATTTTCTTATTCGGAGGGCCGCAGGTTCGATCGCAAGCAAGTGTGTTAAAGCAATTACATATCACATGCTTCAACGGTGAAGGAAAACATCGTGAGGAAACCTGCACACCTGAGAGTTCTCCACAATGTTCTCGAAGGTGTGTGAAGTCTACCAATTCGCATTGTGCCAGCGTGGTGGACTGTGGCATATAACCCTTCTCTGAGAGGAGACCTGCGCTCAGTAGTGAGCCGTTGACGGGTCGCTGATGATGGTCTCACCTCTCCTTTGACCTCGACCATGACCCCATTCTGCAGCCGCTCCTGGCTCTTGCTCCTCTTGTAGTTGAGCTCCGGCGAGGGACCCAAGATCTCCTGCCGCTCTATCACACTGTTCTTGGTGCCTGTAAGAATACAGTGACCTCTTAATAACCCAAACAAGACAACCTTCAAAAACCTGATTGCTTCTCTTTGATCTTCGTCAACCGATATACGTTTACAGCTGAATGGGTCCGCCGTATTTGACATGAATTGAATTGTAGTACGTTTTGTGGAAATGTCATATTCTATTCTAACAAAGATGCACGGGTTAAATCAGCTTGGCATCCAGCTGCCCACAAGATAGTATAAAAACTTATTACAATGTAATAGCTACTTATTAATATTGTAAAATGATTATTTTGAAAAGAGCAACTGCTGAGTTTCTTGCCGGCTCTTCTCAGCAGAATCCGCTTTCCGAACCGGTGCAGTGGTAGAATCTTGACGTGTCATAAGAGCCACAGGTTGGCCTACATGAAATAAATAATTTTGAATTTTGCATTTCAAGTATTATATGGAGCCATACATAATCCTACTAATATTATAAATGTGAAAGTTTGTGAGGATGGATGGATGGATGTATGTTTGTTACCCTTTAACGCCACAAAGAATGAACTGATTTGGTTGAAACTTGGAATGGAGATCTCATACCCAGGGTTAACACATAGGCTAAACTTTTTATACCGGAAAATTACGTAGTTCCCGCGGGAATCAAAAACCTTAATCTACGTGGACGATGTCGCGGGCATTATCTAGTTATATAATATAGAAGATCTTTTTAAAAATACCGATTTCTACCCGCGCCACTACAAAGTTTAAAATAATTTTAGTTTGTAAAGGTGTGTAAGTCGGGCGGGCCTAAACAGAAACGATGAAATCGATGTCAAGTCATGTCTTAAGGAAACCTACTCATCTGTAAAGTCTCCATAATGTTCCCAAAGGTCTGTGAAGTTCGCCAATTCGCATTGTGCCAGCGCGGTGGACTACGGCCTATAACCCTTCTCTGAGAGGAGACCTGCGCTCAGTAGTGAGCCGTTGATGGGTTGCTGATGATTGACCTAGTAGGGGCTTCCTTGATGCTGGAGTGGCGACCTCGCAGAATAAACCGTACCGTCGTCAGCAGAGCCGTTCTAAATAAAGTACCAGGCTAGCAGAGACAGCGAGGAGGCGAGAGGGGACCTGCGCTCAGTAAGTGAGCCGTCGATGGGTTCTGATGATGACGATGACCCAGTGGGGGTTTCCTCGATGCTGGAATGACGAACTCGCAGTACAAACCGTAGCGTCGTCGGCAGAGCCGTTCTAAATAAAGTACCAGGCTAGCAGAGGCAGCGAGAAGGCGAGAGGGGACCTGCGCTCAGTAGTGAGCCATCGATGGGTTGCTGATGATGACGATGACCCAGTGGGGGTTTCCTCGATGCTGGAATGACGAACTCGCAGTACAAACCGTAGCGTCGTCGGCAGAGCCGTTCTAAATAAAGTACCAGTCTAGCAGAGGCAGCGAGGAGGCGAGAGGGGACCTGCGCTCAGTAGTGAGCCGGTGATGGGTTGCTGCTGATGACGATGACCCAGCGGGGGCTTCCTCGATGCTGGAGTGGCGACCTCGCAGTACAAACCGTAGCGTCGTCGGCAGAGCCGTTCTAAATAAAGTACCAGGCTAGCAGAGGCAGCGAGGAGGCGAGAGGGGACCTGCGCTCAGTAGTGACGACGTACCGTTGACGCCGTTCTCCTTGACGAGGGCAGAGGGCGGCTTGTCATCGGGGACGGGAGGCTCCTCCTCGTCAGAGCTGTCGGTCCGCTGCAGCTTCTTGGCCACCTCGATGTGCTGTCTGCCATACTGCGAATATTACAACCATTAATTCAAATTCAAAACAAATTTTTAAGGTATTGGCGACCTCCCTGGCTCAGTGGTGGGCGCTGTTGTCTTATAACTGGGAGGTCCTGGGTTCGATTCCCGGCGGGGTCAATTTGGGAATTTATAACTTCTGAATTGTCTCTGGTCTGGTCTGGTGGGAGGCTTTGGCCGTGGCTAGTTACCACCCTACCGTCAAAGACGTGCCGCCAAGCGATGTAGCGTTTCGGCACAATGGTGTGTAGAAACCAATCAGGGGTATGGGTTGAATGTTCACTGCCATACCCCTTCAAAGTTAGCCCGCTACCATCTTAGACTGCATCGTCACTTACCATCAGGTGAGATCGCAGTCAAGGACTAGCTTGTTATCGACTAAAAAAAAAATTTTTTTTTGTTAACAGTGCAACAAATTGTATGGAATGTTACCCGGGATATCCATTGCTATATCCTGCTCTGTTCGTCATGGGCATGGTGGGATACAACAAACTGGATGTACGGAGGGGGCTATCTCTGGCGACGTACATATTTAAGTTGCTACGGGGTAAGCTGCACAACCCGGTAATCCTGCAGGAATTGCGGTTGTACGCACCGAACGAGAGCGTGTCGCGCAGACGCAGGCCGCAGTAGTCTCGGAGCAAATTGATTAGAATAGAATAGAATAGAAATGTTTTGAATCGTCGATGAGTCGGAATGCCGTTCCTGCCGAGAAGAACCAGCAAGAAACTCGGCAGTTGCTCTTTTCAAAATAAGTTTACAATTCAATAGAATACAGTTCAATTACCATCTGCTGTCTCATGAATCGCTGGAACGAATTATGTCCACGCTTTTTTATCATCTAAATAGTCTTCAATTGCATAATATGCTTTTTTCATGCGATTAGTTTTAACGGATTTCTTAAACTTGTGTAAAGGCAAGTCTAAGATCGACTGTGGAATTTTATTATAAAACGTTCCCATCCAACGCCCATTCCCACAAATGTCTTTCGGACCCTCTTGAGGCGACATCGAGGAATCACGAGCCTGTTTGGATTTCTAACTTGCCTATCGTGTAAATCACCCTTTTTTTTTGTAATTCACAATGTTTTGTTTTGTCAGTTGATTTGTTCAGTTTCTCGTTGAGCGAGTTCGCAAAAGTCACTATGTATAATTATCCTTTGTACATAATATTAGGTAATAATCATCGACTTGATGTACCAATACGATTTATGTAGGTATTGCGCCCGGCTTCCGCTTTGACCTTGAGATATGAGCGAAAATAACCGTGCGCATAACTACCTATCATTCAAAAAATATATATCTCAAAAACTAATTAATCTAGCGATGCTAAAACCAATGCGGGGCTTTAGGTAACTGTACAGAGTATAATTTTAATTACATATTTTTAAGCTATTGCATAGCTTTTATCGCGGGCTTTGAACTAGGACAAACAGTTTGAGCGCGGCGACCGAATCAAGAAATTCCGTAACGAAAATAAACCTTACACCGTCGCTCAGTAAGCGTTCAACATTTTTGAGGTTCACAAGTAGCTCTATTTGGCCCAGTATGCGAGCGGCCGCTTTCTTTGTATGATGTCGCAGGTTCGAATCTTACTCGCGAAGTAGTGACAGTGCGCTTTTCTTGATTGTTTGTTTTTTAATTTTTTTTTTGCATAATTTTTATTGTGCAAAAAAAATTACATAAATATTATAATTGCATAAGTTGATAAAAAATGCTATGCAATAGCTTTACCGCGGCAGTCCCCGAGTGCCACTTACTTTTTAATGTATTGTAAGGTAAACTTTTTTTTTTATTATTCGATTAAAACAAAATCCGCTACCGTTGGTTAAAATCCGTGAGCTGCTACCACTAAGCATTCTTCTGTGTCAACCGATAGACGTCCACTGCTGGACAAAAGTCTCTTGCATGGATTTCCACAGGTCTCGGTCTTGCGCCGCCTGAATCCAGTGGCTCCCTGCGACTCGTTTGATGTCGTCGGTCCACTTAGTGGGGGTCTGCCAACACTGCGCTTCCCGATGCGGGGTCGCCACTCCAGCACCTTGAGACCCAGCGACCATCAGCTCTTCGAACTATGTGCCCGCCCATTTCCACTTCAGACTCGCCGAGCCATGTCGGTACTCGGTGAGTCTGGTTCTCGTGCGGATCTCATTTCTGCTACTAAGCATTAGGGTTTTGCAATTTTAAGTTGGCGTGTCACTGATTATGTAGATAAGTATATGTATTTTTTTCATATCGTTTCGTAATGATAATGACAGCTAATTGCTCAAGGTCTTAGTGCCTGAGGTCGGTGTCATTAGTATGTATTAATATCTTTATCAACATAATCATTATTATCAGTAAAAAAATTCTGAGTCACAAAAAGCTGATTTAGGAGGATGTTATCAATGCCACGCGTATTTTTTTGAAGTATACTCTGAGCATAGCATATTTATTTTTGAAGTGAAAACTTCTTTAGGCGCGTTGAGCACTTTTTTGGATGAGCAAAAACCATGGATTTCGCGTCATCGTCACCTGTTGATATGAGATTTCAGTAAGCGCTCAACATTTTAGAAGTTCCCAAGCAACCTTGTACAGCGCAGCGGGCAAGCAGCCGCTTTCTTTACCGTTTAATGTATGATGTCGCAGGTTCGAATCTCACTCACGAAATCGTGACAGTGCGATTTTCTTATTTGTTTTTAATTATTAGCAAATCTAGTTTTCACTTCCATCGGCAGTCCCTATGATTGCCAATTTTTTTTTGTAGATGTTACTCTATAACTCCGTCATAACTGAACCTATTGACTGACCGATTGATTGATTTACGTGAAATAAATAATTTTGAATTTTGAATTTTTTTATGCTGCAAGGGGACTATAAATAAATAACTTTGTAGATTAAATTATTTCTAATATTATGATTGCGTAAGTGTTTGTTTGTTGGTTTGTCCTACAATCACGCTGCAACAGAGCTACGAATCAAAGTGATAAAGGCTTTTTATCCCCGAAAATCAAAGAGTACACGCGGGATTTTAAAACCTAAAAACATACAACTTTTAGTTGAACAACTATTTAGTTGTGTTTCATAAGTTTATAGGAATGTACTGCGATCATAGAATGTACGCAAACTATCAACACGATAGTTGCTTGACAAAAGCCATACGATTTGATTTTGATTGTATGGAATTTACGAAAAGTACACAACTCGACTAAACAGTTTAGTCGATGTAAAAGTTGTATGTATGCGCCGTACCTTAGTCAACGCGTGCGGAGTCGCGACACGCTCCAAAACATTACTTTTTAACCGACTTCAAAAAAGGAGGAGGTTATCAATTTGTCGGATTTTTTTTATGCATGTTCACCGATTACTCGAAGACGCCTAGGCACCGATTTGGAAAACTATTTTTTTGTTTGAAAGGGTGGTCCCATTTAAATTTTAACGAAATCGGTTGAGCGGTTTAAAAAAAATCTACAATAAATTCTATATATACTTTGTAGTGGTGCTGGCAGTTTGAAGTCGGTTTTTTTTATCATAATATTATTACGTGAAGCATAAACTTTTTACCCCTTTTTACGAAAATTGCGCGGACGGAGGAGTATGAAATTTCCCACACTTATAGTACTGTTTATATAGACAAGGAATGCAGAATGCTACTATTTTTTAAAATTATGCATAAAAAAATTTAATTTATTAAATTAAAATTAATAAATGAAAAAACCATTACACACACTACCATGTATTTGACACACACATGTCAAATTGAGAATAGATTAATTCAATTCAATTCAATTCCCAAACAATGAGTCTTACTGAATGTCAAACATAACCATGATGAAAGTTTTTTTCTACTTTTATTATGGCTTGACATAGAACATTAACGGGTCGAATTTCGACCAATGGGCGACCACTAGTATTAGAAAAGGATAGAATAGAAATGTTTTTTATTCAAATAAACTTTTTACAAGTGCTTTTGAATCGTCGATGAGTCTGGTTCGGAATGCCCTTCCTGCCGAGAAGAACCAGCAAGAAACTCAGCAGTTGCTCTTTACAAAATAAGTTTACAATATACTTAATAGATATTATGCTATGTATGCAGTGTTTCCACAATGAGGGGAAGTTCCACATTAGCATACCTAATTATAATTCAACACATGTTAAGACGGGCAGACAGAAGCAGCCCCATTCCCGCCGGTGGAACCTGTTCACGAGCATGACGCATGACCCAGCAGCCGTTGCATATTTGAGGGAACGTAACAACCCGCATCACACGACACATAAAATTATTCAAACAATATTCTCCTTCGGTATATCGGTCGTATAAAAAAGTTTTTCTTCTGTTTTGCTTGTGAATAGATGATTAGGAGATGACGATACTTAATCGAAATGTTTACAGCACTGTTGTGAGTTACGTAATCGATAGTTAAGTACGCGTGCGTTACGTCACAAGTCACAACTCACAACAGTGCGCTTAGTACAAGATTTGATAGTTTGTCTATACTAATATTATAAAGAGGAAAGATTTTTTTGTTTATTTATATGTACCGAACAGGCTCTGTAACTACTGAACCTTTGTTTATTTATATGTACCGAACAGGCTCTGTAACTACTGGACCGATTTTAACCATTTTTTCACCAATAGAAAGCTAAGTTATCAGGAAGTAACATAGGATATAATTTCTTTTCAAAAGAATTAGAGATCCTTAAGAAAATTGTAATAATGTAACCCAAAGTAGCAAAATTTTGCCTATAAAATGCAATAATTGGCGTGTGCTGAGAAAACTATTGATGATACATAAAAATTATGTAGGTACTACATGATTAAAGTACTGTACAAAAAAGTCCCCGAGGGAATATATCTAACTATCATACTTAAGTCACAAATCACAATAGTACCTAGCTTTTGTGTTCTAAAATTTAATTAGATCGCCTTTATTATCGTGGTTTTAATTCTTCCTTACAATTATTATAAATGCGAAAGTGTGTTTGTTTGTTGGTTGGTTTGTCCGCCAATTACGCTGCAACAAAGCTACGGATTGACGTGATTTTTTGCATAGGTTAGATGGATTGATATAGTTCAGAACCTGAATATAGGCATCCCGGAAAATCAGAGTTCCCGCGGGATTTTAAAAACTAAATCCACGCGGACGAAGTCGCGGGCATCGCATCAGCTAGTTAGCTATAAAATAATTAAATAGATGACATTACCATCAAAGTAAAATAAACCATATTGAGTTAGAGCTCAACTTCGTGTAAGTATGTATTCTTTACGTTTACGTAACGAAAACTGTTCATATTAAAATCGTCTATATTGAATTTGTGACTTTAAATCGATACTATTATGGTTCATTTTAATTTGATGCTAATGTCAATTACTATTACGATCAAACGAGTTAAAACTCTGACTAATAATAAAATCGTAAGGTAGACTTACGAAGGACTTAAAGTATCTGATATGCATCTGTATATTATACGTAAGTACGTATTCACTTACAACCGTGGATTCTTGGTCTCCTTCATCATCATTATCATCATCATCAGCAACCCATCAACGGCTCACCAGTCACCACTGAGCGCAGGTCTCCTCTCAGAGGAGGGCTATAGGCCACAGTCTACCACGCTGGCCCAATGCGAATTGGCGGACTTCACACACCTTCGAGAACATTATGGAGAACTCTCAGGCGTGCAGATTTCCACGCGAAATTTTCCTTCACCGTTGAAGCATGTGATATTTAAATGCTTAAAAGCACATAACTCCGAAAAGTCAGCGGTGCGTGTCCGGGATCGAACCTGCGACCCCCCGAATAGGAGACCACAGTCCTAACCACTAGGCTATCACTGTTCGGCCTTCTACAAAGTGCCCTAATAGCGTCTACAGTGTACCCATTTGCAATGACGTCATAATGATATGGCTCTATTAACCTTTGACTTGCATCGAGCCGGTGTCCTTTACTTAGTAAATAATATTTGATATTACAAGTGTAAAGTAAAAATTTTATTTTTAAATGCAAGCTTTTAGTAGCTACATCATTAGACTCTGAATATCATCTAGGTTCAGAGTACTTGTTATGACGACTCAAACGAGCCCAAACTCGATGGGGTTACGTCGTTTTATTACATAATTCCGATAGCCATCTTCCGGCTCCAACATCAGATCAGCTCCATGTTACAATAATATTGCATTGTCATTGCTAAGTGATGTCTTAAAATGAGCATTTGAATATTAGTTTTCAATTTGATGCCTTAACATGGGTAGCATAAGTATGTCACGCACTCTTTAAACATTTCTGTGGTGGTGTCGCGTGATGCGGGTTGTTACGTTCCCTCAAATATGGTTGAGCGAAGCAATGGCTGGGTCATGCGTCATGCTCGTGAACGGGTTCCACCGGCGGGAATGGGGCTACTTTATGTCTGCCCATCTTAAGATAGAAGTTAGTCGGTATGTATTTTTGGAACTTCCCTCATTGTGGAAACACTGCATATAGTATTTACTGTATAGTGTATTGTAATTTTGTTTTGAAAAGAGCAACCGCCGAGTTTCTTGCTGGTTCTTCTCAGCAGGAAGGGCATTCCGAACCAGTGGTTGATTTACGACTATTCAAAAGCAATTTTGAATAAAAAATATTTCTATTCTATTCTATCCGATTTACATATAGATACGTATGCAAAATTTCAGCTCAATCGGAAACCGGGAAGTGGTTCTAATTCATCTTGCAAGATATAATCTCAACATACATAACGTATACATTGCAATTTAAATAAATGCTTGTAAAAGGAGTAGGAAATGTGATTCATAATTGAATAATGCCCGTTTTAAGTTTTCACCAGCCATACCTAAATCATCCCCAAAGTAGGAGTCTCTTTAAGTAGGTAGCCCCTAAAAACAATCCCTTACGCAATGTCATCTCCACCTTTAGGTGTCCGTGGTTCGTGAAAACGAAATTGACAGAAAGCGTCACCTAACCTTAGGTAGCCCGTAAAAGTTGGGGAACGTTGATGAAGACGGGCACCAATCTAAATATTACACTAGCGGCACGCTATGATGGCCGGTTTGACACATTACAATAGTGATGTGGAATGTCAATTTATTCTCGAACAAAAAACAATTAAGTTTTGTTTTTGTACCTGATTAAATAGGTTTAATAAAACAAAAATGTATATGTTTATTTAATTTATTTGAACGAACTGAATATTTGAATGAAAATGAATATACATACTTTATATGCACACAAGAAACATATGAATACAAAAGATACCAAAAAAGGTGCCACAAAAGGCCATAATTAATCAGATTCGTCCATACTACTATTTTCACTGTCGTCACTGCTATCATCACCTACATTAATAATTATATGTTCGTTTTCTATAATATTATCTATTTTCACATCTCTTTCATAATCTTCCCTTATTAATTTAACAGTTCTATTCACAACCTTTTCCCAGTCTCCTTTAGTCACATGTTCACAAGCTTCTTCTAATAATTTTAGCATTTTTTTTGTGGTAAATGGGGGTTCTGTATTGTGTCTTGCAGCATATCCCTTAATTTGAGCCCACACCAACTCAATCGCATTATACTCACAATGGTAAGGCGGTAACCGTATAACTCTGTGCCCATGTTCTAATGCTATTTCGTCAATGACGTATCGGATCTTGGTTGGTTTGTTTTCTTTTAAAAGACGTACTAATTCCGCTTTTAACATATTCATGTTTGCATCTACGCCATTTTTACGAAGCCATGCGACGATATCAGCTTTCTTTTGGGATTGGGCAGGTGGCTTGTCAATTTGCATCGAGTGGTATGGGGCGTTGTCCATAATTATAATAGATGGTTCAGGGAGGCTACACAACATTGAGGTAAACCATTCAGTAAACTTTTCTCCATTCATGTCTTCATGATAGTCTCCAGTGGTTTTTGACGCAAAAGCCATGAGAGAACCTTCGACAAACCCGTTGATGGTTCCGGCGTGACAAATTATAAGTCGCGATCCTTTTCCTACAGGAACTTTGGAAGTAGATGCTGCTGTGTCATCGTTCCAAGAACGGCCTACAGTATGGTTAGCATTAAGCCATGTTTCATCCAAGAACACAACATTTTGGCAATTTTTGATTTCTTTCACTTGCCGTAAAAAAGTATACCTTGCCATCGCTATATCAAATCTTTCCATCAATATTTTGCGTTTGTTACATTTTTTGTATCGAAATCCAATGGTCTTCAAAATCTTCGTTAAAGAACTTTCCCCACCGAAGAATAATCCAGCTTCCTTCAGTGAATGCACCAACTTTTTTCTTGTTGGATACTCCTTCTGTAAATAGTAGCCGTAAACATCTCTTCGGATAGCATCGGCATCAAAGCTATCGATGCCTACGACTGGTTTTGCTCGTTTTCTCTTTTTTGGTGTGTGAAGTTTATTTTCTTCTGTGCCAGTCTCGCCATATTTTTTTTTAGTTATCCGTCTAACAGTTCGTTGTCCAATATTAAGCGCATCAGCTACGCGTTCAACCACTGACGTTATAGGTAAAATTGGCCCTCCATTTTGAGCTTCACGATCGAAATAGTTACGAAGGCGTATTACGAACTCACGTGTCTGACTATTTAGAACAGTTCTCTGCGTACGTTCGGTCATATCGACGAAATCCACAACAAAGGGCTTGAACAGAGTCCAAATTAACGAGCAAGGGTCAACAGTAATGCAGTATCAATATTTGAAATCCAAAGCCAGGTCAAAACTATATCACAATCGCATTGCACTGACAGTTTATACTTTTCGAAGCAACGTCAATTCGAAACTGCTTTGTTTTGCATTGAGCATTGACGCGAGTTTGCCGGAGGTAGTAGTTGTGCTAGCCAGCGATCCTATGTGACGATCGTATTAGATTCCATTTTTTAAAATTTTCAATTTAGAAAACCAAATGCCGAGTTGTGGTATATATCATATAAAAATAAAAAATTTACCTTTTGTATGAAACAGCTGATATTTTTTTGCGATTTCAGAGGTTTGTCCACATAGTGAAAATTGTTCATATTCACAAGTACATTCACCCCTTAAATGGTGCAAACTGATTTTTCTACACTTGTATACATTTTAGAAATCAATTTAATAAATAAATTTTGAGTCCTAAACCTAAAACTACATTCGATAAAATTTATGAATCTCTGCACATCACTATCGTCAATAAAGTAATACAATTATTTCCTTCAAAGTCGTTATCAATTAATACGGAACTTCATGAGCGGACAAACGTCAAACCGGCCATCATAGCGTGCCGCTAGTTTAGAATAGACTTTTGATGTGAAACATCTATAGCGGCACGTAAATCAGATTTCTCGCGTGGCGACGCCTCGCCACGGCTTGCGATGTTATATATATACTTAGTGACATATTTAGTTCCTATCACAATCTGTTTAGTAGTAGTAGTAGTAGTAGTAGTGGTAGGGGTAGGGGTAGGGGTCGGGGTAGGGGTAGGGGTAGGGGTCGGGTTAGGGGTAGGGGTAGTAGGGGAAGGGGTAGGGGTAGTAGGGGTAGGGGTAGGGGTCGGGGCAGGGGTAGGGGGAGTAGTGGTAGTGGTAGTGGTAGGGGTAGGGGTAGGGGTCGGGGTAGGGATAGGGGTAGTAGTGGTAGGGGTAGGGGTAGGGGTCGGGGCAGGGGTAGGGGGAGTAGTGGTAGTGGTAGTGGTAGTAGTAGTATTATTATATGTATACTTAGTGACATATTTAGTTCCTATCACAATCTGTTCTTTTCTGCATATTACTTTTACAAAATAATGTCGATGTTTCATATCTGCCAGGCGTCCCACGACGGCTCACAATTTTTTTAGGGTTCCGTACCCAAAGGGTACCAACGGAACCCTATTACTAAGCCTACGCTGTCCGTCCGTCCGTCCGTCCGTCCGTCTGTCAGCGGGCTGTATCTCGTAAACCGTAATAGATAGACAGATGAAATTTTCACATATTATGTATTTCTATTGCCGCTATAACAACAAATAATAAAAATTAAATTAAATTAAATTAAAAAAATTAAATTAAAATATTTCCACGGGTACATGGAAATATAATCATTTAACTTTTTTTGACGGAACCCTAAAAGAGCGAGGCCCGACTCGCACTTGGCCGATTTTTTTTTATTCACGTAAACTTTTACTAAGTGCTTTTGAATTGTCAAATCAACTAGAAGAACCTCGGCGGCGGTTGCTCTTAAAAAAAATAGGGTATTTTACTCTTTTTAGGGTTCCCTACTCCGTACAAAAAACGGAACCCTAATAGCCTATTAGGGTTCCGTTTATTAGTAATAGGATCACTTCGTTGTCCGTCCGTCTGTTAAGGTCCTTTTTCTCGGGAACGCGTGGAGGTATCAAGTTGAAAATAATATCAAATACTCAGGTCTGCAATTCTAGTCGACACAATCAAAAGATACGGCCTTTTAGGCTCCGTTTATGCCGCATATTTTGACACTCGCAAGGGAATCAAAACCTATAGGGTACTTCCCGTTGACCTGGAATCATGAAATTTGGCATGAAGCAATGTCATGTAGCATGGAAAGAAGCTCGTTGGGCAAAACACCCCATACAAATATAAGAAAAGTTACGCGAACCAAAGATGTAACACTTAAAGTAAAACTGCTTAAATGGCGATGGGCTGGCCACACTATACGGGGTGAGGATAAATGGAGCAAAGCGGTCAGTGTTTGGTATCCCAGAGAGGGAAAGAGAAGGAAGGGGCGACAAAACAAGAGATGGCGAGACGAAATTGTGGCTATAGCAGGAAAAACATGGATGAGACGAGCAGCAGATAGGAAGGATTGGAAAGGATTGGAGGAGGCCTTTGCCAAAGGGCACACGGACTAGCAAATATAAACAGCAATAAACTATTAAAAATATTTTATATTAAGTCCGATATAGGCTTATAAATAAATAAATAAAATGTCATGTAGCATGAGTATAGAAAAAAATCCGAAAACCATGTACTTAGTTGGATAACAGAAAAAAATATGAATGAGCAAATTGATATATTATCGTTTTACTTGAATACTTTTATTTCTGGAGTACGGAACCCTCGGTACGCGAGTCCGACCCGCACTTGGCTGGTATTTTTTTAACCGACTTCAAAAAAGGAGGAGGTTATCAATTCGTCGTATTTTTTTTATTTTATGTATGTCGACCGATTATTCAAATATGGCTGAACCGATTTGGAAAATTCTTTTTTGTTTGAAACGGTATACTCCCCAGGTGGTCCCATATTTTAATCGAAATCGGTCGAGCGGTTTTTAAAATATCAACAATAAATTATATACTTTGTATAGTGGCGCGGGAGTTTGAAGTCAGTTTTTTAATAAGAGTTTTTTGTATTAAATTATAAAAGTGTCTTAATTTGATACTGAGGTGATAATATACTACCTACCAACTGCAAAGTCTAGATGCGAAACGTGCGTGACCTATAGCCTGATAGGCTAGTACTTCTTGTTTACAAGTTATCAGGAAAAGTTAGGGTTGCCATCCGTCCGTGTTTCCCCGGATTTGTCCTAGTTTAGAGGGCATCCGGGGAGCGTCCGGTCGGGGCTTCATTTGTAGTCCGGGTTTAAAAATTTAAAGTCTTGGGCCGCCCGCGACTCAGTACTTTTAAGATTTTTGTTAAAAATTTAATTGAATTTTGTTAGTTTTAATATTTTAATAAGGTTTTGTTTTCAAAATAGAGTAGGTATATTAATAATTTGTGTTTTATTTTAAGAATAAAAAAATTTTAACTGATAAATAAAACTATTTGTAACAAACTGTACCTAATAAGATTTTGTTTTGTTAGGTACATTTAAAATGATGATAAAAGATGACAAATTTTTTTATGACTAAGTTTTTTATTACATTGACTATGTTTAAAAAACCTGTAGATGTGTCCGGGTTTTGGGCTCTAAAATCCGGGGTTTTCACGTATCTTGTCCTGGTTGTCAAATTTTAGAGATGGCAACCCTAGGAAAAGTGGCCGATTTCCTCGTACTGATGTCACGCTGCTATCAATTATTTTCGATTGACTCTGAGCTCTTATTACTAAGCTAAAGATTAATCCTCTACCCTTATCTATAATATAATAATATGTAATGCAACAAGTACTAAGGAAAATATTTACTTTATGGAATGTGCTTTGTTCGCGAAATGCATAATTTGTAGGATTAGCGAAATAATCAATTCTGAATTGATATTACATCAATGTTACAATGTATAGTGCAACAGATGATGCACGCGTGATACACACATGGTCTAAGTAAATAATAATTATTATTATTAACGGCGGGATCTTCGACATCGACCTATTTTTGATTGAATCGTAAACAATGAAATATTCTTTGTTTTGATCGGTTAAAAATATATGTTGTAGTTTAATGTATGTTCTTAATTCTTTTGTGATTCAAAACTCTATATTTACAACTTCACCCGATCAAAAATAATTTCGAAAACAGTGTAATTTTTATCGTTTTTCAGGTCGTGTTCATAGAATATTAAAGTTAGACTAAAAAAACAAATTTCATAAAATAGGCAAACACTTTTAGAAGATTCTTTTGTGATTACTTTTTCTCTAAAAAAATTGTATTTTTTTAATCACGACGTTTTTACTTTTTATATAACAAAGTGGCTCGTGCGCTTCACTTCAGTAGCCCGCAAAGTATCATCGAGGTAGGACGTATCGCTTTCGCTGGCTCGCTGCGATCCCCCACTGATCAAGCGATCTATTGCATAGATACCTATTATTTTCATTCCGTATTCATTTATCATAGATTAAATCAAATCAGAGGGTTAATATTGTTGTAATTTTTAGTATTTATTAATAAATCTGTAAATATTAGTATTATAGGTTTTAGGTTTAGAGTCTTATTGTATAGATAGTGTTAAACTATAATGTAAGAATAATATAATAAAGTAAATATGGGGAATAAAAATGGAAGAAAGAACAAAATATCTTGATTTAAATTACGAAAACTTTCGAAATTGATATCTGGGGTTCCAGTGCTAATAAAAGAGGTAACCATCGTCTAAATAAGAAAAAAATCCGGCCATTTTCTTTTTTTTTGTTATTGGACCGATTTCTTTCTAAATTGATATCTGGGGTTCCCAGTGCTAATAAAAGAGGAAACCATCATCAAAATAAGAAAAAAAGGCGGCCATTTTCTTTTTCTTTGTTATTGGATCGATTTCTTTCAAAATTGATATCTGGGGTTCCCAGTGCTAATAAAAGAGGTATCCATCGTCAAAATAAGAAAAAGTGGCGGTTAATTTTTTTTTGTTATTGGAACAATTTCTTTCAAAATTGATATCTGGGGTTCCCAGTGCTAATAAAAGAGATATCCATCGTCAAAATAAGAAAAAGTGGCGGTCATTTTTATGTTTGTTATTGGACCAATTTCTTTCAGAATTGATATCTGGGGTTCCCAGTACTAATAAAAGAGGTAACCATCATCAAAATAAGAAAAAAAAAGGCGGACATTTTCTTTTTCTTTGTTATTGGACCAATTTCTTTCAAAATTGATATCTGGGGTTCCCAGTGCTATTAAAAGAGGTAACCATCGTCAAAATAAGAAAAAAGGCGGCCATTTTCTTCTTCTTTGTTATAGTACCGATTTCTTTCAAAATTGATAGTCGGGGTTCGTTCCCAGTGCTAATAAAATAGGTATCCATCGTCAAAATAAGAAAAAGTGGCGGCCATTTTATTTATTTTTGTTATTGGACCGATTTCTTTCAAAATCAATATCAGAGATTCATCATACTCATGAAAGAGGTCGCCGTCGTCAAAATTAGAAAAAGTGTCGGCAATTTTTTTTTATACTATAAACATTTGTCAAATATTAAATAGGTGTTTTTATTATTCTTTGCTATTCCGATAAGGAATTTCATCCCAAATAGGTTGGGGGAAAAACTTTTCCATTTTTTTGTTCGGGCAACGGTTACCACTGTGTCATAACAGGTAAATGTTGCCAAAACTTGCCCAGGGATCTTCAGATATTGATTTTGACAGAAATCAGTCCCATAACAAGAAAAAATAAAATGGCCGCCACTTTTTCTAGTTTTGACAATGGTTACCACTGTTATGAGCACAGAGATCCTCAGATATCGATTTAGAAAGAAATCGGTCCCATAACAAGAAAAAAAATGGCCACCACTTTTTCTTATTTTGACGATGGTTACCTTTTTTATTAGCACTGGGAATCCCAGATATCAATTTTGAAAGAAATCGGTCCAATGACAAAAAAAGAAAATGGCCGACATTTTGGCAACGGTTATCTATTTTATAAGTACAGGGAACCCCAGATATCGAGTTTGAAAGAAATCGGTCCAATAACAAAAAAATGTCTAAGGAACTTCGTCCCAAATAGGTTAGGGAAAAACTTTTCCATTTTTCTAATTTTGACATTGGTTACCACTGCTATGAGCACGGGGATCCTCAGATATCGATTTTGAAAGAAATCGGTCCTATAACAAGAAAAAAGAATATGGCCACCACTTTTTCTAATTTTGACGATGGTTACCGCTTTTATTAGTACAAGGATCCCCAGATATGGATTTTGAAAGAAATCGGTCCAATAACAAAAAAAAAGAAAATGGCTGACATTTTGGCAACGGTTACTATTTTATAAGCACAGGGAACCCCAGATATCGAGTTTGAAAAAAATCGGTCCAATAACAAAAAAAAATGGCCAAGGAACTTCGTCCCAAACAGATTAAGGAAAAACTATTCTATTTTTCTAATTTTGACATCGGTTACCACTGCTATGAGCACGGGGATCCTCAGATATCAATTTTGAAAGAAATCGGTCCCATAACAAGAAA
This sequence comes from Oeneis ivallda, assembly GCA_029955525.1. NCBI lineage: Eukaryota > Metazoa > Arthropoda > Insecta > Lepidoptera > Nymphalidae > Oeneis > Oeneis ivallda. The sequence goes on from JARPMR010000021.1 coordinate 4,130,888, forward strand.
AAAAATGGCCACCACTTTTTATTATTTTGACGATGGTTAACTATTTAATAAGCACAGGGAACCCCAGATATAGAGGTAGAAATAAATCGGTCCAATAACAAAAAAATGGCTAAGGAACTTCGTTCCAAATAGGTTGGGGAAAAACTTTTCCATTTTTCCAATTTTGACATCGGTTACCACTGCTATGAGCATAGGGATCCTCAGATATCGATTTTGAATGAAATCGGTCCCATAACAAGAAAAAGAATATGGCCACCACTTTTTCAAATTTTGACGATGGTTACCGCTTTTATGAGTACAAGGATCCCCAGATATGGATTTTGAAAGAAATCGGTCCTATTACAAAAAAAAAAAGAAAATGGCCGACATTTTGGCAACGGTTAACTATTTTATGAGTACAGGGAACCCCAGATATCGAGTTTGAAAGAAATCGGTCCAATAACAAAAAAATGGCTAAGGAACTTTGTCCAAAATAGGCTGGGGAAAAAATTTCCATTTTTCTTATTTTGACATCGGTTACCATTACTATGAGCACGGAGATCCTCAGATATCAATTTTGAAAGAAATCGGTCCCATAACAAGAAAAAAAATGGCCACCACTTTTTCTTATTTTGACGATGGTTACCTTTTTTATTAGCACTGGGAATCCCAGATATCAATTTTGAAAGAAATCGGTCCAATGACAAAAAAAGAAAATGGCCGACATTTTGGCAACGGTTATCTATTTTATAAGTACAGGGAACCCCAGATATCGAGTTTGAAAGAAATCGGTCCAATAACAAAAAAATGTCTAAGGAACTTCGTCCCAAATAGGTTAGGGAAAAACTTTTCCATTTTTCTAATTTTGACATTGGTTACCACTGCTATGAGCACGGGGATCCTCAGATATCGATTTTGAAAGAAATCGGTCCTATAACAAGAAAAAAGAATATGGCCACCACTTTTTCTAATTTTGACGATGGTTACCGCTTTTATTAGTACAAGGATCCCCAGATATGGATTTTGAAAGAAATCGGCCCAATAACAAAAAAAGAGAAAATGGCCGACATTTTGGCAACGGTTACGTATTTTATAAGTACAGGGAACCCCAGATATCGAGTTCGAAAGAAATAACAAAAAAAAACAAAAAAAAATAAGTAGGTAAATGTACCTATGCAAAATAACAATCACACTTATATAATATAAATGTATGAATAAAAAATAAAATAAATGTTTCTAAAACTTACAAGTGTCCCTGTACTGTTAGGTACAATAAAGTTATTTAATCTATGATGTAAAATTTGGGGTGAGTGAGTTCATTTGAAAAGCGCCTACGCGCACCTCACCGCGCGGGGACTGAGGTTGCTCTAAATGCCTACTGCGCCCGGAGATCCTGCCCTTAACTAGCTGATGCCCGCGACTTCGTCCGCGTGGATTTAGTTTTTAAAATCCATCGGGAGCTCTTTGATTTTCCGGGATGTCTATGTCACCCTCCACGTTCTACTATAAATATCCCAAAAATCACGTCAATCCGTAGCTTTGTTGCAGCGTGATTGAAGGACAAACCAATAAACCAACAAACAAACAAACAAACACAATTTCGTATTTATAAAATTAATATGACGCATTAGTAAGGAAGAATTAATACCACGATAATAAAGGCGATCTAATTAAATTTTAGAACACAAAATCTACTATTGTGTCTTATATAAGACTAGCTGATGCCCGCGACTTCGTCTGCGTGGATTTAGTTTATAACATTCCGCGGGAAATCTTTGTCACCCTCCAGGTTCTCAACTATACCTATCCAATAAATCACGTCAATCCGTAGCTTTGTAGCAGGAAACATTTGATCGTCTTGCTCGCTGCATTGTTAATTATGATTCAAAGAGAAAAACATATTACTGATGATATTATCAATTACGTTTAGCTATCATTTTTATAATTGTCAAATTTTTTACCATACTTAACCAAAGACAAAATTACGTTTAGCTGTCATTTACGTTTTGTTATTCCACTGTCATTTGCGTTTTGTTATTCCACGTCAGATGCGTTTTTGTTATACCACGTTTTATAGTGACTTGACGGAAACGCGGTCGAACGGGATAAAAAGTATCCTATGTCCGTCTCCTGGTTCTAAGCTAACTCTCCACCAATTCTCAGCCAAATCGGTTCATCCGTTCTTGAGTTATAAATAGTGTAACTAACACCACTTTCTTTTATATATATAGATATATTGTGACTTATATAAGATATATTTCCTCGGGGACTTTTTCTAAATACTAATGCGTACTTAAATCATGTAGTACATCATTTTTATGTATCATGAATAGTTTTCTCAGCACACGCCAAATAATGCATTTTATAGGCAAAATTTTCCTACTTTGGGTTACATTATTGCAATTTTCTTAAGGATCTCTAATTTTTTGAAAATAAATTGCCTATGTTACTTTCTGATAACTTAGCTTTCTTTTGGTGAAAAAATGGTTAAAATCGGTCCAGTAGTTATAGAGCCTATTCGGTACAAACAAAATAACAAACAAACAAAAAAATTTCCTCTTTATAATATTATAGTATAGATTAGCTGTACCCGGCATGCATTGCTACCACGTAAAGTATAAAGAAATTACATTATAGATATTGTGGGCCAGGAACACTCACATGCGCCTCCAGAACACCCTACCAAAGTTTCATCACAATCTGATCAATGGTTTCGGAACACATAGAGGACACACATACAAACATATATTTTCATTTATATTATAGATGTCTTATTTCTTAACTGACTTCAAAAAAAGGATGGTATCAATTCGACACGTGTTTATGTAATATATTATATGGAATTACAAAATATTCACATACTAGCTGATGCCCGCGACTTCGTCCGCCTGGATTTAGTTTTTAAAAATCCCGCGGGAACTCTTTCATTATCCGAGATAAAAAGTAGCTCTCCCGGTCTGAGGAACCACTACTACATCCATTACTATACCCATGCAAAAAATCGCATCAATCCGCTGTTCTGTTGCGACGTGATTGAAGGACAAACCAACAAACACACTTTCGCATTTATAATATCAGTAATGCTTTATTATGACACTTTTTATAATTGTCAAATTTTTTACCATACTTAACCAAAGACAAAATTACGTTTAGCTGTCATTTACGTTTTGTTATTCCACTGTCATTTGCGTTTTGTTATTCCATGTCAGATGCGTTTTTGTTATACCACGTTTTATAGTGACTTGACGGAAACGCAGTCAAAGGGGATAAAAAGTATCCTATGTCCGTCTCCTGTTACTAAGCTACCTCTCCACCAATTTTCAGCCAAATCGGTTCATCCGTTCTTGAGTTATAAATAGTGTAACTAACACCACTTTCTTATATATATACAGTGTGTCCGGACACGAACTAGCGATATTTTAAACACTTATATAAAAACTAATTTTAAGTACAAATACACTCTAAACTTGGGCCCAATCCACTTCCCCTCTATGTGGCAGCCATTTTGTTTTTTTGCTGAAATATTCTCTAAGCATGTACAAAAAAAATCATATCTCTCAAAGTTTTAGTCTTACTGAGATAAAAATGGGCTTATTCGAAGCGCAACAAAACTGTCCTACCGTCTACATTACAATACAAAGTGTTTACATTTCCATAACCTTTGAAAAAAATATGAAACCCGAAAAAAATAATCGTAAAATCATGCAAATCAACAAATTATTGTAAATAACTGCAAAAACACCCCCGACAACCCTTTTTATTTTTTTACTAGATCAAGAGATTTTGAGCTAAGCTACAATACAACATTTAATTTATAACTGTATGTCTAATACTTTCAGAGTTATTGTTGTTGGAACATAGCGCATACGCATGAATGTTATGTGATTTCCTGTTTGGGGTTCCGACAAAGGCCTTTTGTGCTTGCGTATGCGCTATGTTCCAACAACAATAACTCTGAAAGTATTAGACATACAGTTATAAATTAATTGTTGTATTATAGCTTAGCTCAAAATCTCTTGATCTAGTAAAAAAATAAAAAGGGTTGTTGGGGGTGTTTTTGCAGTTATTTACAATAATTTGTTGATTTGCATGATTTTACGACTATTTTTTTCGGGTTTCATATTTTTTTCAAAGGTTATGGAAATGTTAACACTTTGTTTTGTAATGTAGACGGTAGGACAGTTTTGTTGCGCTTTGAATAAGCCCATTTTTATCTCAGTAAGACCAAAACTTTGAGAGATATGATTTTTTTTGTACATGCTTAGAGAATATTTCAGCTAAAAAACAAAATGGCTGCCACATAGAGGGGAAGTGGATTGGGCCCAAGTTTAGAGTGTATTTGTACTTAAAATTAGTTGTTATATAAGAGCTTAAAATATCGCTAGTTCGTGTCCGGACACACTGTATATATATAGATTATTAAGATAGTCTATTAGGTCCTCCAAATATACATTTTGTAGGTGTATGTATGTTTGTCCACGCATTTCTCCGAAACTATTAATCGGATTGTAATCATTCTTTTTTGTTTGCTTTACATTTATTTCAACTTAGGGAACAGTAAAGGTTTCATCAAAATCGGTTCAGTAGTTTTCAAGATATGGACTGGGTTTCTTCTAAGAGCTAAAGTTCAGCACACCGCCTAACAAAGGGTTTTGTTTTAAAAATAAACGCACTTTGAACAAAGAATTATGACAAAGACAGTTTCAACATATCCCTACAATTATTTACATAGACACGTGCGTACATTTCGTTACATCATAATTCATCGGCAACCCGTCAACGGCTCACTACTGAGCGCAGGTCTCCTCTCAGAGAAGGGATATAGGCCACAGTCCACCACGCTGGCACCTTCAAGAACATTATGAAGAACTCTCAGGTGTGCAGGTTTCCTCACGATGTTCTCCTTCACCATTACCATCTTATCATTTAAGGGTATGAAAAATAGATGTTGGCCGATTCTGAGACCTACCCGATATGCACACAAAATTTCATAAAAATCGGTCCACCCATTTCGGAGGAGTAAGGTAACTAACATTGTGACACGAGAATTTTATATATTAGATTTTATTTATCATATACAGCCACACACACACACAGAACATGGTCTTTGCCACTTATATCCAGTGGACCTGTGACTCACCTTAATAATATAAAGGTTAAAGTACAAAGTATACCTACTTACCTAGCACTTAAATACTTAGTAGAATTTAATTATACCCTTATCAAGTATTAAATTTAGATTTAGATATTATTTTTATTTGATAACAACGATAAAGGAGTTGATTGTGTAAGTTCATTGTTACTTGCTTTCTAAAAACATTGTAATTTATGCTCTCCTGTGCTGTATTACTCACTTCTGAAGGTTGTGACCACTTTCCATTAATCAAGTTGCATAGGTTAAATCGGCTTGGCATCCAGCTGCCCACAAGACAGTATAAAAAACTTATTACAATGTAATAGCTTCATAATAATATTGTAAAATGATTATTTTGAAAAGAGCAACTGCTGAGTTTCTTGCCGGCTCTTCTCAGCAGAATCCGCTTTCCAAACCGGTGGTAGAATCATGACTTGTCATAAGAGCCACAGGTTGGCCTACATGAAATAAATAATTTTGAATTTTGAATTTCGATGGTTGGGGGTTGTCTTGGGAAAATAATGTGGTGGGTTCATACTAAACCCTTTTATACACAACTTGAGCATGGGTACAGGATTTTGATTCTAAGGTTTAAACTTTTAAAAATTATATTATTAACTAGCTGATGCCCGCGACTTGGTTCATGTGGGCTTAACCCCTGCAGCATCAGGATTGAGGAGTTGGCTCCTGGAAATTAACTATGTAATCTTTGCTTGGTAACTATTCAACTAACTAACTTGTTGTAACTATTCAATAAAGTTGACAATCTTAAATCTTTAACACAGTTATGGTATGTTAGTCAATTACAGGCGTAAAATAAGCAAATTATCAACTAGGTGCATGCACAGCTTTTAAAACATAAAAAAATCACAAGAAAAATAAAGAATAGTAATAAAATAACAATAAAGAATCAGTGATTATTACTAAGATTTTTTTTTATTTTAACTTTGACATAGGTAAAAAAAGCCCTTGGAAGTATGGTTCTATCTAGATTTTGCAAATTGAAATATACTTATTCATTTTTATTTTCTTAAAAATTTGCGACTAATGACTATAGCGTAAAAAACAAGTTGTAAATTAAATGTTTCTATTAGATGCCAGACTGTAACAAGTATAATTTTGAAAAGATATGAGTCACAAACGAAAGTGAGCGCAAATGCCGGCTGGTCCTACGTCGCACCTCGTATAGGTTAACTCTCCATAACTATTTAAATCAAATAAAAATGCATAAGATCATACAGTCACATCCATAAATGTCCACATACATTTTTGTATGTAAAGACGATGTTTGACAGACGCTAGTACACAAAAAAAGCCTTGGTGTATCGATATCCGATGAACTGAACTGTAGTCTAATGTACGCGCAAGTAAAGACGTTTGTAAACAGAATACAGTGTTGGACGTTGGTATGAATTAAATATTTGCATATGGCCTGAGGAGTATTTAAAAACTAAACTAAAGTTGTCTAAGACCTTAAAAATGCGGGTTAACTGTATCGTAATCATTAGAAAATCCTCAATACATACCTCGAAAAGTTTAAGCAAAATATTCACATAAAGTCTTCGCACACCCAAGGATTTTCCGATGGAAGCGAGGAATATCACGCACAGAATGAGAAGCAGGAACGGCGTGTATAATATTGAAACCGCCACGGACACAAACGACACCATTAGCGCCATATTTGCGACTGATTGATTGAAAAATCGCGGAATTTTCAATCAAATTGATGAATGACTTTGGAAAATGGCTGTTGTGACGTCGTCGGTCGTATTTTTTCATTTGACGCTGTCAGTAAAATTGCGTGTACCTTTTTGTCAATGTCATTATGTTGCCATGCGTTAAATCGTAACCGTTCCATTTCACGCAAAGTTGTTGGATCAGGAACATACTAACAGGAGACATAGTGCATAGCCTATTTATTGGTCTTAGTGGATAAGACGTCTCCTTTTCGGAAGGTCCGGGGTTTGAACCCTAGGCACCTCTTAATTTGTCCGTTTGAAGCGATTACAGATCAGCTGTAACAGTTTAAGAATCCTCCATGCTGAGTTCTTCTGTTTTCAAGGGTTTGTAAAATCTATCAATCCACACTTGACTGATTCAATGTGCTCGGCCACGGGCTCAAACGCTTTTTCTCATTTTTTCAAAATAATAAAATATCATGTTTTAGAATAATTGACATTGAACTGCAAAAAAAATTAACTTGTCTTTTTTTTTCTGTACTGACAACATTTTAATCTAACCTCTGTGGCTCTGTGCAGCGAAATTAGTTTGGGGTTCTTGAAAAATCCTTTTTGGATTTACAATTTCCCAAAAATTTAAACATCATGTCTAATCTTCCATACGGCCCTCCCGTAAAAATATCACCTTTGATCAAGGTAAGTTTTTAGTTGATTTTACTTTTACAAACACTGAATTATGTAACAGTGTTTTCGAACTAAGATTCCTTTTTCAAATATTTTGAGTTAAAAGTTTATGGATTATGGATTTTCTTTCTTTCTTTTCTTTTTATTATATAGGTAATATTATGTACTATGTAGTTAACCTAGTTAGGTACTTCGAAGGTACTAAGTAGTTAATTGATAGCACAAAATCGTAACCACAAAAGTAGCTGGCAGATTGAGAATAGTTTGTGTTTCAGCTTTTAGGTTTACCTAACATTATATTTACATAACATGCCGCCAAATATTATACATTTTTATGTTTTTAGTGTTGTTTTTTATGAGCAACACATCAAGGGCCCACTACTGAGCGCAGGTCTCCTCTCAGAGAAGGGTTATAGGCCATAGTCTCCCACGCTGGCACAATGCGAATTGGCGGACTTCACACACCTTCGAGAACGTTATGGAGAACTCTCAGGTTTCCTCGCGATGTTTTCCTTCACCATTGAAGCGTGTGATATTTAATTGCTAAGACCCGCAACCCCCGAATAGGAGACAGTCCTAACCACTAGGCTCACATTTCCAGTTTGGTCGCTGGTCCTTCCTCACAGCGGGGATCCTGTATGGAGCCTTCCACCAGAACCGACTCTCCAAGAAGGAAGCCAAGCTGCGTGAAATCGAAGCTAAGGAGAAGGTAGTCAGGGACGAGAAGATGAGGAAGGAGAAGGAATTGGCTTCTGCCGGTGAGAGATCCACAACCAATGTCACAGACCTGTCCTAGTGTACGACTGAATCTTCAGCTTTGTCCTCCTCCTCCTAGCATCATATTTCCCATTACTGAGGGTTGTGACTAGGGCTTTCGAATACCGGATTTTTTCAATACCGGTATTAATACCGAAAATATTTTTTTCAATACCGGGATCCCGGGATCCCGGTATTGAAATGGGATTTAATTTGGGTTAGATGAAAGTCATATCTTTTGAAGTAAGAAATGAAAAATCGGCAATTCAGTTATTAATTTTAGGTATTAAGAACCTGTATAAGCTATTTCAGACAATCACCCTTTCAGAGTAGTACAATAGGGGGTGAAAATTTACTACTAGCTGACCCAGCGAACTTCGTACCGCCAGCAAAAATATATAGGGTTGGGATACCCTTATCATTTAGGGGTATGGAAAATAGATGTTGGCTGATTCTCAGACCTACCCGATATGCACACAAAATTTCATAAAAATCAGTCCAGCCGTTTCGGAGGAGTTTGATAACAAACAGCGCGACATGAGAATTTTATATATTAGATTAACTTGTTAAGCAGTGATAGCCGAGTGGTTAGGACTGTGGTCTCCTATTCGGGGGGTCGCAGGTTCGATCCCGGGTACGCAACTCTGACTTTTCAGAGTCAATTGCGTTTAAGCAATTAAATATCACTTGGTTCAACGGTGAAGAAAAACATCGTGAGGAAACCTGCACTCCTGAGAGTTCTTCATAATGTTCTTGAAGGTGTGTGAAGTCCGCCAATTTGCATTGGGCCAGCGTGGTGGACTATGGCCCATAACCTTTCTCTGGGAGGAGACCTGCGCTCAGTAGTGAGCCGTTGATGGGTTGGTAATGATGATGATGATGATGATGATAATTATTTACTTGTTTAGGCGGTAGGTTATTTCAAGGGATCAGCTCAGAAAAGATTTTACGAAAATCCCCCTCAACAGGGGTAAAGTGAGGGTTGGAATGTTGGATGAAAGTCTTATGAATACTAATACACATACATCTGATAGTTGAGGACCTGAATAGTGACATAGGCTACTTTTATTAATGGATTTAATTTTAATTAAAGAATTGAATTGAATTGAATCAATCAATTGATTAAATTGATTGATTGATTGATGGAATCCCATAAATATGTTGACTGAGGAAAACGCTCTTTACGCCTCTACACCTTAAAACGCTTAATAATTAATTACCTTTTCACCTCTCACAATAGATTCATTATGAATGCTAGAGGAAGCTTGTGGTTTAGATACTTTTTTTTAGTTTTAGCCTCCATTTCTGCTTCCAGTTGTTTTTCAGTTCAAATCAACTCAATATTGGGCTGCAGGCATTTCTGCAGATATCGATAAAAATGTGAAAAAGGCCTAGGATCCTGGTATTAGCCAATACCGGTATCCCGGTATTGGAAGCCCTCAATACCGGTATTGAAAAAGTCTGGGATCCCGGTATTGACTAATACCGGGATCCGGGTATTGGAAGCCCTAGTTGTGACCCCTTCACCAATAATGGTAAGGGGCGTTTTTCTTGTGTTGATAATGTGGTGGTAATGATCCTTCCGTATCAGTCTTTAGGGCATTTTTTTATGCACGGGCATAGAAAAGTCGGGTTATTAAAGTGCAGGCTGATGCCTCCCCCCCCATTTGGCTTTGGCCACTATCAGCCAAAAATATTACCTTTGGCCAAACCCTCTAACCTTATTCTTCTGGCCTAACATTGACGTTTTTCAAAATTCTGCTTCACTATTCAAGAAAAAATTAAGAAACACTGAGTTATTATTAACCTTCTCTGTTTGTTTTTACTTTTTCTATTCATGAAAATATTAATATACTTACTAATTTTTATATAAACTTAGGTTGTAAGCAAGGAATGTCCTAGTTTTGATATAATGTATTTATATCTTAGATAATGTATGTTGTGTTAGCCCGTATGTGTCTATACAATGATAATCATATTATTTATACTAGATGATACCTGCGTCTTCGCCTGGATTAAGGTTTTTTATTCCTGCAGGACCACTTTAATTTTCCGGGATAAAATGTAGCCTATGTATTCCAGGGTATAATCTATCTCCATTCCAAATTTAAGCCAAATCCGTGCTGTAGTTTTTGCGTGAAAGAGTAACAAACACACACATACACACAAACTTTCACATTTATAATATTAAAATGTAGCCTATGTGTTATTCCAAGGTATAATCTATCTCCATTCCAAATTTCAGCCAAATCTGCCCTGTAGTTTTTGTGTGAAAGAGTAACAAACACACACACACACACACACACACAAACACCCACCCACACACTTTCGCATTTATAATATTAGTAGGATAGTAGGAAGTAGGATTTCAGGTAATTGTTGTATACTGTTGGCTTACTAATAAATAAATAAACAAACCTTAGTTCTTGCCAAAGCCAAGGGTTTCTAGCATGCACCGAAATTGAAAAAACTGTAACAAATGTGTGAGAGGGTTATGGAAAAGGCGATGTGTGGGCAGGACACATGATTGTAAAAATCTCGGATACTTTTGACAAAATGTGGTCAATCTTCGACAATTTAATTACATTTATACATATATTTTAGACATATTTTTATTATCATACTAGCTGATGCCCGCGACTTCGTCCGCGTGAATTTAGTTTTTAATATCCCTCGGGAACTCTTTGATTTTCCGGGATAAAAAGTAGCCTATGTCACTCTCCAGGTCCTCAACTATACCCATGCAAAAAATCACGTCGATCCGTAGCCCTGTCGCGGCGTGATTGAAGGACAAACCAACAAACAAACACACTTTCGTATTTATAATATTAGTAAGGATACCTAGTTTTTGATAAAGAATAAGAGCGATAAAAGTTAATAGTAGTTTTCGTCATAATACAGTTAACACTTTTAGCCAATTTGAATTTCTTAGAGTTGATAAACTTTTGGCTTCCACTTCAGCCATTTTGGTTCTCGTTCACTGTTGAAGCATGTGTTATTTAATCGCTTAAATGCACAACAAAGGTCAGAGATGAATGGGATTTAACCTCCGATCCTCCGAAGAGAAAACTGAAGTCTTAAAATACTTCATAATTTTTTTTTATCAACATGAAAAAAATTAAAAATCTTCAATTGGAAACACTTGAATTTCCTTTCCTTTTTTTCAAAATTTTTTATGGAAGGATCTTGAAGGAGTACATTACAATATTCTCTTCTTCTGTTATAATATGTTTGTTAATGGAAAGGGTCACAACCCTCAACAATGAGCAATGTGACGCAGAAAAAGGGTGGTAATAATTTGACCTTTTATTTTCAGCTGAAATGAAAGCTCTTGAGGAAATGATCGCCGGCAAGAAATAGAAAGAAAAAGAAGATTAGGTTTTAAGTCAACAGTGGTATCATGAAGTGGCCATTTTAAAATTGGTGTTGCTATTTGTGTAGAAAGATCTAAAATAACACCAACAGGTAATAAAATGGCAACAATTATTCCATCTTTATTATAATATTAATGTATTTATCAAATAAATAGGTGATTATTTATGTGTGTTTTTTTATCAATTAACAAGCTATAATTTAGGAAAAATTAAAGTGATTTTAATACTTATACCGAAATAAAGAATAACTGAAAAGGGAAAAGTGTCTATATCTTGAAAACAACTTAACCAATTTTAATGAAACCTTTACTGTTCTTTAAAACGATTACAAAATAGGTTTGTACTTTTATACCTTTAACTTTTTGTACGCTTCTGTACATTCGCTGTAGCTGGGTTGGTTGGGTAGCAAGGAAAACTCTCGAAGAACTTTTCTTCTTTTATTGGGTACCGCTACCGCTTGCCGGTGGGAACTGTGCCGGCTTACAATTCAGCCCGGTATTTATACTTTGGCCGAAAAAATCTAGGCCCTCTGATTGGTGTAATTTTGCTATCGATCAGTGCACCAATCAGAGCGTATTATTTTAAACCAATTACAATTTAGTAATAATAATAGGTATTATTACATAATCAAGGTATCTTTACTACTATGAGCTGTACCGTAGGGAAAGCCGCGGCATTTCTTGGAATAATTAGAGTGGTATCTTTATGGTTCGTAGCTGTACCGTTGGGAGAGCCGCGGCCTATTTCCCTATTGGTTTTCTATTTTCATCTTTATTTATTATTTTCCCTATTTACTTATGAGATAATACATGAAACTTATGTACTTAAAACTATAAACAATTGGTAAACTATACATGACACATTAATTACTAACTAATTATGCTATTTAATCAGTCCACTATTATGCTGTCTCTTTCTTACACATGCACTTTTACTTTATCGCACTATATCGTCCCGCACACTTTTTACTTATTTACTCTTCATATTAAAGCGTCTGACTTAATTTATTAGCAATATCAGCAATCTTAGTGATTTGCTAATAAATTCAGACAGGCGCTTGAATACGAACAGTTTTTAATTTTTAAATTACTGTTTGTTTATCCGTTTACTGTCCGTTATCTGGATTTGCTTTTAATGTGTGTATGTGCATTCCTCGTACATTACTACCTGATAGGCATTTCACACTCAGATAGCCATTTGTTCAGATTAAGAATACCTACGCCCGCCGCGCCGCGCCGTTCTGTTAACAGGCTGCAGGCGGCTCACATACTTTTTATAATAACCGTAGTTTTATAATTTAATATAAAAAATTCTTTTTAAAAAATCGAATTCAAACACCCACGCCACTACAAAGTATATAATTCATTGTTTTTTTAAAAATCGCTCGGCCGATTCCGATAAAATTAATTTTTATCGGAATCGGAAATTACAAAAAAGAATTTTACAAATCGGTTCAGGCGTCATCGAGTAATCGGTGAACACACATAAAAAACATAACAAAAAACCGGCCAAGTGCGAGTCGGACTCGCGCACCAAGGGTTCCATACTCCAAAAGTAAAAGTAAAACGATAATATTATATTAATTTGCTTATTTATCGTTAACTTTGTTTGTAGAGGTTTATTGTTAATATAAAAAAAAACTATGCTAGTTAGAGCGTTGGTTTTATTTTTCCTGTAAAATATACATAAACCTCTATTGACCATAATTATTTCAGATTTTTCGATTGGTAAACTTCGGAGATAAGGGGGGGGGGGGGGGGGGAACGGTATTTTTTTCGACATTTTGGCCGATTAATCAGAAACTATTATATCTAGAAATAAATAAAAAACTGTTTTAGAATGCACAAGTAAAGGCCTTTCATATGATACCCCACTCGGTATAAGAATGCACAAGTAAAGGCCTTTCATATGATACCCCACTCGGTATAGTTATCTTACTTTGAAATTTCAAACCCCCGATTTTCCCCCTTTTTTAATCAAACTAAAATAATTTTCGCGTTGCTTTTATTTTTCCTGTAAAATATACATAAACCTCTATTGACCATAATTATTTCAGATTTTTCGATTGGTAAACTTCGGAGATAAGGGGGGGAACGGTATTTTTTTCGACATTTTGGCCGATTAATCAAAAACTATTATATATAGAAATAAATAAAAAACTGTTTTAGAATGCACAAGTAAAGGCCTTTCATATCATACCCCACTCGATATAGTTATTTTACTTTGAAATTTCAACCCCCCGATTTTCCCCCTTTTTTATTAAAACTAAAAATAATTTTCAATTTTTCTTTATTCCAATGATTTCGGGCCACTATTATACACAACTATGCCAAATTTCATGTCGATAGCTTTAATAGTTACTGAAATAATCGACTGTGACAGACGGACGGACAGACGGACGGAGAAAGTCTCACCATAAGGGTTCCATTTTTACCATTTTGGTATGGAACCCTAAAAACGAATAGAGAACTTCCTCCTTTTTTGAAGTCGGTTAAAATAGTGCATTGCTTTATCTTTTACGTTCACTCGGTTAGTTGTTCGTATATTGCTCTCGTGCACAAAGCATTTAATTTGTACACATACACCCGCCATCCTGTTGCACATGCGTCTCTTCTCTTGCGGCGCTAGTAGCCACTACCTAAATAAATAAATAAATAAACATTTATTCAGCTTTTAACAAGAAGGTGTTTAAGAACAAACAAAATGTATTTACAAACAAAAACTTAATCACTAAATAATATTATTATTAGATATTGTTCCTAAATGTTAAAGCTGAAAAGGCTGCCTCAGCCTAATGCTGCAACATTACAATGATGAAATCGCGAGCCAACAACGTGACAGTTATACAAGATAATAGGAAAAGAAATAAATGAAATAATACAGATATTAACATATTGTGTTTCGGTTAACAGTTGATACATAGATAAATTGGGGGTAATATAAAATTAAATAGTTATACCTATAGGTAATTTAAAGGTAACTACTTAGGTTAAAAGGTAAACGTATAACGATAACCTACGCATTCGGCTAAGGTTACTTTGTATCTGTAAACATTTTAACGTTACCGATAAAATGCTAAATCTGTAACTCCTGCTATTAAACTCACCACCACCGATTCATTTCACTTTCACGAAGTTACGTAAATCTTGAAGCTATAAACCCACCGGTAGGTACATAACCAACTAGCCAATGCCCGCGGCTATGTCCGCGTGGAATTAGGTTTTTAAAAATTTCGCGAAAATCCTCTTTTTTTTTCCGGAATATAAGGTAGCCTATGTCAGCCTCCAGGTTCTCAACTAGGTATACCCATGCAAAAATCACGTCGATCCGTAGCTCTGTTGCGGCGTGATTGAAGGACAAACCAACAAACAGACAAATATACTTTCGCACTTACGCTAGTAATACCACTGAGCTTAGGTTTTCGCATTAAGCACATAATATTATAGTAAAGGTGGATATGTTAGTATTTAGTAATGATGACGAAAATAACTCTCTGTCTAGTGCGAATTTAAAATTCACAAGTGTAAATTGAAAATTTCAAACAGCTCCGACATGTGAATCTTTGGTCGGATTATGTAGTTGTTTGCTGCTCCATCATCAGATCCTCCTCCTCGATCCTCGATCATCATCTATCTAACGCGTACTCATTGAGACCATTCTAATGAGCCGCAACACGCTATATCTGCTGTAAGTGGCTGAGGAGTTGGGTATCCCGCAGACTACTTGATGCTGCAGCATCAGCTCAAGGTTACCAGCCTCGGAAATAATCCGAAGTAACAGTGCACCAAACAAATCTATCGCACCAGTGAAAGCTTGTAAGACCCTTTAATCAAGTAGGAAATGAGCTGATGATCTTCAAACGCCTGAGCAGATCTTCACAAATTGTAGCTAAAATCCATCTCGATTACGTAAGCTTTGAAACAAAAAAAAACAGCACCAAAATCGATTCATTGGGTAGGCTGCTACAAGGGAACAGACAGACACACAGAATAGAATAGAAATAAAATAGAAACTCGACAGTTGCTCTTTTCAAAACAAGTTTACAATATACTTTAATAGATATTATGCAATGTATGCAGTGTTTCCACTATGAGAGGAAATGCACAGATCAAACTTATGATGTCGGTGGTTAAAAATTATTTATTTCTTCTCTTATACACGTCAAGACTCTACCAACGGTTCGGAAAGCAGTTCTGTGTTAGTCTAAAAATGAATGCTACAGTGTAGTTCAGTACTAGGTGGTACTAGTCATCTCTGATTGTCTGATAACTACTCTCCCGCTATTGATTGGTTAGAATAGAATAGAATAGAAATGTTTTTTTATTCAAATAAACTTCCACAAGTGCTTTTGAATCGTCGATGAGTCTACCACTGGTTCGGAATGCCCTTAACACTCTCACCGCCATACGTAAGTATATAAGTGTTTACAGTGCAGCAGGCCATGTGGGCGGCGCGCGGGCCATGCGATTTCTTTCAGCTCACGCCACGCTCGCGCGATTTATTCTATTTGCCGCGATAGTTGTGGTATGCCAGCCACCCACATGGCCTGCCAGTTAAAATTCAAAAAACCGATAGTGGCCTGCTAGGCTCGAATTTTTGTGGGCCGCCGGCAGCCCACGTGGCGGTGTGAGTGTTAAAATGCATTGATGCAGGAAGAACGGTATGAATTCATCGAATCAGATCAGAGGTCAATGCGATCGTAAGGCGGTTTTTTAGACGGTGAAAAACCTATTTAGATGGTGCCTCGTTTATCGTTCATCGTTGCGAAAATTATTGCGAAATTGAACCGTCTTAATTCGCCTTAAAGGCGAATTTAGCTTTCGAGATTTTTCCTTTCATTTTCGAGGCTTCATCGAGAGTCATCGAAATTAAACCGCCTAAATTTGCCCTTAGGGCAAAGGGCCTTAGGGTGCATATTCGCAAAAATGAACGATTAACGGGGCACCGTCTTATTTCGACCTACATCGATAGCCGACAGTCCACTGCTGGACTAAAGGCCTCTCCCATGGGGAGGGTTTGCCCATAATCACCACGCGGGGCAGACGGGTTGGTGATCGCAGTAGATGGTAGTAGTAGCACAGAGGACGCTGCTGCCCGTTCTCCACTAAATTCCCTTAGTCGCCTCGTACGACACCCGCGGGAAGAGCAGGGGTGGTGACAACTGTATTTTGATCTGCCGTCACCACACGGCATTTCGACCTTACACTGATGTAATCATTCCCACACTCAATAAAACATCGAATCACATTATGATGTTTCTGCTCAATGCAGAAACTCTATAATTTGCATCGTCCGCTGATCTCAAGAGTTCGTCTCAAAAACAAACCATTAAACAGCGTAATTTATCGAGCTCTTTATAAATCTACACTCTTTTTTTAAACCAAGATGGTTCTTCTCAATGTCAACAGTTAAAACACACGTATAAATTAGCAATTGATGTATTCTAAAATCTATTATTTATTTAGACTTTAGAGCAGTGATAGCCTATAGTGGTTAGGATTGTGGTCTCGGTATATAGTGGTTATATAGTAGGTATCTATAGTGGTTAGGATTGTGGATTCGGGAGGTCGCGGGAACGAATCCGGGCACGCACCTCTGACTTTTCAGAGCTAGGCATATGAGCGTTTAAGCAAATAAATTAATAGAATAAAATAGAAATATTTTTTATTCAAATAAACTTTTTTACAAGTGCTTTTGAATCTTCGATGAGTCTACCACTGGTTCGGAATGCCCTTCCTGCCGAGAAGAACCAGCAAGAAACTCGGTGGTTGCTCTTTTTAAAACAAATTTACAATTCAATAGATACTAGCATAGTATATATAATGATAAAATAACTTCTGACGTGGAGGTTGCAAATACTTTCGAGAATTTTTTTCAGAACATTCCTGTTCTGCTGACTGACTCTCTGAATTCCTCACCTACTGCAGCTCAGAGTTAATTGAGAGGCAACGTCAATGAGTGCAATGTTTTATTTGAATTCAAATTTATCACTGCAGCTGAGGTAATAAAAAATTTTAAGATGTTGAAAATGAAAAAAACAGGTGATTTATGGGGTATGTCTGTAAAAATTATATCTGACATAATAAATGACATTGCTCCTTATTTAGCCGTAATTTTTAATGAATGTGTTGCTATGGGTATCTTTCCAAATTTGATGAAACATAGCAAACTCATCCCCCTGTTTAAATCAGGCAACAGAACTGACCTCAATAATTACAGACCTGTATCAATCCTTCCAACACTTAGTAAGATATTTGAAAAAATTATACTTGATCAACTAATGAAGCATTTTAATGTTGCTTGCTACACCCCGAACAGTACGGCTTCACGAAGGGTCGAAGCACGACTGATGCTGGTGCAAAGCTACTTGAACATATTTTCGATGCCTGGAAGCGTTCGCAGAATGCTATTGGGGTTTTTTGTGACCTATCTAAGGCGTTTGATTGCGTTGATCACCAAACTCTTTTGCTCAAACTTAGTCATTATGGCATAAGAAGCGTTGCACTTGATCTCATTGCCTCTTACCTTAGTGATCGAACACAAAGTGTATGCGTAGGTGACGCGAAGTCGCGGGGTTCATCTACTCTGTTGGGTGTCCCACAGGGCTCTATCCTGGGTCCTTTTCTATTTTTGGTGTATATTAATGACTTACCATATCATGTCCGCGATGCTTGCAATATTGTGTTGTTTGCAGATGATACATCTCTAATATTCAAAACTGACAGAAACAAAGTAAATTTTGACGATGTAAACAATACCTTATCTCAGATATCGCGTTGGTTTACTGTTAATAATTTGCTCTTGAACGCTAAAAAAACTAAGTGTTTAGAATTTATTGTACCAAATGTTAAGAAAATTGACAAAACAATAAAAATAAACGGGGAAAACCTTATAATTGAGAACTCCACAGTTTTTCTGGGGGTGACCTTGGATAGTAAGCTTCAGTGGGACACTCACATAGAGACATTAGCGGGTAAACTCAGCTCAGCTGCCTATGCTGTCAGAAAAATCAGACAGTTTACCGATGTAGAAACGGCTAGGCTGGTCTACTTTGCCTACTTCCATAGTGTAATGTCCTATGGAATCTTATTGTGGGGCGAAGCAGCTCATATTGAAACTATTTTTATATTACAGAAAAGAGCCATTCGATTTATCTATAAACTCGGTTCGCGCGTATCTCTTCGTGAAAAGTTTAAAGAGATTGGTATTCTTACGGTAGCTTCACAGTACATTTATAATAATATAGTCTTTGTGAGACAAAATATTCATCTGCATAAACAAAGAGGCAATACACACAATCGACTCATTAGAAATCGTCATAAACTAGAAATTCCATCATGTCAACAATGCGTAAAAATTCACTTACTGAGTCGCGCTTATTACAAAGTTAATGACTTTCTTAATGACAAAGTTGCATGGGATCTTAAAATTAGTGGTTGAATAATATTATTCAATTCGATGCTTTGATACGGGTAGACTAAGTATGTCACGCTCTCTTTAAACATTTCTGTGGTGGTGTCGTGTGGTGCGGGTTGTTACGTTCCCTCAAATATGGTCGAGCGAAGCAATGGCTGGATCATGCGTCATGCTCGTGAATGGGTGCCGCCGGCGGGAATGGGGCTACTTTCTGTCTGCCCTTCTGCGTCTTTGACATGAATTGAATTGTAGTACGTTTTGTGGAAATGTCATATTCTATTGTAACCTCAGAGTAACTATTAGTAGGTATAGAGCGCTCGTTTCTCACTGGGAACTGTGGACACCGGTGAGAACATTGGATCGGTCCGTTCGCAAGCGCTGGTAGTCATACGAGTACTAGCGGTGTAAATGACTGTTGCGAGCTTTTAGCAGAATTAAATTTAAAAAATGGTTAAATGTGCCGTAAAAACTTGTAAGAATGATACAAGAAAAACAACTTAACAAATTTCCAGCATCACATTTCACCGGTTGGTCAAGTTTTTATAATTTTAAGTAAAATAGAAATTACGCTTCGCGGGGTTGAAAGAGACGTGGGACGGGAGGCGACACGCACCGCCCGCACTGCCCCGCAACCCCGCTTCGATTGCAAACTCGGATAGTGATATGACGCGTTCGATGCCGACTGCCGGTTGATTATTTATCGTTGGTACTGCGAGCAATAAAGTTATACACCGCAGCACTCTTGCACTTGCGATTTTATTTTTATTTGTTATCAAGTTACAATACAAGTAAATCCTTGATTGCGATCGACTATGCAGTCTAACTTGGAAGAGAAGCTAAGGCAGTTTTTAATTAAGCCCATACTCCTAATCATTTTTTCATATTATCAAGTCGGAACGCTTAGGCCGCGGCCGCACTGGTAAGGTGACTGGCGACGCGTCGCGACGCGATAAACCGTGTGTCTAACATTACAGTGACGATAAACTAGCGAATTTTGTATTTGACTGATATTTTCTTATTTCTTTAAAATAATGTTTTTAAATATTATAACACTATGCCGTTTTTTTTTAAATATCTTAACTAGTCTCGGAAATATAAACCTCTAAAGTTTCCTGTTAGACAGATAAAGTGCTATAGAAGTGTGATGTCACAAGTCAGCAGCTTCATACACGCTCTATAGAAAATTTCATTTTAGAAAGAGATAGATTTAGTAGTTATAATAAAAACGCTTATAACTTATTTGTTTTTTGGCCGATTTATTTTCTGTTTTTACAAATTTATTTCCCGGGAACATAAAATATTAACTTCAAATATGTTTCAGTTATTTTAATAGGAAATGTTGACGTGCCCATCATAGTTTATAGTCCTTTATAGTTTAAAATATCGTTTTGTAATAAAAGCTCAATTTAGGTAAAAATGTCGCTTAATATGATAAGTCGGCGGTTGTGGGTCAATAATAACTCAAAAATAAATATGAAGATAAAATAGCTCGTTTTATTTTTAACTTTCTTTTTATATAATATACAAATCTAAGCACATTCATACTTTCATACTAAAAAAAACAGATCATTACATAAGTAAGGTAAGTATTGTGCCATTCAGCTGTATTCATCGACAATTGCGCTTGCGGCGCATTATTACCCATCCCTATTCGACACGTATCTATCAATATAGGTAACTATAGTTCACCTGTCCACACTGCGTATTGGGCGAACAGTGCGATATTAGCACTCTATACCTACTAATAGTTACTCTGAGATTGTAACAAAGATGCACGGGTTAAATCAGCTTGGCATCCAGCTGCCCACAAGATAGTATAAAAACTTATTACAATGTAATAGCTACTTATTAATATTGTAAATGATTATTTTGAAAAGAGCAACTGCTGAGTTTCTTGCCGGCTCTTCTCAGCAGAATCCGCTTTCCGAACCGGTGGTAGAATCTTGACGTGTCATAAGAGCCACAGGTTGGCCTACATGAAATAAATAATTTTGAATTTGAATTTGAATTTGAGTATCTATTGAATTGTAAAAAGCAGTGTTTCCACAATGAGTTCCACAAAAGCATACCAAATTATAATTCAACACATGTAAAGACGGGCAGATAGAAAGTAGCCCCATTCCGGCCGGGGGATATCACATGCTTCAACGGTAAAGGAAACCATAGTGAGGAAACCTGCACGCCTGAGAGTTCTCCATAATGTTCTAGAAGGTGTGTGAAGTCCGCCAATTCGCATTGGGCCAACGTGGTGAACTAAGGAGACCTGCGCTCAGTAACTGTGAGCCGTTGATGGGTTGCTGATGATAATTATTGACCAATTCGAAAAGCGTTGAAGTTGAAGTCATATCAGTCTACTTAGTGTGCGAGAAGTTTTAAAATATAATTTTACGAATTTTCAAATATCATCATCAAATAATGATATTTATACAAAACTGAGTCTTGGTTGTTGTTGGCAGTCAGCCAACTTAACATGTTACCTACTCAAGTGCTTAATCTATAAATTAAAAAATATACACAACTGTCTGGATATCTGTGTGTTTGTGCAGGCCAATCTTCTATCCCAATTCTTGCTGGGAGATCAAGTCTAAAAAAAAACCAGCCAAGTGCGAGTCGGACTTACGCACCGAGGGTTCCGAACTCCAGAAGTAAAATTAGGATTCAATTGGTTTTATTAATCGTTAAATTAATGAACCGCAAACTAGCTTCGTTTGTAGAGGTTTATTTATAAAAAACTATGCTACCTAGTTAACGGGTCAGTTATATTTTTCCTGTAAAATATACATAAACCTCTTATTACCAACATTATTTCTGATTTTTCGATTGGTAAACTTCGGAGATAAGGGGGGAACGGTATTTTTTTCGACATTTTGCACGATTAATTAAAAACTATTATGTATAAAAATAAATAAAAATATTTTGTTTTAGAATGTACAGGTAAAGCTAAAGCCCTATGGTATTCCATTTATTCCATCTATTCATATGGTACCCCACTTGGTTTAGTTATCTTACTTTGAAATTTCAAACCCCCGATTATCCCCTTTTTTAATTAAACTAAAAATAATTTTCGATATTTTTTTTTATGCCAATGATGTTGGGCCACTATTACATATACAACTATATTCCAAATTTAATGTCGATAGCTTTAATAGTTACTGAAATAATCAACTGTGACAGACAGACGGACGGACGGACGGAGAAAGTCTCACCATAAGGGTTCCATTTTTACCGTTTTGGTACGGAGCCCTAATAATTTAATATAAAAAAATCTTTTTAAACAACCAACTTCAAACTCCCGCTTATACTACATTACACACACACGATACAATTTATATATGAGACCACCTGGAAAGTATGCCCTTTGAAACAAAAAAAAAATTCAAATCGATTCACACGTCTTCGAGTAATCGGTAAACATACATAAAAAAAATGATTCCGATGAATTGAGAACCAAGTCCTTTTTATGAAGTCGGTTAAAAATGATTACTTCAGCCGGCCGCTTTAAGCTGCATCACTCACTGCTCACGTCTGAAGTATGGCGATTGGCTCAATTTATCTTGTTCTTTCTGCAACAATACATTTTGTCTGTAGCAATAATTTTTAAACATCACAGCTCATCTCGAAAAAGACTCCTTTTTATGGTTTTTTTTGTTTATTCGATGACAAGGTAGTCCTTAACTGCGATGTCACCTGCTGGTAAGTGACGATGCAGTCTAAGATGGTAGCGGACTAACTTGGAAGGGGTATGGCAGTGACATTCAGGATACCCTTAATCTGTTTCTACACACCATCGTGCAGGAACGCTAAATCGCTTGGCGGCACGTCTTTGACGGTAGGGTGGTAACTAGCCATGGCCAAAGCCTCCCACCAGTCCAGACCAGAGACAATTCAGAAATTATAAATTCCCAAATTGACTCCGCCGGGAATCGAACCCGAGACCTCCCAGTTATAAGACCACAGCGCTCACCACTGCGCCAGGGAGGTCGTCAAATGTCAAATGTCGGTAAATCAAAGAGTTTCTGCGGGCTAAATATAATAAATCTACACGGACGAAGTTGGGGGCATCAGCTAGTTAGGTATTTCATAAAAAACATACATTACCACATTTCCATAACAAAATTATAGCCAGCGACCAAACATCCTAATCCATGACTCATTTCAACGCGAAATCTAGTTTAAAGTGTGTCTGTCTATTTGCTACTTTCTCAGGGTCAAATGATTGAACCGATTTTAATGAAAGACGCACACACGCTTAATGGAAATTCCGTGCAAGGTCTTGTAAACACGACTGTCCGAAAAAGATTGTTTTTGGGGTTCATAATAATATTTGTATGTGAGTTTCCTTAGTCCACCATAACCACAGAATATATAATAGTACTACCCATAACTTCTAAATGCCTGATATGAACAGATTTGGATGTATCTTTATAAGTATTTCTATTCTTGGATGATCCCGGGTGATACTGTTATTTAATACTAAAGCTATTTTTCAGTACATATTCTTTAAAGTAGGTATCTTAATAATTGGCATAATTTATTATTACAAAATTAGATAGAATAAAATCCTTACCAACATTATAAAGTATGCGGAAGAGAGATGTAGAGTGTGTTTGCTTGTTTGTTTGTCTTTCAATCACGCAGCATTGGAGCATCTGATGGATGTGATTTTTTGCATGGGTATAGTTGAGGACCTGGAGAGTGACATAATATAGGCTACCTTTTATCTCGAAAAAAATTCTCGGATTTTTAAATAATCTAATAAAAAAAATTCTTTAAAAAAACCGACTTCAAACGGCCCGCGCCTTTACAAAATATAATTTATTGTTGATATTTTTAAAACCGCTCGTCCGATTTCGATAAACAAAAAAATAATTTTCCAAAAAATCGGTGAACAAACAAAAAAAAAGTTTCTGGCGAATTGAGAACCTCCTCCTTTTTTGAAGTCGTTTATAAACTCATTCCACGCTGACATGGGCTTTAAAATACGTACAACATAATATTATTACTATGATTTTGAATCGTTTAACATTTTAGCGTCCATAAACACCTGTTTACGACACGTTTATAGCTGCCGTCCAAGTCGTAACCAGGGTTTGACGCGGTCATCAAAGCGTCATCAAAATAGATCGATGTTTATGATTCTACCTTCCGATCGAATAAGACTAGCTACGGGCGCAACCAGAGTACCAATGGTCGAAACAATTTTCTATTGATCGTATTCGTATTCGACGATAGCGTCATTTATTATCGTATTCGTATGCGATGATAGCGTCAAAGTAAAATAATCCTTGACTGTATTGATTTAAAGTCACAAATTCAGTACAACCCGATTTTAATACGGAGCGTTGTGGAGCGTTTCTTACTTAAGTAAACGTATGAGTATGCATACACGAAATTGAGCTCTAATTCAATGCTGTTATGATTCATTGGTGTTCTGGAGTGGAGACCGCGTACCGGCAAGCGCAGTGTAGGACGTCCTCCAGCTCGCTGGACCGATGAGTGTACGTTCGTAAACAGTAAACAGATTTGATTTTTACAGTAGTAGATCAAGTTTCAACTATCCGAAAAAAACACGCAAAAATTACATCATACTGCCAAGGGACGTGCTTGGGCAAAAACATAAAATGATGAAATTTGTTCGATAATAAAAAATCGCGAACTTAGGTCTAATTTTTAACCAATATTCATTTATTTTCAATGTGTTGCATATCACAGAGCCAAAATTTTTACATTAAATTCCGATTGATATTATCAAGAGAGTAGCCTAGTGAATTGAAAAGAAAATGAATATTTTACGAGTTACAAAGTATTTGGCGCTTACTACACTCCTATTCCGCGCAAAACGCTTTCGTTTGTCGCGCCTCACATGAGGTTGCGGCTATGTTTTAACGTGGTTCAATAAGTCCCGAGACTAAGTACTAAAACAAGGTTTTTTTATAAAATTATTTTTTATTCATCAACGTAATCTCCTCCAAGAGCGATACAGTCCCTCCAACGTTTTTCTAACTTTTCTATCCCATGCGTGTAGAACGATTTGTCTTTGGCTTCAAAATAAGCCTCCGTTGCTGTGATAACTTCACTATTTGAGTCAAATTTCTTACCCTGGAGCATTTTTTTGAGATCTGCAAACAGCCAGTAATCGCTGGGGGCCAAGTCTGGCGAATAAGGGGGATGAGGAAGCAATTCAAAGCCCAATTCATTAATTTTGGCCATCGTTCTCACAGACTTGTGACAAGGCGCGTTGTCCTGGTGAAACACCACTTTCTTTTTGTTCATTTGAGGCCGTTTATCCGCAATTTCGTACTTCAATCGCTCCAATAAGCACATGTAATAGTCACTATTTATATTTTGCCCCTTTTCAAGGTAATCGATGAAAAGTATTCCATGCGCATCCCAAAATATAGACGCCATAACCTTACCGGCCGATTTCTGAGTCTTTAGCCGCTTCGGGCGGCTTTCACCAGCCGCTCTCCACTCCGCTGACTGCCGATTGGATTCCGGAGTAAAATGGTGTATCCATGTTTCATCCATTGTCACATACCGACATAAAAAATCCTTTTTATTACGATTCATCAGCGCCAAACATCGCTCTGAATCATTGATACGTTGTTCCTTTTGATCAGTTGTAAGCAAACGCGGCACCCACTTCGAAAAAAGCTTTAAAATAGTGAAAACACTACCAGCTGAAATCTTCACTATCTCGGCTATCTCGCGCACTTTTATCTTCCGATCTTCCATTACGATTTTGAGGACTTGGTTAATATTTTGTTGAGTCACTGCTTCATTTGGACGACCTGAGCGTTCCCCATCATTTGTGTCCATGCGACCGCGTTTGAAGTCGGCATACCACCGACAAATGGTTGCTTTAGAGGGAGCTGATCCCGCATAACATTTTATAAGCCATTGCTGTGCTTCAACTGTATTTTTTCCCATTAAAAAACAATGTTTTATCAACACGCGAAACTCGTTTTTTTCCATTGTATCGAAACTACAAACGTAGCGTCACTTAAATGTCTGCAAAATCAATATTTTAATGTTCCATTTTTAAAATTTTTACACATATCTTTTATTGAAGGCCAGTATTTTTTAAAAGTCAAAAAGAGTTTTTAATATATACGCTATTTCCAAGTTAGTCTCGGGACTTATTGAACGATCTAGTATCTCATCGCGAAATCTGATTTTTTTTGGTGTTATACGCGTTCTTTTTTTTGGTGTTATAAGAAGGTGGCGGGAAGCGGTTGGATGAGGAAAGCGGAGGACCGTGTTTGGTGGCGCGCTCTCGGAAAGGCCTATGTCCAGCAGTGGATGAATACAGGCTGATGGATTGGATTGGATTGAATGGTTTATTTTACTTTGACGCTAATGTCATCGAATACGATTACGATCAATGGAATAACTTTAGAGAATCGCACCTCAGACCAGACACATCTAAATTGAGCTCTAATTCAATGCTGTTATGGTTTGTTTTACTTTGACGCTAATGTCATCGAATACGATTACGATCAATGGAATAACTTTAGAGAATCGCACCTCAGACCAGACACATCATAAATTGAGCTCTAATTCAATGCTGTTATGGTTTGTTTTACTTTGACGCTAATGTCATCGAATACGATTACGATCAATGGAATAACTTTAGAGAATCGCACCTCAGACCAGACACATCATAAATTGAGCTCTAATTCAATGCTGTTATGGTTTGTTTTACTTTGACGCTAATGTCATCGAATACGATTACGATCAATGGAATAACTTTAGAGAATCGCACCTCAGACCAGACACATCATAAATTGAGCTCTAATTCAATGCTGTTATGGTTTGTTTTACTTTGACGCTAATGTCATCGAATACGATTACGATCAATGGAATAACTTTAGACAATCGCACCTCAGGTCAGACACATCATAAATTGAGCTCTAATTCAATGCTGTTATGGTTTGTTTTACTTTGACGCTAATGTCATCGAATACGATTACGATCAATGGAATAACTTTAGAGATTCGCACCTCAGACCAGACACATCATAAATTGAGCTCTAATTCAATGCTGTTATGGTATGTTTTACTTTGACACTAATGTCATCGAATACGATTACGATCAATGGAATAACTTTAGACAATCGCACCTCAGGCCAGACACATCATAAATTGAGCTCTAATTCAATGCTGTTATGGTTTGTTTTACTTTGACGTTAATGTCATCGAATACGATTACGATCAATGGAATAACTTTAGACAATCGCACCTCAGACCAGACACATCATAAATTCCTAAACTGCACCTGCCGGGAATCGAATCCGGTACATTCCACTTTTAAGACCACACTGAGCGGTGTGGACCAAGTTGGACCAGGAGATCTCTGCTGGATTCCTTTTGGTTTATACGGCACCTGACCAGCGATATCTGAAAATGAAAAAAAATTAAGTGGCACTCGGGGACTGCCGCGGTAAAGCTATTGCATAGCATTTTTTATCAACTTATGCAATTATAATATTTATGCAATATTTTTTTTTGCATAGTAATAATTATGCATAAAAATAATTAAAAAACAAACAAACAAGAAAAGCGCACTGTCACTACTTCGCGAGTGAGATTCGAACCTGCGACATCATACACCATACGGAAAAGAAAGCGGCAGCTCGGCCCACTGCGCCAAACAGAGCTAAATGTGAACCTCTAAAATGTTGAATGCTTACTGAACAACGGTGTTAGGTTTTTAGGGTTCAGTACCCAAAGGGTACCAACGGGACCCTATTACTAAGGCTACGCTGTCCGTCCGTCCGTCAGTCCGTCCGTCTGCCAGCGGGCTGTATCTCGTAAACCGTAACAGATAGACAGATGAAATTTTCACATATTTAAATGTATTTCTATTGCCGCTATAACAACAAATAATAAAAATTAAATTAAATTAAAAAAATTAAATTAAAATATTTCCGTGGGTACATGGAAATATTTTTATTTAATTTTTTTTAACGGAACCCTAAAAGAGCGAGGCCCGACTCGCACTTGGCTGATTTTTTTTCGTTACGGAATTTCTTGATTCGGTCGCCGCGCTCAAACTGTTTGTCCTAGTTCAAAGCCTGCGATAAAAGCTATGCAATAGCTTAAAATAAAAATGTATATTATATTTATCTAAAATGAGAAGAGAAAGACATAGATAATACATATTGTTTGCTTAAACTAAAATAATTATAAATGTATTACATAATGTTAAATACAGTAATAGCATTATCAGTTTTCATGTCCCTTTCCCTAGCACAATGTTACCGGTGGATCCCACACTAGGAGGCCGGTATCTGAGGAAGTATGAATTCGCAAATCGCCTCAACTGGGAATTGTACCCAGCTATGCGATTCTCTTACGTAAAATGCAATTTACATCGGTTGCGCATCGAGCGTTATTTTAGATGTTGCAAATTTGGTATTCTCTTTCGCGCCGTTGCCACACTAGCGCTCCATGAGCGAGCGTGTTAGATGTAGGAAACTCAATTTTGACATAGAAGTATGGTAATTGGTACCTATTCTGCAAGACATTTTTGGCTCGTCTTCGACTGCATCGTAAGCCTTAGCCTTCGATTTTAAACGTCAAAATGAAAGCGTCTTGTTTTGTAGCTTTTCCTAAGATGTAGTGTGAGATGAAGAGTAAAATTTATTTGTGAAATCAAAGAAATCTTTGAAAATTTTGAAAATGTGAATTTTCTTCTACCACAAAATATTATCTGAGATGGATCATGTAAAAAAGGTATGTAACTCCTTGTGAATATGCCAAATAAGCAGATCTGACCAATGCTCACAATAGGGTATTTGACTACTTTTAGAAAACCATATTAAATTGTTAATAATGCTATGCTGAAGCCACCTGAAGCTAACAAAATGTATATTTCGGCATAATTTTCAGTATTTTTCATAAAAATCGAGAAATAAATTCAAAAAAATAAATTGCCTCCGAACCGTTCCATTTGCTCTCATGACGTCACAGTTCACATTTCAAACAATGACAATTCCACAGCCCATAGGTGGTGTGGACTGTGACGTCATTCGAGATCACGGAACGTTTTCGATCACGTGACCATGGCCAGAATTATAGCAATGTTTTCTATTTAAATAAAACTTTAATGTTTATTTTTGTCGTGTGGAATAATGTTTTTAGATAATAATCTTTTAGGATGACACCAAATGAAACGATATTTTTTAACCGACTTCCAAAAAGGAGGAGGTTCTCAATTCGGCCGGTATCTTTTTTTTTTTTTTTTTTTTTTCTATGTATGTCCACCGATTTCTCCGGGATTACTGGACCGATTCGCGTGATTTTTTTTTAATCGACAGAGGATGTTTGCGAAATGGTCCCATAAAAATGAAATGAAAATATTCTTTATTGTACACCAATTAACATAAAATAAAAGAACATAAAACATACATAATATAAGGATATAAGCTGTACAATAGGCGGCCTTATCGCTAAGAAGCGATCTCTTCCAGGCAACCTAATGACGAAACAGTAATAAGAAATACTGGATGAGGGTGTACACTTAAAATAAATAAATTATGGAAATAAAAATTAGGTGAAATATATATAATATTATAATATATACATAAATATATACTAGTGGTTCGCCCCGAACTGAGACCTCGCGGTAACGGTTTCCCATAATTGACGATCAAAATTGACATTATTATTATGCCCGTTTTCACCAACCATACCTAAATCATCCCATTTGTAGAAGTCTCTTTACATAGGTAGCCCCTAAATACAATTCTAACATCCCAATGTCATTTTCACCTTTAGTTGTCCCGTAGAGGTTCGTAATAACAAAGTTGACAGAAAGGGCGCCTTCACATTAGGTCGCAAGCAGTGCGGCAGCAGCGCGGCAGCAGCGCGACAGCCGCAGATGCCTTCTTATTAGGTCGCAAGCAGTGCGGCTGCAGCGCGACTTGTTTAGTTTAGGGTGGCCCACTTCATTTCAATAATGGATTCCAACGAGGAAACATCATTGTTGCTCTTGCTATTGTAGCTTTAGGCCTTAGCTTTATCCTATTTTAAGAAGATAACCATTTCGATGCAGCTCCCATACAACGAGCTGTATCGAAATGAGAAGCAAAACCGAAAGAGGGTTCATTTCGATTCAGCTGTCAAATTCGAAATTGGAACTTTTCGATGCTGGAGTAGATAATTTTTTTTAAAAAGCTTTGAAACTACGAGTATCTTAAATTTAAATAACAGTGTAACGAAAAGTAATTGACGGTTAATTAATATTTGACACTTTCATTTAAATTCTGGATACTTTCAAAGCTTATATTAAAATTTAGTACCTAGTTACAAAGTTGTTCTAGATTCGCAAACTACAAAATAATATTACATTTCGATTTAAAAACTTGGTCATTTTTACGAAAATTTGAAAAGAAATTGAAATTCTTATTAAGGTGATACATATTAATAAAAAATAATAAAAAAGATACGCTTAAAACATACCTGCTGCATTTTTTTCTGACCCGGTTTTACTGTTGAAATTTTGAAAAAACAATTCACATAATTCATTCCAGCTTTTCTTTTTTATGATCCTGTTACTGTAATCATCGATCCTCGAATCCCACAAAGAAGGACGCAATCGAACTTCAATTATAAATCTTTCTGTGTCGAATTGCTCGTCGCTCATTGTGCAATAATTGTATGCACGTGCGCTTGCAACACCGGTTGGAAGCCGACTGATCGCGCGCGGCTGCCGCGCTGCCGTTCGCTATGACAATCACGTGTCGCGCGGCTGTCGCGCTGCTCATTTCAGTATGGAAGTCTGCCGCTTCTAAACAGCGCGACTGTCGCGCGGCAGTCGCGCTGCTACTGCCGCATTGCTTGCGACTTAGTGTGAAGGCAGTCTAAGTGTCAACTAACTTAACATAGGTAGCCCGTAAAGGTTAGGGAACTGTTATAGTGAAATCCTCAAGGCCTCAATCAAACTTAGGTATAGTTTTTTGGAACATTCAAATTAAATTACTTGTACACAGCGTCAACTATTGACACGATCAGAGATATGTAAAAACAAACTGCAACGTGAAGTTTTATTGATGTTTGCTAAATGACTGAATAATAATCTTAATTGAATAATAGGTATGTTACATAAAGCTGCATTTGCTATATGAGATGAGAGCGCCATCTATTGACATCATTGTGAAGTTCTGTTGTTGCTGCTCATTAAAAGTTAAATAATTTAGTTTCCTTATTACATTTATCTAATTTTAGTATTTGTTGTTCAAGTACATGATATTACGCTAAAATTGTAAAACTTTCAAGCCCCAGCTTTCAATGGTTATTCCGTTCTGAGGTCAAATATAATCTCCACTTTGAAAGCCCCCCATTTCGTCAATTTTAGGAAAAAAATTTAAAAAAAAATACTTTTGTACTCTGTTCCAAATTATCTTTAAAATGAGGTACTGTAAACCTATGAAACGCAAAAATTTTTTTTTTCTTCGCATTCGCTTCTATGAGAGCCCCCCTGAAATAAAGATTTTTATAACTTTTTAAGCCATTTTCGGCTGGAGGCCATCGGTTTACATATTATATCTAAAATTGAAGTAATTTCGTTCAGTAATTCAGAAGTTATAAGGCTCTGACAGACGGACGGACGGACGGACGGACGGACGGACGGACAAGTGCAAATTCACTCAAGTAGACTCAAAGACCTTCGCTTCGCTCGGTCGATAATATAAATAAAAAATATATATATATATAATAAACATACCTACATATACATAAATGTTACATACATTCATAAATACATACATACAATATATACTTAAGTATCATATTATATGATTAGCCATAATAATAAATAAGGAATTAAGTAGATAAATATCTACCTATACAAAATTACGGGGGCATAAAATGTTTTAAAAGGAGCTGCTTAAAAATAGGCAGAGATTGTGCCCGCCGCAAATTGACAGGGAGAGAGTTCCAAAGACGAACAGCTGTAATGGAGAAGGACTTGGAGTAGAAAGATGTGCTATGGGAAGGAATTCTAAGAGTCAAGTTATCCCCAGAGCGGAGAGATCGACCCGGATGAGAATCCCCGAGAAACTCGAACCGCTCTTTCAAATACGGAGGAGTAGTTGGATTGAAAAGGACACTGTATAAGAGAGATAAAATTCGAGTATTCCTGCGAAGGCGAATTGGGAGCCACTCGAGTTTTTTGCGAAATTCTGAAACATGGTCATATTTACGAAGCCCAAATATGAACCGTATACAGAGATTTTGGATGCGCTCGAGCTTATTAAGCTGCTCCACACTTAAGTCTAGGTAACAAGAATCAGCATAATCAAGAATTGGTAAAAGGAGAGATTGTGCAAGCGCAATTTTAGTCGGTATGGGTAGAAAGTTACTTAACCTCCGGAGAGAACCAACCGCTGCAAACATTTTCCTACTCACTTCACTAACCTGAGGAACCCAAGAAAGAAACTTGTCAAATACAATGCCCAAGTTTTTGACAGTATCACTATATTGTAATTGGACCCCATCAAAAGTAACGCAGGGAAGAGTAGTCCAGTCAATGCGTGATATTAGACTTTGACTTCCCATTATAATGACTTGAGTCTTGGTTGGATTTACTTTTAGTCCGTGCGATTTGCTCCAGTGAACAATGGCGTCTAAATCTTTATTAACCAAGTCAATGGTCCTGGGCAAATCTTGTAGTTTAGATTGAGCATACACTTGGAGATCGTCAGCATACAGGTGGTAGTGAGAAGTTATGTGCTGAGTAACTGAACTAATGAAAATTGAAAAAAGGAGAGGAGACAACACGCCACCTTGCGGTACGCCGGCACTTATCGAACACCAATCAGAAAAATGATCCTCGACACGTATACGCTGCCTGCGCCCATGCAAGTAACTATGAAACCAGTCAACGACTCCAGGAGATATGTTAAGAGAAGTTAAAGTTGCTAATAGCAGTTCAAAATCAACATTGTTAAAAGCATTACTAAAATCTAGTAGGGTCAATAATGTTACACGTTGATTATCCATACCAAAGCGGATGTCATCAGTTATTTTAATTAATGCAGTAGTCGTACTATGTCCGGGTCGAAAACCGGATTGAAAAGGGTTTAATAGGTTATATCGAGAGAGAAAAAGCGTCATTTGCTTATGAACTATACGCTCAAAAACTTTTGAAAGGAATGGTAAAATAGAAATAGGACGATAATCAGAAAAACTGACTGGATTCGATTTTTTTGGAATAGGAGTAACCTGTGCCTCCTTCCAAGGAGAAGGAAAAACACTTGTACGAATAGAGTGATTAAAGATAGAAGCAATTACAGGAGCTAGAAGATCAAGGAGAGGAATAATCATTTTACGACTAATGCAATCAATACCCACAGCATCAGAGCTGACTTCCTTAATACTTCTCTTAACATCACTGCAGTCAATTTGACTAAAAATAAAAGCGGGATCATCAGGAGTGGGTAAAGCTAGAATTTGATTCTTTGTATTCAATTTTATAGTACTATCAATAGTACTGGACAAGGAAAAATGCTGATTAAGTTGATTAAAATCAATACTACTAGTGTGACTATTTACTTGCTTTCCCAACTCCGAGAGATTTCAGAAACTTCCATACCCGTCCGGAGTCTTCTTCCTCGAGTACGGACTTATGAATATGACGTCGTTGTTTGTCTCTACACAACCTGTTGCATCGATTCCGAATGTGCTTATATTTGTCTCGATTGGCATCACTGGCATTCAATTTGTAATTAGATTTAGCTACATTTTTCCTATGTTGCAACGTTTTAATTTCCTCAGTTAGCCAAGGAGCAGGAAGGTGTTTAATTCTTACTGGGCGTATTGGAGCATGAATATCATATAAGTTAGTTAAGAGTGAATTGTAAATATCTACCCGGTCATCAATACAATCACCAGTAAGGACTTCAGTCCAATCAATTTTAGAAGCGTCGTCTCGCAGCCTAACAGTGTCCATACCACTAAAATTACGCTTGAGAAGAATTCTTGATCTAGCTTTGGGAGGACGTATTTTATAAGACATAAAGATCAGATCATGGTAAGAAAAAGCATCTGCGGAACACTGTCCGTGTTTAGCCACAAAGTCTACTGAGGAAACAAGAATCAAATCAAGAAGAGATGGAGTAGAATTAGGAAAAGAGTGAGTTGCAGAGAGAGGAAGAATATGCAGGTTAGATGCCTGCACTACAGACTTCAAACGGAATGCACGTGCATCATTTTTTATGAGGCAAGTATTAAAATCTCCCATAATAATTGAGTGCTCATATAGCGGAATGAATTTATCCAAAAGAGTTTCAAAGCTATGAAAGTAGTCTACTGTTAGACTGGGACTATAATACACGCCAAGCAGAAGTTTCACACCGGAAAGAATAACTTCAATAAATAAATTCTCTGCCTCTGGAACAGCCTGTACCATGGACATACTGAGGATGTTAAATGGTATGTGAGTACGAAGGTATATAGCAACACCTCCACCAACCCGATTAGCACGGTCATTCCGAATGAGGTGAAAACCAGGAAGAGTATACGACGCGGAGGACAAACACGGCTTTAACCATGACTCCGAGATCAAAATCGCGTGGATATTCTTGCTATCAAACGACGAAAGCATATCTGGAAAATGTGCAGGAATACTCTGAGCATTAATATGAACGATATTGAAATTTTTTGGGACGTCTGAAAAGTGCGAGTCTAGAGTTTCAGAAAGAGAGGGTATACTGTAAAAACTGTCGTCATTACTCAATTCTTCATTAGAAGAAAGTGAAAAAAAAGAGTTGTCAAGGCCTATATCTTGAAATAACATACTTAATACACAATAATAAAATAATAAAAATATATATCTTTAAAAATGAAATAATAAAATATGTCGGAGATTAAAATCAAAATGGCCATTATTTAAAGCGCCATCTGTTATGAAATAGTTGTACTAGTTTATTAAGTCACTCAATTGACTCGAAAGCGACATCTATATCGAATTCGGGTATTGTTTGTACAAGTTTATTAAGTCACTCAAGTGACTCGAAAGCGCCCTCTATAAGCGAACTCAGGTATTGGATGTGCTAGTTTATTCAATCACTCAATTGACTCCATTGACATTCAAACCTGGATGGAGTTGGCGTGGCGGGGGTTGACGATTCGTCTATAAGTAGGGCTGGTGCCCGCCAGACCGTCATTATTATTAGAGAATTCGGTTAGACAGGGTGGCAGGCGGTCTTTAGCAGTTTTGTCATTAATTTGGTTGGATTGAGGTTATTTGTAGGATTAGTGATTTAATTGTGATAAAATGTTGGTGTAGTGATTATGCAATGGTCGGAGTAGTTGCTGTTAGGAGACTACTAGCTGTCATGGACAAGAGTCCTTGGTTTTGGATGCGGTGTGATTTTGTGGTTGCAATGCTTTTGGAATCTAGAGTGATTGATTGTGTAATTGGTGATACTGCGGAAAGATTGATCAGTCCTTGTGGAGTGAGTGAGTGATGAATTGGTTATTTGGTGAGTTTGTTGCAATGGTAATTATGATAGTGTCTCTTTGCCTAAGATGGGCCATGAGCGAGTTAGACAGGAGTTTTGCTTAGGGTCTTCTCTTGGTGGAGACGGGCAGCTATTGGGGATGGTGGAGGCTGCGCCTAGGCTAGAGTAGTTAGCCGGATTTGTCTAGTTAGACATGGAAATGTTGGGTTCCATGCTTGTCACGTAAAGATTACAATGTACCTCCGTTGTGGATAATTATTATCATTGAGAGAAGATGATTGCTGAGAATGATGTTCTGTTCTGAGATAGTGTGTGATTGCCTTTATTAGACGCTCGGATAGGAGCAAGTTTCGACATCAGAAGTGGGATAAAGAACTTCATGCCCACGATAAAGAACTTCATGCCCACGATAAAGAACTTCATGCCCACGATAAAGAACTTCATGCCCACGATATAGAACTTCATGCCCACTGTAGAATTCCATGCCCACGTTAGAATTTCATGTCTACGTAAGTGGTTCTTCTGTAGATTTTTGATTCGAAGTTGATTGATGTTGAATCCAGGAGTTTGACGATTTGCTGTTGTGTAAAGTGCATTTTTTTTTTTTTTTTTTTTTTTTTGACTGCAGTAGAGTCTACTAACGAACGTTCTTGGCAGGATGCCCTTGGTGATATTCAGTTGGCCTTGAATTCCACTATGAACCGTGTCACTAAAGCGAGTCCGCTCGAGTTATTGGTAGGAAAAGTTGCTCGACCGCTTCATTTAATGACTGTAGATGATGACGGTGACGATAATAATAGTCAATAAATTTTTTTTTTTTTTCTCTCTTTTTTTCTTTTTTTTTTTTTTGGTTTCACTTTTCACACTGATTGAATGCCCGAAGGACTGGGCGTTGTATGTTTGTGACAGTACCAGTTGCACCGGAGCATGTAATAGGTGTTTCTCTATCCACTATCCTTGGAAGGAGAGCACTTACGCGGCTGAGATGGATAGCTCCTGCGTACGAGTCACACTGCCGATGGACTGGCAAAACTTATAGCCGAAGGACTGGCTATTGCCGATGGACTGGCGAAACTTATAGCCGAAGGACTGGCTACTGCCGATGGACTGGCAAAACTTATAGCCGATGGACTGGCTACTGCCGATGGACTGGCAAAACTTATAGCCGATGGACTGGCTACTGCCGACGGACTGGCAATTTGTGTTCAAAGTGATCCCTTTTATGATTGGTGTTCATGATATTTAAAGAAATACTAAGACCTTTTGTTGTAATAACTTTGTTGATCGTGGCATCTTTATTGTTTGTCACAATATTTTAAAAACATTGAAATGAAATGTTAGAATTGAGATTTTATGATGTCTTTCATGTGAAACAAATGTAAACTCCTCATTGATAAGATCTTATGGCAGGATAGCCGAACAGATTACCTTCCAATAATTTTTTTTTGTTTGCAGATCAGTCACACGCGGACGTGTGATGGTCATGATGGCCGTGTCGGAGATTAAAATCAAAATGGCCATTATTTAAAGCGCCATCTGTTATGAAATAGTTGTACTAGTTTATTAAGTCACTCAATTGACTCGAAAGCGACATCTATATCGAATTCGGGTATTGTTTGTACAAGTTTATTAAGTCACTCAAGTGACTCGAAAGCGCCCTCTATAAGCGAACTCAGGTATTGGATGTGCTAGTTTATTCAATCACTCAATTGACTCCATTGACATTCAAACCTGGATGGAGTTGGCGTGGCGGGGGTTGACGATTCGTCTATAAGTAGGGCTGGTGCCCGCCAGACCGTCATTATTATTAGAGAATTCGGTTAGACAGGGTGGCAGGCGGTCTTTAGCAGTTTTGTCATTAATTTGGTTGGATTGAGGTTATTTGTAGGATTAGTGATTTAATTGTGATAAAATGTTGGTGTAGTGATTATGCAATGGTCGGAGTAGTTGCTGTTAGGAGACTACTAGCTGTCATGGACAAGAGTCCTTGGTTTTGGATGCGGTGTGATTTTGTGGTTGCAATGCTTTTGGAATCTAGAGTGATTGATTGTGTAATTGGTGATACTGCGGAAAGATTGATCAGTCCTTGTGGAGTGAGTGAGTGATGAATTGGTTATTTGGTGAGTTTGTTGCAATGGTAATTATGATAGTGTCTCTTTGCCTAAGATGGGCCATGAGCGAGTTAGACAGGAGTTTTGCTTAGGGTCTTCTCTTGGTGGAGACGGGCAGCTATTGGGGATGGTGGAGGCTGCGCCTAGGCTAGAGTAGTTAGCCGGATTTGTCTAGTTAGACATGGAAATGTTGGGTTCCATGCTTGTCACGTAAAGATTACAATGTACCTCCGTTGTGGATAATTATTATCATTGAGAGAAGATGATTGCTGAGAATGATGTTCTGTTCTGAGATAGTGTGTGATTGCCTTTATTAGACGCTCGGATAGGAGCAAGTTTCGACAAATATAATTAATATAAAGTTAAATAATATTATTAATATAAATATTTGACTACTTAAAAGCAGTACTCCTTTATACCCACCAGCAGATAAACTTAATAAAAATACTAGCACTACTGAGTAAAGAAATAAAAAATAAAAAATAAAATAAAAAAATGATAATTAAACTTAAAAAACACATCAAACTATATGATAATTATTAAGATAAGTAACTTTCAAGTTTTGTTCAATAATTAAATACAGAAAGTTACACTACAACCAATGCATTCTAATTTAAACAATAACAAAAACTAACGATAACCGCAAATAGTTATATTAAAACTTAAGATACTTGAATTTAGAGCCTAACTCACGATAAAAAGTCACTCTTAGTCTATGGCTGCCAATCATCTATGACATTTCCACTATACGTTTGACAATTGACGTTGACAATGACATATTTTGACAATGTTTGGTATTTATTTTTTATGCAAACCCGCATTATTCAAAAATATAAAATAAAGTGACTTAATTGCTTTACTCTGCCTTACTTCCTAACAATCCGTTTCGACCTTACCGCCTCATTCACCACTGGTTTAGCGGTCTTCGGTACTTGAGAAGTGACTTTGGCACAGGAAGTGGCCGCTGAGGAGGCAGGAACCTGATCATCACTGCGCAGCCGAATGGCGTCAACCTCCGCCTTGGAAGTTACCCGGTGGCGTTTGCCGTCGCATCCGATTATTGTGATGAGCCCTTCTCTCGTCCAGCACTTTGATACTCCAAACTTCTGCCTTGCAGCCATGAAGGCGTTGTGCCGGTCTTTTGTTAAGAACTCAGACAAAGTTATACCTGAACCCTTGAGAGCAGTTTTTGAAAACCAGACCTGATTCTTCACTGTTAGATCCCGGAATTTCAGCAGTATAGCCCGAGGCTTGTCAGCCTTAGGCTGACCCAAGCGCTGGCAGCGGTCAAAACAATCATCCTGCAAGTTGGGTAATTTCAGATGAGCGGACAAAGAAGCACTCACTGTGGCTGACAGATTACCATCGTTGCCCTCTGGGATCCCGTGGATCAGGAGCATCTTCCGCCTACTCCGCATTTCCAACTGATCAGTTTGTCGCGCCAGTACTTCTACCTGCTGCTGCAGACCGGCGAGTGCAGATAACACAAAAGCACGGAACTCATTAAACTGAACAGATATGTTAGCAGTGGGACTCGTTGCAGGAATTGCCCCCTGTAGACTCCTCTGAAATTCTGCCATTTGAGTGTTGAAATGCTCAGTCAGTGACTGAATCGAGTTTTGAATGGCCTCCATAGTGAATGTGCTTTGGTGATGTGTTTAACAATTAAATCCTTCAGTCACGTTGCCAAGTATGGATTATTTGGTTGGAGTTAAGGCTGGTAAGTACAAAAACACTTAGTACATATAAATATTTAAACTTTAAACAATTTTACTTTAATAAAATAACTCCACACCCAAAAAAATACGTGTGCGCTTTTTGAGTGTCTACCCTCGAAAAAATGTTAACCTTCAACTCGTCAAGCCTGATGCTGCAGGGATATTGCTCACCTAAAATAAAGAGATTTAGGAAATGTCGATTACGAATTATTATTGTAGGTAACAAGTATAGACTACATCTTGGAGCTCCAGGTCCTAGCTCCTCAATCCTGATGCTGCAGGGTACTGCCTACCTAAAACTATGGGGATTTAGGAAATTTCGATTACGAATTGATATTGTAGGTAACAAGTATGGACTACATCATGGAGCTTCAGGTCCTAGCTCCTCAATCATAGGATACTAAACTTAAAAGCTTAAAATAAAAATTCTTTTCAAAAAACCGACTTCTAACGCCACTACAAAGTATAAAAATAATTTTAGTTTGTCCACGTTTGTTGAAGTCGGGCGGGCCTAAAATACAAACTATGAAACCGACTCGCGATGCTCGCTCGACATCTACAAACGAGTCTCTCATATTGTGTAGCGTCGCGCATCGGTTTCATAGTTTGTATATAGGCCCGCCCGACTTCAACAAACGTGGACAAACTAAAATTATTTTTATACTTTGTAGTGGCGTTAGAAGTCGGTTTTTTGAAAAGAATTTTAATATAGTCAAATACCCTATTCTGCTCTAAAATAATCGTCTACGTCGTTTGGTAATCAATTTACAAGACGTGTAGCCGTATACTAGCGAATGAGATGGAAAACTCGAAAACCTTTGAAAATGCCGACGCGTCTCAAACATGTAAACTTTGGAGAAACGAAATTATTATTGACTGGAGAGAATTACTAGCACATCTAATGGATTTTGGTTGCGATGGAAACACAGTGGTTGAGTTATTTTCTTGGTTTATTGAGCACGACGATATAATACCTATGATATGATATGCTCGTGAACGGGTTCCGCCGGCGGGAATGGGGCTACTTTCTGTCTGCCCGTCTTAACATGAATTGAATTGTAGTACTCTTTTTTTGGTACTTGCCCTCATTGTGGAAATATTATATTTTATTCTAATAAAGTTGCATGGGTTAAATCGGCTTGGCATCCGGCTGCCCACAAGAACAATGCAATAGCTTCATAATAATATTGTAAAATGATTATTTTGAAAAGAGTAACTGCTGAGTTTCTTGCCGGCTCTTCTCAGCAGAATCCGCTTTCCGAACCGGTGGTAGAGTCATGACTTGTCATAAGAACCACAGGTTGGCATACGTGAAATAAATAATTTTGAATTTATTGAATTTTTTTAAAAAACTATGTGAGTGCGGCGTCTGGCCATACTTGTAGACTAAGGCAACTAAGGGCCATTTTCACCACCTTCTGATAAGTGTCGGATAGCTTATTCGCATATTTTGTCTTTGTCACTTGACATAAAGTATCTAAGAAAGTGACAAAATTTACGGTTAGGCTATCCGACACTTATCAGAAGGTGGTAATACAGGCCCTAAGAGTTGCTGTGCCACGACACTGCGAACTTTCAAAATTCTAGTGCTATACCGCACCGATTTTTTGCTGTCTTTGATGACTCTCCCTAGTACCATAGCGCATATTATGAACTTCGACGTCATAAGACGTCACTGGTTTGGTTGGTACCTACTGATTTTGCTTGCTATTTGCACAATGTCTCTAAAGCGTTTAGAGACATTGTGCAAATAGCAAGCAAAATCAGTTCCCGGCCCGTTTGAATGAAAAAGAAACGAATGTGCTTCACACCACACGACTGAAGTAAAACTTACGAAACGCAACTGGCTATGAGAGAAAGAGAGAAAGAAAATGTGTGCTCGCACCTCTCTCTCTTGCCCCCACAGTAATATACGAAACGTAACTCTCTCTCTTTCTATCTTCACTAACTTATATCTCCCTCTCAACTTCCGTTTGCCTCGCCCGATCACACTTTTCGTAACGCATTCACCAGCTTACTCCCCAAGTCAAGCGCGCGCAAGAAGTTTTTTTTCAAAAGATGTGAAATATCGCATACAGCTACGTTATGGACACGTTCACGTGAACGTAGCAATACAAGAATCAGCGTTGTTCCCCTCCACACTAACCGAACCGAAATGCTCGGAATTGTTCCTCTGGCAGTTAAAACATCAATACCGTTCACGATTCGCATGATTTAGTGTCACTCACGTTTACTTCGCCGCGCGTTACTTCGCTGCTATTTGCGGAACATACACACAAACATACACTTTCGACTGGTTGTTTTAGAAATGGGATTTTTTTTAATATATAGACTAGCGCTTGACTGCAATCTCACCTGATGGTAAGTGAAGATGCAGCCTAAGATGGAACGCGCTTGCCTAGAAGATGAATATTCTCTCTTGATTTAAAGGTACCTAAGTTATAGTCATTCGGAAAAACGGAAGCCGGATTAAGGGATCCGTAGGAGAACCAAAGTTACCGACATAGCTCAGCGAGTCGCGGAGCTGAAGTGGAAATGGGCGGGCACATAGTTCAAAGAGCTGCTGTAGAGGTGCTGGAGTGGCGACCCCACACCGGGAGGCGCAGTGTTGGCAGAACCCCCACTAGGTGACCCAACGACATCCAACAAGATGTAGGGTGCCGCTAGATACAAGTGGCGTAAGACCGAGACCTGTGGAATTCCATGCAAGAGACCTTTGTCCAGCAGACGTCTATCGGTCAATAAAGAAGCTTTTACCCACGACTTTGACTGCGTGGAGTTAGTTTTTTTTAATTGGATGACAAGATAATCTTTGACAGCGATGTCACCTGATGGTAAGTGACCATGCAGACTAAGATGGTAGCGGGCTAACTTGGATAAGGCAGTGTACATTCAACCCATACCGCTCATCTGTCTACACGCCATCGTGCCAACGCTAAATCGCTTGGCGACACGACTTTGACGGTAGGGTGGTAACTAGCCACGGCCAAAGCTTCCCACCAGTCCAGACCAGAGACAATTCAGAAATTATAAATTCCCAAATCGCCCCCGCCGGGAATCGAACCCGAGACCTCCCAGTTGTAAGACCACAGCGCTCACCACTGCGCTAGGGAGGTCGGCAAAAAAAGAAGGAAAATCTTTACGTTAATTGTAGATTTTGAAAAATCTTTGCTTTTCCGAAATATACTTCATAAGTAATCTAATAATTATGTCACGCTATGGATGTAACTGTAAGTAAGGATCTGTAGGTCCCAAAACCTGAGTTTGTTTCCGACTTTTCTCAGCAGAATTTGCTTCCCGAACCGATGGTAGAGTCTTGACATATCAAAATAGCCACAGGTTTGCCAACATGAAATAAAAATAACTTTGAATTTTTTTTTTTTTTTTTAATTTTTGTCGTTGTAGGTAGGTACTATAATCCTAATTTTATAAGTACATTATTTTACAAAGAAAATTTCATATATACAATACTATATTAAACCTAAATTTAATTCTAAAATTAAAACTAAAATAAAAACTAATTAAAATCTAAAACCCCATCCAAGCCACCGCAGTGTGGCATAGTACCCAAGACGCTGGCAGCATTACCTCTTTGGATAGCCAAGCTAATCCTTTGGCCAAGGTAGCTGCCAGCTCTTGGATCCCCGGTAGACTCGATCACCTTTTTTGATATCTCTAAAAAAAGTGCGCGAGCCTCCGGGCCCCACGGCCCCAGGGTCTCTACACCAAAAGGCGCAAATATGAAACCACTGTCAAGTTTTTCATATTTGCGCCTCTTAGCCTGTTCGGCGCTAGTAGCCGCTGCACCCGCCACAGAGGAGGTCGCATGGATGTGGGAAGCAGCTAGAGTATCTACACAGGTGGCATCCCACACAAGCGACCTCCCTGTCCTCCAAGGAACAAGCGTCATACCATCAGGTCTCTTGCCATCACTACGTGCCAAACCAATAGGTTCTAATACAGCTGGCACGTGAGCAGTTGCAAGAGACCTGCGGATGATGTCGTTGAGGGCATTGTGGCGGGAGAAACGACCAGCGCTCTTCGAACAGGAGAGCCCGTGATGACCGTAAGCGTCGACGTGGTCACCGCAGTGGCAACGGTGAGGCTGGGTTATTTTGGCGCCAAGCCTAAGACCAACTATCACTGCAAGAGTGGCGTGGTTTAAAAGAGTGCCCAGATTAGCAGAAGGGATAGCATGGAGCCAGTGTCCGGATTCTTTCGCAGAGACAGCGAGAAGACGAGCACGGTCTTTAGAATTTGCTTGCATTAACATTGCGTCAAAAGTTTTTTTACAAATAATGTCATCCCACTGTCTCTGGGAAGAAAGAGAAACCGGCAATTGATTTGGGCTAATCGCTGACCAACCATTTCTTGCCTCTGCCAAGTACGACACCTCAATTGATCCCAAAGACTGGGATATAATTTTTTCAAAGAGAGTGTGTGTACTATAAGCAGAGGAAAGAAAAGCTGGCAGAGAGACACTAGAAATTTTGCGGATTCCCAGACCTCCATACCTGATCGGAAGAGAAGCCTGGGTCCATACTTGATCATCTATCGGACAATTTAAGATTTCAGATAGAATATTTTGTATAAAATTATCCAAATTTTCCAATAAATTATTAAATTTCCAAAGAGGTGAACATCTAACGAAATAAGTATATTTTGGAACAAATAAGCAGAATCGAATGATGGTCATTGCCATATGAGGATTAATATCGAACAGATGATGGGAACTGTTTTTGAATTTAGAAATTAAGTCAGTAAAAAATTGAGGAACTGAGGCCTCTAGAACAGGTGCTCCTAAGAGGCGAAGTGACTCATCATTTAAAATTTTAATACCCGGAGCTAAAATATTGAATTTATT
The DNA here is from genome assembly GCA_029955525.1 of Oeneis ivallda. Lineage (NCBI taxonomy): Eukaryota > Metazoa > Arthropoda > Insecta > Lepidoptera > Nymphalidae > Oeneis > Oeneis ivallda. The sequence goes on from JARPMR010000021.1 coordinate 4,175,071, forward strand.
TAATATGTGCAGTTTGGATTCGGCCGAAAAAGAATTTGGAATATAAATTTCACATTTATCAAAGTTAAGTTCCAAGCCAATAGTTTTAAATTTTGATATAATTATTTCTAAATCCTCCAAAACCGAACTCACTTCGCCGCCCAAGGTTCCATCATCCAAATATCAAACATTGAATTTGGAATTTAGAACCGAAATTATAGGGTGTATGGCCAAACTAAAAATAACTGGTCCAAGCGGATCCCCCTGCTGACAGCCGACAGCGGAGCTCAGAACATTCTTTTTGTGTACGAGCTTTGAAGGTTCCCGGTAGCACTGCGCCAAGTATGGGAAAAACTGTGGAAATTTATTTTTTACTTCTGAGAGGAGGACCCCCCGATCCACTGAATTGAAGGTATTCTTCACATCAATTTTAAGGAGTACCTCCTCCCGGGAGTTAAGGAGGAATGTGCGAGCAGCGTGAACAGCTGCTTCGCATCCCCCCTTTACCCCAAAGCCTAACTGAATTGGGACAAAATTAGAAGATATTAAAGGAAGAATTTTTTTATAGCAAATTTTGGAAACGACGCGCCGAATCGTTGAACCCACTGCTATGGGACGAATACCACCATCCTTTTTTTTTAAGGCACATAAATTTGCTCCATATAAGGTTTTAGTTATTTCATGGGGTACTCGTCCAGATAGCATCAGGTTCACCAGATCAGTGATCGATTTCAGAAGGGTACCACCTACGTCAACGATTGCACCACAAACTAAGTCTTTAAAGTGCTGTGGTGACAAACCATCGAGTCCTGCAGCGGAACCACTTCTGAAAGACATCAGAGCTCCCAGCACGTCATTTGTAGTGGCCTGAAAAATAAAATCGTTATTTGTCGGTGGGTCTGGAAAAGAGGAATCAGGAGAAGGAGATGGGTGTTTAGAACGCAGTGCTTCCAGAGTCTCCGCTGTATCAGGGGCAATTGTGTCACTGGAGAATAAGAGTCGAGCCGCTCCCTTAAGGTCGCCGTCGCTTATTTTGTTTTCAATAATTTTTTTTTTATCATAATTGTGTTTCAAATATGGATGAGATTGTGTATGTGTCACGTGTAGTGGATTTAACTGTATGTTACTATTATAAATGTTGCTGTCATTTAATGTGCAGTTATTTTTTATTTTCTGTGTAAGGGAGAGGTTTTGACTCTTATCCGCGTGTAGCGTGCGGTACGCGAAAGTGAGCAGCAGCTCCCAGCTTCGATAGGTGTTATGAGTGATGACATTATCTATGGTTTTTTTTAACGAACATGAAACTGAATGGCGTGATCCTCGAGGAATGCGTCTGATTAATGGGATGGAATTCTTAAATGTACTTAATGATTCGCAGAGGTTATCAACACATCCATTAATTGGAAGGGAAGAAAATGGAATGGGAGGTATCGATGGCGCAAATGACGATTTGTGAACTCTACCTACATGAATTTTTAATCCTTTACTATTTTTAAAATACCGAGGCTGGGAACACTGATCACAACGCACGCTATCTTGCGACATAAAAACCCCGGCTGTCTCAACCTAGAACAAGTGGCTTGGCGCCACAATAACACATATATGATTTATATCCTACTAATATTATAAAGGCGAAAGTTTGTGTGTATGTTTGTTCCTCTTTAACGCAAAAACTACTGGATGGATTTGGCTGAAATTTGGAATGGAGATAGATTATACCCTGGAATAACACATAGGCCACAAATTATCCCGGAAAAATCCAAGGTTCCCGCGGGATTTTGAAAAACCACTGATAGATGGCGCTGATTGTACTTAAATCACGCTTACATTATCCGCAGTATCGAGAATAAGTAAAAAATTCCAATTCAATAATCAAGTAGGATAAACACAGTTATTGAAGTTTTTCATTAGCAATAGAAAATTTCTTAGGGATTAGGGATGGATTACGAAATAAATAATACAATTAGTACAAGGTATCGATTTGTCCAGTCATAGTGAGTACATTGCTAGATATTACTAGTGGTTCGCCCCGAACTGAGACCTCGCGGTAACGGTATCCCATGATTATTCATTCAATCGATACATGATAACCAAAACTGACATTATTATTATGCCCGTTTTCACCAAACATACCTAAATCATCCCCTAAGTAGGAGTCTCTTAACGTAGGTAGCTCCTAAATACAATCCTAAGTCCTAACATCCGTCCCAATATCCTTTTAGGTGTCCCGTACAGGATCGTGATAAATAAGTTGACAGAAAACATCAATCACCTAACTTATAGGTAGCCCGTAAAGGTTAGGGAACGTTAGTGAAAACATTGAATTATTTATCAAACATTGAATTTAACTCGTAGTTCCATGGGAATAGTTACTGACTGCGCCATCTATTAGCATTATTGTGAAGCTATGTTGATGCTATATGAATTACTGACGCCCATTAAAAATTAAATAATCTCGTTTCTTTATAATATCCATATAATTTTAGTATTTGTTGTTCAAGTACAGGATATAAGTGACCTAAAAACATAAAATCAGTTTGAAAATCCATAGCGGATTTTTCTAGAGAGCGTCTTCAAGCGAGCGTATAAAATCGCCACTTTGAAAGCCCCCCATTTCGTCAATTTTAAGGGAAAAATTAAAAAAAAAATATTTTTGTACTCAGTTCAAAATTATCTTTAAAATGATACGTAACAATTTTATGTAACGCGATTTTTTTTTTTACTTCGCATTCGCTTCTATGAGAGCCCCCCTGAAATAAAGATTTTTATAACTTTTTAAGCCATTTTCGGCTGGAGGCCATCGGTTTACATATTATATCTAAATTTGAAGTACACTAGCGGCACGCTATGATGGCCGGTTTGACGTTTGTCCGCTCATGAAGTTCCGTATTAATTGATAACGACTTTGAAGGAAATAATTGTATTACTTTATTGACGATAGTGATGTGCAGAGATTCATAAATTTTATCGAATGTAGTTTTAGGTTTAGGACTCAAAATTTATTTATTAAATTGATTTCTAAAATGTATACAAGTGTAGAAAAATCAGTTTGCACCATTTAAGGGGTGAATGTACTTGTGAATATGAACAATTTTCACTATGTGGACAAACCTCTGAAATCGCAAAAAAATATCAGCTGTTTCATACAAAAGGTAAAATTTTTATTTTTATATGATATATACCACAACTCGGCATTTGGTTTTCTAAATTGAAAATTTTTAAAAATGGAATCTAATACGATCGTCACATAGGATCGCTGGCTAGCACAACTACTACCTCCGGCAAACTCGCGTCAATGCTCAATGCAAAACAAAGCAGTTTCGAATTGACGTTGCTTCGAAAAGTATAAACTGTCAGTGCAATGCGATTGTGATATAGTTTTGACCTGGCTTTGGATTTCAAATATTGATACTGCATTACTGTTGACCCTTGCTCGTTAATTTGGACTCTGTTCAAGCCCTTTGTTGTGGATTTCGTCGATATGACCGAACGTACGCAGAGAACTGTTCTAAATAGTCAGACACGTGAGTTCGTAATACGCCTTCGTAACTATTTCGATCGTGAAGCTCAAAATGGAGGGCCAATTTTACCTATAATGTCAGTGGTTGAACGCGTAGCTGATGCGCTTAATATTGGACAACGAACTGTTAGACGGATAACTAAAAAAAAATATGGCGAGACTGGCACAGAAGAAAATAAACTTCACACACCAAAAAAGAGAAAACGAGCAAAACCAGTCGTAGGCATCGATAGCTTTGATGCCGATGCTATCCGAAGACATGTTTACGGCTACTATTTACAGAAGGAGTATCCAACAAGAAAAAAGTTGGTGCATTCACTGAAGGAAGCTGGATTATTCTTCGGTGGGGAAAGTTCTTTAACGAAGATTTTGAAGACCATTGGATTTCGATACAAAAAATGTAACAAACGCAAAATATTGATGGAAAGATTTGATATAGCGATGGCAAGGTATACTTTTTTACGGCAAGTGAAAGAAATCAAAAATTGGCAAAATGTTGTGTTCTTGGATGAAACATGGCTTAATGCTAACCATACTGTAGGCCGTTCTTGGAACGATGACACAGCAGCATCTACTTCCAAAGTTCCTGTAGGAAAAGGATCGCGACTTATAATTTGTCACGCCGGAACCATCAACGGGTTTGTCGAAGGTTCTCTCATGGCTTTTGCGTCAAAAACCACTGGAGACTATCATGAAGACATGAATGGAGAAAAGTTTACTGAATGGTTTACCTCAATGTTGTGTAGCCTCCCTGAACCATCTATTATAATTATGGACAACGCCCCATTCCACTCGATGCAAATTGACAAGCCACCTGCCCAATCCCAAAAGAAAGCTGATATCGTCGCATGGCTTCGTAAAAATGGCGTAGATGCAAACATGAATATGTTAAAAGCGGAATTAGTACGTCTTTTAAAAGAAAACAAACCAACCAAGATCCGATACGTCATTGACGAAATAGCATTAAAATATTCAGTTCGTTCAAATAAATTAAATAAACATATACATTTTTGTTTTATTAAACCTATTTAATCAGGTACAAAAACAAAACTTAATTGTTTTTTGTTCGAGAGTAAATTGACATTCCACATCACTATTGTAATGTGTCAAACCGGCCATCATAGCGTGCCGCTAGTGTAATTACGTTCAGTAATTCAAAAGTTATAAGGCTCTGACAGACGGACGGACGGACGGACGGACGGACGGACAAGTGCAAATCGCCCTAGTTAACTCAAAGACCTTCGCTTCGCTCGGTCGATAATGACTGGTCATGTGTAGATCCTATCCTATCCTATTATCCTATTATTATAATATTATAAATGCGAAAGTTTGTGAAGATGGATGGATGGATGTTTGTTACTCTTTAACGCGACAACGAATGAACCGATTTTGCTGAAATTTGGCACAAACATAGAATATAGTCTGGAATAGCACATAGGCTTTTTATCCCGGAAAAGCTACTTTTTATCCCGGAAAAACAAACAGTTCCTGCGGGCTAGCATCGCTATTTTTTACGCATTTGTCCTTCAAAATACGCTCAATGGAGTTTTAGATTAACGTGATTTTTTTGCACAGGTAAAGTTAAGAGCCTGAAAAATGATAAAGGCTACTTTTTATCTAGGGAAAACAAACGGTTCCTGCGGGATATTAGTATACTACTTTTCACACATTTATCTTTCAATTATGCGCCAACGGAGTTACAGATTGACGTGGTTTTTTGGATAGGCATAGTTGATGACTTGAAAAGTGACAAAGGCTACTTTTTATCCTGGGAAAGCAAACAGTTCCCGCGGGATATTAGTGTTCTACTTTTCACATATTTATCCTTAAATTAGGCGCCAACGGAGTTACAGATTGACGTGGTTTATTGGATAGGCATAGTTGAGGACTTTAAAAGTGACAAAGGCTACTTTTAATCCCAGGAAAACAAACAGTTCCCGCGGGATATTCGTATGCTACTTTTAACATATTAATCCTTCAATTATGCGCCAACGAAGTTACAGATTGACGTGTTTTTTTTTATAGGCATAGTTGAGGACCTGAAAAGTGAAAAGGATACTTTTTATCCCGGGAAAACAAACAGTTCCCGCGGGATATTCGTATGTTACTTTTCACATGCTTATCCTTCAATTATGCGCCAACGGAGTTTTAGATTGAAGTTTTAGATTATTTCTTAGCACAGGTAAAGTTAAGGGCCTGAAAAGTGACAAAGACTACTTTTTATCCCTGGAAAACAAACGGTTCCTGCGGGATATTAGTATGCTTCTTTTCACATATTTATCCTTCTATTATGCGCCAATATGCATGCATGCATGTATGTATGTATGTATGTATGTATGTATGTATGTATGAATGTATGTATGTATGTGTATATGTATGGAATGCATGTATGCATGTATGCATGTATGTATGTATGTATGTATGTATGTATATATGTATGTATGTATGTATGTATGTATGTATGTGTGTATGTATATATGCATGTATTAATGTATGTTGATTATTAATGTGAACTAATAATATTATTAATTAATTATACAATAATATTATTAATGTGAAAGTTTGTGAGGATGGATGTATACGGATGTATGTTTGTATAGATGTTGTATACGGATGGACGGATGTATGTTCTCTGAGATAGGGGTTGAACTATTTAGACTGTTATACTCCATAACTTCGTTTTTGAACTAATTTTTATTATTACTTTAACCGACTTCAAAAAAGGGAGGAGGATCTCAATTCAACGGAAACTTTTTTATGTATGTTCACCGATTACTCGAAGACGCCTGAACCGATTTGGAAAATTCTTTTTTTGTTTCAAAGGGTGGTTTCACTTCCCAGGTGGTCCCATTTAAATTTTATAGAAATCAGTCGAGCGTTTTTAAAAAAATCTACAATAAATTATATACTTTGTAGTGGCGCGGGCGTTTAAATGTATGCTCCCGGGACAAAAAGTAGCCTGTGTTATTTTCCAGGTCGTCAACTTTACCTGTGTAAAAAAAATCAGCCAATTGCGAGTCGGTCCTCGCTCTTTTAGGGTTCCGTTAAAAAAAAAATTATTTTATTTTATTTTTTTAATTTAATTTAATTTTTATTATTTGTTGTTATAGCGGCAATAGAAATACAAAATATGTGAAAATTTCAACTGTCTATTACGGTTTACGAGATACAGGCCGCTGACAGACGGACGGACGGACAGCGGAGGCTTAGTAATAGAGTCCCGTTGGAACCCTAAAAACCACGTTGACTATATGCACTTACACTTTATATGGTGAAATATTAAAACTGCGAAAGTGCGTTGGTTTGTCCTTCAATCACGCCTCAACAGAGCTACTGATCGACGTGATTTTTTGCAGGGGTACCTATAGTTGAGGACGGAGTGACAGGCTACTTTTTATCCCGCAAAGTCAGAGTTCCCAAGGCATTTTAAAGGCTAAGTTCACGCAGACGAAGTCGCGGGCATCAGCTAGTATACAAATAAAATCTAAAAATAAGAAAACAAAAAAAAAATACAATCACAAAAAACAATCCACACTTCACACTTTAACAGCGTAAATTAACTTGGCACTTGGTTAATTTATTGGTATTTATAGACTTTGAGCTTCTTTACCGAGGATTCTGTTACAATAGATGTTGCCTCATTGTCCTGCGTGGATCCTTTCTACCGGACTGACTATTTTTATCTGAAGTGTTATTTGACTTACTCTTGAAATAGGCTTATATGAAATTAAGTCCACTAATCACAGGCAAACGTATTGGCATCATGGAAATAAACAGTAAATAAATCATAATTTTTGCAGCTGACAGCTGTTGACAGATTTCCTCTTGGTTGCAATTTTCCATGTACAACTTATTAATATTAACTCGTAATATTATTACGTTTTATTTATTTGCATAGATGTAAGAATTATTTACATTAAATAGAAATGAGCCATATTACATAATTATTTACTTTGTATTATTGTTTATTATGAAGAGAAATTCGCAGCTGTCACTGTCTGTCAATCAATCAATGGAATCTTGAAATCTTTGAATTTGAATTTAAGTAATATTATGCAACCAGAGTTTAACAGATTTTCACAATGGTCTGACGTCATTGCATGTCATCGTCCGCCCACCAAATCCAGAGGGCTCGAAATATCTCGCTTAAAAATATCTTTGGTAGGTACTTAGGCAGGCGTATGTATTTACACTTGAGTTAAACTAATCTCCATCATGCTTAAAAAATAATAATCTTATACTCGTATATTATATAAAAGAAACTGGTGTTAGTTACACTATTTATAACTCAAGAACGGATGAACCGATTTGGCTGAAAATTGGTGGAGAGGTACTTAGCTTAGAACCAGGAGACGGACATAGGATACTTTTTATCCCGTTCGACCGCGTTTCCGTCAAGTCACTATAAAACGTGGTATAACAAAAACGCATCTGACATGGAATAACAAAACACAAATGACAGTGGAATAACAAAACGTAAATGACAGCAAAACGTAATTTTGTCTTTGGTTAAGTATGGTAAAAAATTTGACAATTATAAAAAGTGTTATAATAAAGCATTACTGATATTATAAATGCGAAAGTGTGTTTGTTTGTTGGTTTGTCCTTCAATCACGTCGCAACAGAACAGCGGATTGATGCGATTTTTTGCATGGGTATAGTAATGGATGTAGTAGTGGTTCCTCAGACCGGGAGAGCTACTTTTTATCTCGGATAATGAAAGAGTTCCCGCGGGATTTTTAAAAACTAAATCCATGCGGACGAAGTCGTGGGCATCAGCTAGTTTAATATAAAAATTCTTTTTAAAAAACCGACTTCGAGCGCCCGCGCCACTACAAAGTGTCTACCTATATAATTTAAGTTTTTTAATCCGGCTGGAAAGTATAACCTTTTGAAACAAAATTAGTTATTTGTGATATATTGGGACCAAAGAAATATTTTGTTCCCCGAGGGCGTTATTTTGAATTCAGAGCGAAGTGAAGGATTCTATAGTAGAATCCCGAGCGCAGCGAGGTACTATTGAAGTAGGGTATGGGCGTATATCCGATCGACAAATTGATCACGTGACTTATCGGAGACAACAGCTTCTCAAACATTTTTGAATTTTGAACGCTATGAGAGATCGACAGGTTTCTGCAATGAACGCAGTAGTAATGAACACATTCTTACTAAAGTAGAATCAATAATTCAGTAGACTAAAATGACAGTTTCTAATGTCACTTTGTAAAATAATATTGCCATATTTATTGTAATAGTGATGTTCTAGTTCAGTAGGTAGTGATAGCTATAGTACTGTACTATTACATTTCATTTTATCAATCTCATAAGATCACATAAAATGTAATAGAAATAGTAATTAAGGTCACCTTTTTAAAGCTGTAATAAAGAAAGCACGAATAGAAATATTAAAGATCTATTTTTAGTACTAAGAGTTGTTTTATTTCCTCTGTATAGGCCGACAAAGACGAGATCAGATTTTCGATAAGATCATAATTGCTATTCAAAATATTTTTGTATCAAATTATAATAAACTCAATTTGAGAATTTTCTTAGTAAATAAAAAATAAGTAATTTGGTACACAACGTAATGAGTAAGTGATCGATGTGGATCCTTTAGTCACAACACTATTTTATTTTCATCAGAAACTGACAACACTGTAAATGTCAATTTGGTCTACTGAATTATTGATTGTACTATAAAGCACGAATGCGGACCAATCAGAAGAGATAAAGGAAATGTACCATTTTTGCTCCCGCTATCCTCTGAAGCCAATATTCGTTTTTCGAATAGGTATGATGAAATAGTTATTTGTTAGTTGTTGTTAGCTAAGTGTACTGAGGGATTCAAAGGCACAAGAAACAAAAAACTTTACAATCGTGTGATGCATACAACGGAGGTGAAATCTCGATAGCGAAAAAAAAGATGTAAGAAAAATAATTATTGAAAGACAGGAATTTTTACATTCATGTATATTACGTAGCTTAGTTAAATATGATAAAACCACAGTTTCTGAGCAGGTCCTTACACCTTTAGCAAGTCTCCAATCGTTAAATAATTCATAAGCTTTCAAGTATTTTTCACGTGACTTTTCCGGAGTTTAATTTAACGTTAGACACTTCCTTTAATTCCGATGGTGTTAAATTATCACTAGAATCACTCATTTCGTTTCTTCTAAAATTTTTATATTATAACAATTATCGACAAAGAAATTAGGTGCGTAATTAATGATGACATATTTTTTTTTGTTTTCCCGCCATGTTTTATTCCTTTATTGTCTGGGTTTGGAATTGTCATTCTTAAAATAAATAATCAGTAATCAAGTAATTTTACAGAATTATAAAGTCTAAAACATATTTAACGAAAAAGTCAATAAACACAGAAAGAATTTTTCAAATCAGACCAGTAGTTCCTGAGATTAGCGCGTTCAACAACACAAACAAACTTTTCAGCTTTATTATAATATTATTACTTAGTAAAAAAAAAATATGAGTACAGATTTATTGGAACGTAGTTCCTTTTCGCGCGGTGCGAAAGGGGTCTAGACGGAAAAAAATAAGACTAAATTGAACCGACACTTTTTGAATGTTTTTTTTTTTTAATTTGGAGATAGGCTTACGCTTGACGACAATCAATACTGGAAAGCACTGATGAGGTCTAGGTTGGAGCGCGCTTGCCTAGAAAATGCCTATTCACTCTTGCCTTGAAGGTACTGAGGTTATACGTGGCCGGAAACACAGATGTTGGAAGTGTGTTCCACACCTTAGCGGTTCGATTCAGAAACGTTGAACTGAAGCGTTTTGTGCGAGTAGGTTGGATTTCAACCACGTAAGGGTACGTTTTTGAATGTAAATTTGGCATTGTGTTGAATATTTTCACACTACAATATTAGATCTCTGTAGCCTTGTGGTTTCTACAGTCGCATAAAGGTCGATGGTTCGAATACCAGCTCGACAGACTGAATTTTCTATTTTCAATTTTATTTTAAATAATTTCTACATGTGGAATTTTTCCCAAATATTTTTATTTTTATAATTAATTTATTATTAAAAGTGTTCCACGACACTCACGATTTTTTTTTTATTTCTCTTGTACCTATCTTGTTTTATAGCAGTAAGTAAAAGTATTTTTTCTCTACCATAAAAATATTTTGGTTTAATGGTGGTGTATCAATTGACGCGTATATTATATTAAAAAATCTTCCAACACAGCATCGATAAAATCCCAAAATAATTACATCGCGCTTCGAGCGCGCGTGTTATCCAGTCTTCAATCTGGAGTCAGCCATAACGGTTAGACTTACTTTGAACATCTTCGACAGTTTTATAGTGACTTTTTGTCCTGTGGCACTTGGACAGTGATTAAATATAAAAAATACTGGATAATTTAATAGTAAAAAAAAAACTCTTAAACTTAACTCGTGAATTCTGCAATAAAAAATATTGACACGAAAAATAAAAGAAAAACGCTTCTTTTATAATTAAAATTTCTTGCTGGACTCAAAGGTGAATTAAATAGTCTATTTAGTTTTATAATTTCGGATTGAAGTTTATAAAATGGCAACAAAAACTATAATATGTCGAAAACTGCCTGTGCTGATATTGATGGTGCTTTTGTGCGATCAAGTTAAGGGGAAAGCGTCTGATGAAAGTGCGGAGGTCAAGACAGCAAATAAGGTAGGTATCTAAGTATAATGTTACCTCTAAAGTTCATAATAATATTTGATTGAATCATCAACCCATCAACGGCTCACTACTGAGCGCAGGTCTCCTCTCAGAGAAGGGTTATAGGCCACAGTCCACCACGCTGGCCCAATGCGAGTTGGCGGACTTCACACACCTTCGAGAACGTTATGGAGAACTCTCAGGCGTGCATTCCTCACGATGTTTTCATTCACCGTTGAGGTTTGTGATATTTAATTTCTTTTTAAACGTACTTTACTTAGAAAAACCAGAGGTAGATCGAACCTGCGACCCCCGAATAGGAGACCGCGGTACTAACCACTAGGCTATCATTTTGTAAAAGCCATCGTTAGATTCGCTTATCACAGATCCACGCGGACAAAGTCGTTGGCACCACCTAGTAACATTTTGCACTTATTTCATGCATTAAAATTATTATTTTCATGTTTAGACATTCGACATCGTTGCCAATATAATATTTTAAAAAAAACTTGAGAGGTGTCAAGGGACACTCGGATGGAACGAAGTTCCATTCGATTAATTAATTTGGTATTGTGTTCAATATTTTCACACTACAATATTAGATATCTGTAGCCTTGTGGTTTCTACAGTCGCATAAAGGTCGATAAGGGTCGATGGTTCGAATCCCAGCTCGACAGACGGAATTTTCTATTTTCAATTTTATTTTAAATAATTTCTACATGTGGAATTTTTCCCTAATTTTTTTATTTTTATTATTAACTAGCTGCCCCGACAGACTTCGTTCTGTCAAAAGTTAAAAGTAAAAATTAATTTTTTTTGTTTGTTTTTTTTATTTTATTAAAACCTTCCGTGGACCTTAAGGAACATACAAAAAAATAAATTAACCGAATTGGTCCATCCATTCTTGAGTTATGCGCTTACCAACATTCATTTTTATTTATATAGATTTATTAAATAATAAAAATAAAAAGTGTCGGTTCAATTTTGTCTTAATTTTTCCCGTCTAGCCCCCTTCCGCACCGCGCGATAAGGAACTACGTTCCTAAACTTAATAATCGAATTATTTGTGGAGCAGGTACCTACGTCAGAGTGGGTAGTTCGTATATCATCGAGATTCTGGCAACATTTACAACAACAGCTTTCTTTTTAGGGTTCCGTAGTAAACAAGGAACCCTTATAGTTTCGCCATGTCCGTCCGTCTGTCTGTCTGTCTGTCTGTCTGTCTGTCTGTCCGCGGTTTAGCTCAGAGACTATTGGTACTAGAAATCTGTAATTTGACAAGGGTATAAATATCAATCACGCCGACAAAGTGGTGAAATAAAATTGTGAAAAATATTTTTTTTTAGGGTACCTCCCCTACATGTAAAGTGGGGATGAATATTTTTTTTCTCGACTATCCCATAGTGTGGGGTGTCGTTGAATAGGTCTTTCAAAAACGTTGTGGGTGTGGGAACACCATTTTTCAATTCATGGATCCGTTTTTGAAATATGATATTTTAAAGTGCTAAATTTTATTAGAGTCAAGTGTCCCCCCCCTCTGCCAGCTAAATGGTTGTATATAGGATACAAGAAAAAATTCACAGCAGTAGTATATATAATGAATTTTAAAGGAAAACTATCACGGCTAAGTAGGGTTCATTAGTGAAGGAGTTATATCGGTTTTTCTAAGTTAGATATTACACGTAGTATAAGTTGCATATTTTGTAGTATATTATAGTATTTAAACCATGGAACTCAAAATGTATGTTGAGACTTTCAACTACGGAACCCTACACTGCGCGTGGCCCGACACGCACTTGGCCGGTTTTTTAAGAAATAATTTTGATACGCACTAATCCGAGGTCATACTTAGATACTTACTTGTTCTTTCCAAGTTCTTTCCCGATAACGGCATATTACCTATATCCAAAAATGTTATAAATTATGATTTTTAACCGACTTTAAAAAGGAGGAGTTCTCAATTTGTCGGAATATTTTTTTGTGCATAATAATTCAAAATTCAAAATTATTTATTTCACGTAAGCCAACCTGTGGCTCTTATGACACGTCATGACTCTACCACCGGTTCGGAAAGCGGATTCTGCTGAGAAGAGCCGGCAAGAAACTCAGCAGTTGCTCTTTTCAAAATAATCATTTTACAGTATTATTATGAAGCTATTACATTGTAATTATAAGTTTTTTATACTATCTTGTGGGCTAAAGAATTTAAAACTAAGATATCTAAATATTTATCAAGTTTAAAAAAAAGTGATTTGGTCATAATATGTACGGAACCCTAAACCTGGACCATATGACAACGAATCGATTGACTTTCCTGTACCACAGAATATACAATAGTAGGTAGTTGCCTCTACTTTTATCTGTACCTTCCATGTAAGTGTAGGCCAACTTTAGCATAAAGCAGTGATAGCCTAGTGGTAGCTGCGGTCTCTTATTCAGGTGGTCGCAGGTTCGATTCCGGGCACGCACCTCTGGCTTTTCTAAGGTCCGCTTAAGAAATTAAATGTCATAAGCTTCGACGGCGAAGGAAAACATCGTGAGGAAACCTGCACATCTGAGAGTTGTCCATAATGTTCTCGAAGGTGTGTGAAGTCCGCCAATTCGCATTGGGCCAGCGTGGAGGACTATGGCCTGTAACCCTTCTCTGAGAGGAGACCTGCGCTCAGTAGCTGTTGATGGGTTGCTGATGATGATAATGATTTACTGCAAGCCTGAGAAGAAGGCCAATACCAACGTATTGGCCTTCGCTTGACAACGTTCGGCCAACGTATTATTGCGGGCTAGATAATACGTCAAAACATAAATATACATTTTATTGCAAAATCCTAGATCTAATAACACAAATCTGTCCGTCCGGCCTTGCGTTCGTCGCGAGAATAAAAGATTTTATAGATTTATACAGAGTGTTGCTGTAACGTTACTAACGGTCCTTTTTTCAACAGTCAAATAACTATTTGTGTGTTTATCTATTCACTCATAGCTCCCTAACGAATCTTAGCTATAATTTGTGAAGATCTGCTCAGGTGTTTGAAAATCATCAGCTCATTTCCTACCTGATTAGTGGTCTTACAAGCTTTCACTGGTGCGATTGATTTGAAGTTTGGTGCACTAGGTTACTTCGGATTATTTCCGAGGCATGGTAACCTTGAGCTGATGCTGCAGCATCAAGCAGTCTTCGGGATACCCAACTCCTCAGCAACTTACAGCACATATAGCGTGTTTGGGCTCAGTAGAATGGTCTCACTGCATAGGTGTTAGATAGATGATGATCGAATGATGGAGCAGCAAACTGGGTAACAGCATGTCAGGTGTATCTACATAGTCCGGCCATAGATTCAGATTCAGGTGTTTTAAATTTTTAACTTACACTTGTAATATATCTCTTTTCTTTTTTAACCGACTTCAAAAAAAGGAGGAGGTTCTCAACGCGTCGGAATTCGTCGTTTTTTATGTATGTTAACCGATTACTCGAAGACGTTTGAACTGATTTGGAATATTCTTTTTAATTGAAAGGGTATAATACTTCCCAGGTGGTCCCATTAGATTTTTATCGAAATCGGTCGAAAGGTTTTTAAAAAATGAACAATAAATTGTATTATTATAAATTAGTATAAATTAGTTTAATATGTAATAATAAATAATAATAATAATAGTGGAAACGGGCGGGGCACATAGTTCGATGAGCTGATGGTCGTTGGGGTCCCAAGGTGTTGGAGTGGCGACCCCGCACCGGGAAGCGCAGTGTTGGCAGACCCCCCACCAGGTGGACCGACGACATCAAATGAGTCGCAGGGAGCCGCTGGATCCAGGCGGCGCAAGACCGAGGCCTGTGGAAGTCCATGCAAGAGACCTTTGTCCAGCAGTGGACGTCTATCGGTTGATAAAGAAGAAGAAGAAGAAGTATAATATGTCGAGGGTGTTTTAAATTTTCAATTTACACTTGTTCGCTTAAAGAAAAGAGCACTCTGTATAATCACATATTCATATAATAGCCTATATATAAAACGCGTAGGTATAATAATAATATCTAAAGGCGATTGTCCAGAATCAGCCACGCACGTATTTTACGACTATTATTTCTGTCGGACGGAAAAATTACTTTCACTGTAATTATTTATTGTTGATATAAAGCGCAAAATTTATATTTTTTGCCTCCATTTGCTTCAATTCATTATCAACCCAACAACAGCTCACTACTGAGCGCAGGTCTCTTCTCAGAGAAGGGTTATATTAAGGCCTTTGGTGGACATTGGTCCACCGTGAATTGGCGGACTTCACACACCTTCGAGAACATTATGGAGAACTCTCAGGCGTGCTGGTTTCCTCACGATGTTTTCCTTCACCGTTAAAGCATGTGATATTTAACTTCTTAAACGCACTTAACTCCGAAAAGTCAGAGGACTCCAAAGCCCGGGATTGAACCTGCGACCCCCCGAATAGGGGACCACAGTCCTAACCACTAGGCTATCACTGCTTCAGTATTGTAAATAAAGGTAGACGTAAAAATAAACTCTCTACAAGATGTTATAATAAATTGCGCGCTATATTTACAGCGCGCGCGCCGCCTAACGCGTCAAGCCGTGAGAAACTCAGTTTGTGTACACTAAAGACATTTCAAACCGACTACTACGCCAAACATTTTTTTTAAACGACTTCATATAAGGAGGTTATCAACTCTTCTAAAATGTTGCGAGAGTCGAGAGATGGCGTTCATTTTAAAAGGTAAAGTTTTCATTATTAGAAGATTTGATTTGATTTAACACTTAACAAGATTAATTTAATCGTATCATTGGTCAGAACTATTTCCCAGTTTCGACCAGAATCAGAATCAGAATGAGAATCAGAATTTATTTATTGCATTATGACACTAGTCCTTAGTAAGGACTCCTTACTAATATATTAGTGTGTTTGTTTGTTGGTTTGTCTTTCATTTACGCCGCAACTGGGCTACGGATCAACGTGATTTTTTGCATAGAACTAGAAATTACGACTACGTATTCTTTGCATGGGTTTAGTTGAGGACCTGGAGAGTGACATAGGCTACTTTTTCTGCCGGAAAATCAAAGAGTTCCCGAGGGATTTTAAAAACTAAATCCACGCGGACGAAGTCGCGGGCATCAGCTAGTGGCATATATTATAAGAAGTGTCAGGTACAATAAATGGTACAATAGATTGTAGGACATAGTGTATTACCAATATCTAATGGTGTATGGTGTGCAATAACAATAGAAAATGACAGGAATTTTAGTGTCACCGGCTCCCGGTATATAACCTTTAAATGAGATATCATTTGATGGTGGTTTCGGCTGATTCATCCATCCGTTTATCTCTTAACCCATCTTAACTCGATAGTCCACATTACAACGCCGGTCAAGTGTGGATTTGCGGATTTCACACGCCTTCGAGAACATTATGGAGAACACTCAGAATAGAATAGAATAGAATAGAAATGTTTTTTATTCAAATAAACTTTTACAAGTACTTTTGAATCGTCAATGAGTCTACCACTGGTTCGGAATGCCGTTCCTGCCGAGAAGAACCGGCAAGAAACTCGGCAGTTGTTCTTTTAAAAATACTTTTACAATATACTTAATAGATATTATTCTATGTGTGCAGACCTTCAGGTATCCTCGCGATGTTTTCCTTCGCCGTTAAAACAAGTGAGAGATATTTATTAATTTACTTAATTGCATAACTAACAGTTAAGCGTTCAGTGGGTTCGACAAGTCAAGGAGTTAAAACAACATTTTGTCGCACACGTTGTCGCTCGTTTGTCCTCACGCTAAGAAAATTAGTCACAGAAAGTTCAGTCGTAGGAGACGCGCTGGATTTGTGTTTTTCTTTCATAATAGCTCTAATTTTGTTACAACCGCCATTTTGTTTTGAGGCAGGAAATGATCATCAGATTATTATCTAAGACGAAGTAGGTACTTTTAAAAGAATACCTATTTAGATATTTTTATCTAAGTTAAATAGGTATTCACTAGATGATGCCCACGACTTCGTCCGCGTGGATTTTTGGAACGCAGTCCCTTATCGCGCGGTGCGGAAAGGGGCTAGACGGAAAAATTAAGACAAAATTGAACCGACACTTTTTTGAAACCGACACTTTTTTGAATGTGAATTTGGCATTGTGTTCAATATTTTCACAGTACAATATTAGATCTCCGTAGCCTTGTGGTTTCTACAGTCGCATAAAGGTCGATAAGGATCGATGGTTCGAATCCCAGCTCGACAGACTGAATTTTCTATTTTCTATTTTATTTTAAGTAATTTCTACATGTGGAATATTTCCCATAGTATACATAGTATCGGCCATAAGGCCGATGTGCAATATATATATATCGCCGGGTACTGTATGTACTACTACTATAATATACTGTACATACATACATACATATATATATATATATATATATATATATATATATATATATATATATATATATATATATATATATATATATATATATATACACATTGGCATATATATTACACCGGCGATATATACTTTAATAGCTGAAATGCTCAACGGTTTACTAAAAATAGAGTTAAAGATACCAGTATTCATTATTGTTTCTCTCAAAAATATACTTCTTTCTTCTTTCTTAGCAACCCATGAACGGCTCACTACTGAGCGCAAGTCTCCTCTCGGAGAAGGGTTATAGGCCATAGTCCACCACGCTGGCTCAATGCGAATTAGTGGACTTCACACACCTTTGAGAACATAATGAAGAACTCTCAGATGTGCAGGTTTCCTCACGATGTTTTCCTTCACCGTTGGGCGTTGAAGCAAGTCATAGTTAATTGCTTAAACGCACTTGACTCCGAAAAGTCAGAGGTGCGTACCCGGGATCGAACCTGCGACCCCCCGAATAGGAGACCACAGTCCTAACCACTAGGCTCACAGCTTAAAACTAATATATATAAAATTCTCGTGTCACAATGTTAGTTACCTTACTCCTCCGAAACGGGTGGACCGATTTTTATTTTATATGCATATAACCCAAGCAGCAAGCAAGCGTTTTCAACATCAATTAACCGGCTCTATTAGAACTTAAAGTTTTTTTAAAGACGTACAAGAGTATCAAAAGATGATTATATCTTTATAAGAAGGATTTTTGAATAATTATACAGCTTGAGCTGCATAAAACTTGTATTAAGAGATCCGCGTAAGCTTAGGGTACTAAAACAGAATTTGAAAATTCTACTATACAACTTTAAGTATTTTCTGACAGTTTAAACTCGTTTTATCGTTAAAGCTGTATAAAGGCTGTATTTTGCATGTGGTCACTAACTTACTACAACCCTAAGTGTTATTATGGTATCACTCAATCATTGTTTCTGTATAATGGTATATGCAAACTTCATTATAACACTTGTTCTTATAGAGTAGTTAGACACTCTTATAAATACAGTGGTTTTAGTACTTCTGTCTAAAATAATGCTTTAAAACTAAAAAAATAAATTACATCAATAGTACAGCTTTAGCCTGACTAACAGCTGCCAGCCATATATTATTTTCACATGATCCTATATACTTTGTGTGCGGAACTCGATCATAATTTATAATGTGGAAAAAAAGGAAAAGATCTGGTGCAGTCAAGAGGAGAATTATAAGGAAATATTTAAATATAACAAATTATAAACCAGAGGACAGTATCAATAGTGAACCATCATTTATTGGGCAAGAAATAAATACATTAAATTGGACAACCCACAGTCAAGCGCGTCCATCGACGTCTAACGAAGGTTCCGTAGGAAAAACATTAAACGGTGTCGACGGTGAGGATTTAGTTAAACCTTTGGAACCTGATGATAACTTTTCTTTATGCAGCAGCACAAGTACTTCAATTGATGATGATAACGAGTATTCAAAAAATATGTTGTTTCGTCAGCGAATAAAGGAATGGGCTACAGAAAGAAATATATCTCAAATAGCTCTAAACGATTTAGCCGCTATTGTTAATGACAGATTTCCCGGAATATTACCGCGTGACGCTAGAACAATTTTAGGTACTATCCAACAAATACGTATCAAAACGATTAAAGGAGGTGAATACTGGCATAATGGCCTCACAAAATGTTTAAAGAAATCATTAGAGAAATGGATTGATGTCCCTGCTAAAATTGCTTTAAATTTCAATTTCGACGGTCTCCCAATATTTAAAAGTTCAAATAAAGAGTTTTGGCCAATTTTGTGCACTATATTTGAAAGACCTGATATTGAGCCGTTTGTAATTGGAATCTATTATGGTGTTGGAAAACCAAATCAAATTGACGAATATTTAAATGATTTCGTGAACGAAATGGAAAATTTACTTAAAGACGGAATATACATTGAACAATTCAAAAAGACAGTATCCATTGAAATCAGATGTTTTACGTGTGATTCCCCTGCAAGAGCTTACATTAAAGGTAATTGCATGAAACTTTTTTAATAATGTAGCATAGTAATATCACCAATCCTTTGTCATGTGTTTTAAACACATAAAGTGGCCATATTCAAAAAGTACCGTCGAGCAGTTGAATTGCTCTTAGCCGTTCACGCCTAGACCTGTTCATTTAGAGGCTTGTAGTTAGTAACAATAGTTAGTAAGTAGTATAAGTAAAAATAGTATAGTTAGTATAGAACATATTGTAGTATAGCAAGAAGAGTACCACATATATAGTGGTAGATGTCAAAGATTTCATTAAAAAAAAAAAAAAAAAAAAAACACATAAAATGACCGAAAATTGTACTACTACTACTACAACATACTAATGCAAATTAATTTTTTTAAGATTTTGATATTCTTTGTTTTTTCAACAGTGGAATAAAAAAGTAATTGATGTTTTATCATATTTCAGGTGTTTGCAATTTTAATGCAAAGCACGGTTGCTTAAAATGTGTTACAGTAGGAGAGTATTCACATGTATCTCATACAGTGACTTTTCCTGAAACGAATTGTCGCCCTAGGACGGACCAAGAATTTCGTGAAAAAAAATATGGGCCTCACCACAAAAAAGATTCTCCTCTACTGCGATTACCTGTAGATATGATACAAGACTTCCCTGTAGCAGATTCTCTACACCTTGTTGATTTGGGAATAATGAAGCGCCTATTAGTTGGTTGGCGCAATGGTAATTTTGGAAAATATATAACCAAATGGAGTGCGAGAGACACCGAATTGGTTTCAATTTTTCTACACAAATGTAAATTGCCATCTGAAATTCACAGATCGGTGAGAGGACTTGACTGTCTTTCTCATTGGAAAGCATCTGAGTATAGATCTTTCTTGTTTTATTTAAGCATTGTCATACTTCCAGACGTATTATCACATGATGCATTTTCACATTTTCTGACGTTTTTTTGCGGTATAACAATATGTTCTAGTAAAAACTATAGTCATTTTCTTCCTTTGGCAAAAGAGCTCTTACAGTATTTTGTTGAACATTACAAAGACTTTTACGGAGCGGATTATGTTACTAGTAATGTTCATAATGTAGTCCATATCGCAGATGAAGTGCGACGATTCGGCCCACTTCATACATTCAGCGCTTATCCTTTTGAAAACAAGTTGTATCTAATTAAAAGGATGCTGAGGCACGGTAACAAACCTCTTGCTCAAGTGGCAAAAAGATTTAGTGAAGATGCAGAATCGTTAGAAACGACGAGGAGCAGAAAAAATCAACAACTCACAAATCAAGACCCTTTTGTGACTACTACTAAAAGAAAACTAACTGTACTACATTTTAAGGACTTTAAATTGTCATCAAACCTTCAAGATAAATATTTTTTGTGTAACAATAATGAAATTTTGGAAGTGAAAAAAGTAACTGTTACTAACAGTGAAATAAAAATATATGGCTACAAAATTACAGACTTGTTAGATGTTTTTGAACAACCAATCAAATCATCATATTTGAACATATGCAAAGCCAAATTACTTACTGATAGGCGGGCAGAGGTCATTGTTAGTTCCCAAGATATAAAAATGAAATTAGTATGTATCGAACACAAAGGTTATTTATACTTCATACCCCTTGCGCATACAGTTTAAAAGAGAAATAAAATACATTTTGCCATCATAAAAATCCTTTTTATTTTTAAGTGTTTACACCCGTATACTCATAATTAAAAATATCACCCGTATACTTATAATATAACGTGGTTGAGTGCAAACTAGTTAGGCAATAAAAACAAAAAATATAAATTCTTGTCTTAAGGACTATCACAGCCACGCGATTACGTGTTTCTCTTAAATACTAACTAGACAAACAAGAATTAAGATCAAAACAACATTTACTATAATTGGGTTACTATAAGAAGAGTTCTGTGACAGCAAGGTATCTACAGCAAAAAAGTTTCAGACACAATATTCGTTCACTTTCACACCTGTTTTATGTTTATCCTACTGTCACTGAACTCTTCCTGTAGTAATCCTACATTGAGACTACAAAAAAAAATGATGTAGAAAATTCACAGATACGCGATTACGTGTTTCTCTTAAATGCTAACTTAGCAAGAATAGACTCAAAAAACAAAAAACAACTCTAACTCTAACGATAAAATTGTGGCTTAATAAGTAGATAACATGATTGTAACGTAATTCTCTTTAAAGAGTAGGTACATCCAAAATTAAACTAACCATAAAATATAAAAAACTTACGCCACATAAAAATTATTATAGAAACCCGGCTTTACTCACGTTTTATTTTTATCGGATTCGCCGACTAGTTTCAGTCTGTTACGAAGGCCACCATCGGGGCGAGTGTTAGGAGTGGCGACACGCACACGACGGTTTCGGTTCCCTCGAAGCACTAGCACTAGTCGGCGAACCCGACGAAAATAAAATATGAGTAAAGCCGGTTTTCAACATATATAGTGAATTAACCACTTTAAGGCGTTGTCATTGAGGCATGTAAAAAATAATTACTTTTTTAAGTATAATACTAACAAAGACAGTCTTCTTCCTCTTCATCTTCGATAACTTCTTATAGGTTTACAGCGTTTTCGTCGATCATACCGTCTTCATTTGCATCCATTTCCCTTTGATTTGAGAAATTTTTATCATTTTCATTTTGTTTCGTGTTATTTGTATCCATTTGAGTTTGATTTGCGTGCTGATTTCCCTGTTCTGAATTAGTTTTAGCTTTATTTTTAGGGTCAGTTTTTTTGGTTCTCATCCTTTTTGTGGAAGCTCTTATATTGTTACTGAGTTTCCTCTTAACAGAATTTTTCAAGACAATTTTGAAAAAGTTTTCATTGTTTTCTAAGGTATAAGTTTTATCCCAGTGATGTATTAATTCATAGAAAAAATTGAGGACTTTTTGATAGCCCTTCAGTCCAATTTTTACTTCGTCACTCTTTCTGCTACCGCCAGTCCAAGAGCATTTGCATAGGAATTCCCGTGTAAAAAACATGTCCAATACTTTATATGCACATGTTGCACCTTTACCATCTGATGGTGAACAAATGAATGAATATTGTTTAAGGAGTTTAAATTTTTGGTTTTTGTCAGATAAAAGTGTATCCATTTGCTCTAGCTCTTTAACTGAGTCAATGGGTTTTATTTTAAAAGCCTCACTATAAACTGGGTTAGACTCTCCCAACAAAACCACATCCGTATTTTCAGTTTGGCCAGCCTTGGAAAATCCGTCATCTATTTGCACTGATAAACTTGCCAACGTATGAAGAATTTTTTTTTGATTATTTACAAGTACATTTATTGTTTGTGCCATATTATGTTGATTTTCTAAAACTAATTTTAGATAATTTTCAATCTGATTTACTTCAGTGTTTTTCTGGGTTTTTAAACGGATTTGATCTTCAAAATTATTACGATGGGGGTCGGTTGACATTGTTGCCAGCTCAGACTCATCTATATATTGAAAAACATATTGTGCATCAGTTATCACTTCTGGAAGTATCTGTGTGGATGTTGTTGCGGTAGATGAAGTTGATGGTTGATTAACGATCTGGAAACAATCGTAAAATACATTGGTTATTGAAATTGAACAACTTTAACGGATTATGTCATGTATTTCTTTATTTTATTTTCACATTTCCCTTGACCTTGTAAATGTTCCTAAGCTTTGGGAAAATAGAATAAAGAATTACGTGACATAATAATAAGTAAGTAAAATTTGCAAAAAATGCTCGCCACTTGTAATGTTGGACTAATAAACATCAAGGCAAAGCGAATTTGACTTAGGTCAACTACTGGGTGGGCACCCTGGGGCCGTTAATTCCGATCTCTGGAGCATTATGGCACTCGTGATGACATACATTATTTATTAATAAAAAACAAATTAAAATTTTAAATACCGACTTCAAATAAACCTGAAAACTAAAACTAAAAAAAGTGAAAAATAATTTTATTTTATAATAGTGTTTCGATCCACTTGTGGTAACTTAGTTGGCAAACAGGTCAGTTAGACGTACTCTGAAGTCGGACTGGGTATGATTGAATGATTAGAGAGAAACTATATTATAGTCATCCTACTTAACTGTTTGCCGACTAAGTTACCACAAGTGGATCGTGAACACTATAAAATAAAATTATTTTTCACTTTTTTTTAGTTTTCGTTTACAGGTTTTTTTGAAGTCGGTTTTTTTAAATTTTAATTTGTTTTTATTTAACTATTTTTAGTGTTACTATCATTAGCAGTCGTCAAATCCACTCAATCAGGCGAAAACGCCTAGATTCTTAAATTACAACCTGTAATAGTAACCTATTGAGGAGTTTGGTGATGAGAAGGTGGTTTCAGATGTTTCATTCAATGGTACTTATTCGTTTATGGGTCAATTCTACTGGTGGAAATCGAAAACTAAGCAATTTTCTGCAATCTCGAGAAGCAATTCTGTCCATCACTCCGAAGATCCTCATCAGACCTTCGCCAAATTTTTATATAAATAAAACCACCTGTGAGATATCCCCTTTCATACAAAAAAAGATTGAAAACCTCCTCCTTTTTTTGGAAGTCGGTTAAAAAGAAAAACATTGTACCAGCAATTAAGTAAAGGAAACACAGCAAAAAGACCCATGTGTCTAAGAAGGTAAAATATATTGACAATTCTTAACAGTTTTTAAAAACATCATTTAATTTTTAAGTGTCTATTATCTTTAAACACTTTAAACAAAACTTATGTATCAATTTATGTACAAAGAGCTGCGCCGGCACTGCGCAGCTTTTGTGGATAACCGATACCTACCTACGGTCGCCACCTCGTTGTTTATGGCTGCAGACTAATATGATTATGATGCTAATGTTAAGTGTACCTACTACTGCAATAATCACAAAGAATACTTACAAATTGACCTGCTAAAGCGTTAAAATCGATGTTTGTATTATCCCTTGCATTTGTTTCTGTCACAGTATCAATTTCTGTGTCGCTATTTTGAACCATGACATCTAGTTCTCTCATTGCTTCTTCATATGACGATATAGACGACCTTTTTACACAGCATTTTGATGTAGACCAATTATCTAAAGGCCTAGAGTTTTCATCCTTGACTAATTTGTTGACTTCTAAACGCTTTCTTGGCCATCTTAACTCGCCATTCGTTTCCCACAAGCTTGGAACTATACAAAGCCTTTTCTGCCCTTTTTCTATACATTCTATAATTTTAAACGGCATATTGTTCTGAAAAAATAATGTAAAACACATTAATTATACACAATAAACTATTAATGACACTTCACAATAAGTTTATTTAGTATATAATAGGCTGCTAACTTTTTGGGTCTGCGATAACGTAGCGAAGGCTAAAAACAAAACGAAGGAACGCGTGCGTGCTTGCCCGGAAGAACGTATTAACTAAACAAAACATCATGTTAGTAGTGTTCCCAGTGCAGAGTGAGGGAGAGAGAGATAAAATAGCCCAGCGTCGAGCGTCGGCAAGCGTATCGTAGTGTTGTAGTTGTAGGTACCTACATTAAAAGGTTTGTAATGGATTTATTCTTGCAGGTTCGTGTCTTGAAAAAAAATATACACCTTCTTGTGAACACGGCGAATCACAATCATTTACATTATAATAATTATTATAGATCCTCGACTTTGGAAAAAATGATTGTAAAATATTCTACTTCAAAATTAAAACTTGCTTAGGGATAATATTTTTTTACACGGATCTCTAAAGAGAATTATAAGTTATAAATCCAGAGTCGTACACAGCCTAATTAATAAATATATTATCTTGTAACGCTGATTAAAAACCAAAAACAGTATTATATAATCCAAATCTTACGTAGTACAGCTAATAAGACTATAATACCCTCCAAAAATCGTCTAAGCTGTATAAAATTGTCGCCATTTTAGAACGATTTATGTTTACCAAACTTTGAGATAGAATTAAACCAATATTTAATAATTGCTTGAGCCGCTTCATGATTATTAGCTAAAATAATGATCACTGTGTCCTAAAATCTGTTATTTTAAATATAATTTATTTTATAATCTTTAAAACAAACACTTGTAAGAAGTGTTTGGACCGTATTTATTAATATTCTTAATATTTGCCTGATAATTCTACTGGCGCATGAATATTTTGCCAATAACCAACCACACATTGACAGTAAAATTTTATTCGCACTTACCTTTACCCAATTAACACCATCAGATTAAGATTTGTCTTGACTTACCGTGTTTCACTTTGAAATAAAAACAATAAAAATTGTGTCACGCCTTCCATTAATGCAAGCTCTGATTTGATAATATATTTGTATGAAATTTGTTTTTTGTTTATTTTTATAATTTTCTAACTATCTTCAAAATCCTATTTAAAACTTTAATTTTTCTAAGATATTTATAAGATATTACTTGGAGTGTATTGGTTTCTCCTTACACCGAATAACAGATCTTATAAAACTACTATACAGCTTCTTTATTGCGTATACAGCTATTATACAGCTCCACTAACGCGAAAAGCCGTATAATGTGGGCCCTTTTTGCACTTATAAGGTCTGTAAAAGCGCTTATACAGCATTTATACAGGCTCAAATGCAGCTTTAAGTATAAAAATCAACCTAAATACCACTCGTATACAGCTTCTTATGCTACTTGGGAAGTATCGACTACTATCTATTTTTCATACCCCTAAATGATAAGGGTGACCAACCACTAAATATTTTTGTTGGCGGTACGAAGTTTGCTGGGTCAGCTAGTATACTATAAAAATATACTTAAAACCTATTAAAGTTCGGCCGTTCAGAGAATGCGTTTCTGACACCTATCAGTTAGTCACGACTAGTGATGGCCACAACATAACACTGAGTTCGTTACCGTTCCTCCAAAATGAACCGCCGCGTTATTTTTAAGATTATTTTCGTTTTAAATTGGCGGGATCATTTACAATTTATATTTTAGTTATTTCAGTGGAAACCAAAAAAGGGTAATATTAATATAATAAAATTGTTTTATTTATTCTTTGTTACAAAGTTACAATCTGTATTTCTATGCAATAAAGTACATTGAATTGAATGTGCGTACAGAACATTAATCAGACTCCGATTCGCTTGAGGAGGTGGTGTCTTCATCATCATCTTCGCCTACATGTATAATTATATTATTATCAATAACAGAATCAATCCTGATATCTCGGTCAAAATGTTCCACAATCAGGTTTTTAGTCTTCTCAACAACCTTTGCCCAGTCATCTTTTGTGACTTCCCCGCAGGCTTCTTTTAATAGGGTCATCATCTTTTTCGTGCTGAATGGCGGGGAAGTATTGTGGCGGGCGGCGTAACCTTTTATTTGAGCCCAGATTAGCTCAATCGCGTTATATTGGCAATGATACGGTGGAATTCTTAGAACGCGATGACCGTACTCCAGAGCTAGTTCATCGATTTCGTATCGCACATTTGCCACTTTATTTTCTTTAACTAATTTAATTAGCTCTGCTTTTAGCATCTGCATATTTGCGTCAATGCCTTTTGCTTGTAACCAAGCCACCATTTCTTCTTTTTTATTAGCTTGGGTAGGTGGTTTCTGTATTTGAACCGAGTGATAGGAGGCATTATCCATGAATATTACAGAAGGCTCTGGTAGGCTGGGCAAAAGCACGTTCTGGAACCACTCTTTAAATGTAGTGGCATTCATTTCCTCGTGGTAGTCATTTGTGGTTTTTGATTGAAATGCCAGTAACGCGTTCTCCACAAAGCCGTATTTTGCAGAACCTGCGTGGCATATTATCAGACGGGCCCCCTTACCCATTGGTACTTTCGACGTCGACGCTTGTGTATCATCCGTCCAAGAACGGGAAACCGTGTGATTGGCGTTTAGCCATGTCTCGTCAATGAACACGACATTATCCCAGTTATCAATTTTTTTTGCTTCTCTCAAAAAACTTATCCGTTTTAAAATTATGTCGTATCGTTCTAATAAAATTTTTCTTTTGTCTGTTTTTTTATACGAAAAACCAATATCTTTTAAGATTTTGGTTAAAGCAGTTTTACCCCCGCTAAACAGTCCAGCTTTTCTTAACGATGCCAAAAGCTTCTTCCTGTTGAGATATTCATTTCTGGAATAGTAACCATATATATATATGATTTCTGATTGCATCGGCGTCAAAGGTGTCAATATCTGTCACGGGTTTAGTTCTACGTTTCTTCTTCGGAGTACGTAAAATATTATCTTCCATGCCAGTAGAGCCGAACTTTTCTTTATTAATATTTGTTATCGTTCGTTTGCTAACTCCAAGCGCCTGAGAGACGCGTTCTTGTACTTGTTCGACAGGTACCAGGGGTCCGCCATTTTGCCGCTCCCGCTCAAAGTAATCTTGCAGCTTGATGATTAACTCACGGGCTCCACTTTTCAATGTTTGTCCACGTTTAGGCATTATTATGCACCAAAAGTAAAAAGAACGCATTACAAAACACAATCGAAGTCCGATTTAGCGCCGATGTCAGTTTGAAAAGCAGAAACAGTCCATTAAACGAAAGCCGGGTAATCAAATAAAAACAGATCGAAAACACTTGAAGAACGTGGTCTATGCGCACGAAACGACAACAGACGACTGTTTTAGCGTCACAAAACGGCGACCCATAACGCCATTTGGGGTTACCGTTTTTAATCTAAGTATAAAAATGCTAGTAACGCCATTTGGGGTTACCATTTTCAACCTAAACATAAGAGCCTGTCCAGATGAGGCGTTTTACGCGCGAGTCGACTCGCGCGTAGACACTCGCGCGTTCCCGAGATACTAGAGCTACATATATTCCGTCCAGATAATGACGCGCGTTTCCTCACTCGCGCGTAACTCGCGCGTAAGACGCTGGTTACGCGCGAGACTCTCGACTCGCGCGTTCTACGCACGAGTCGAGATACTCGGGCGCCATTACTGCGTCCAGTACTACGCGCGAATCCGTAGCGAGTGGACGTATTCAAAATGGAGCGTGATAACTTCGATACCGAACTTTTTATAGACGAAATTGAAAAAAGAATAGCCATATGGGATATGGAATCTTCAGACTATTCCAATAGAGTAATAAAACGTAGGAACTGGGAAGAAATAGTCGAAATTTTTTGTGAACCTGACGATTCCGAAGAAAAGAAAAAAGCTTTAGGTAAGTAAACAATAGTTTATTTAATAATATTACTTTCTCTTCGTTTACGACGTTTCCATCGACGGTATGCAAGCCACAACACAACCGCTGTATCCGAGTCCATGTTTATAACTGAATCCCTCCCAGTGTAGGAACGCGCGTAAAACGTGATATCTGGACGCAATATAAATTGAAACGCGCGAGTTCACTCGCGCGTAAAACGCCTCATCTGGACAGGCTCTAAAAATGCTACTTTCTTTCGCGCGTTCGGTTTGGTCGTAGTTTTATTTTTATATTTAATAAAAGTTATCTTATAGTCCATCATTTGCGAATTCTTAAAAAGAAAAACAAAACGTGTTATTTTATAAAGTATAACTGTATAAGAACAGATTACGATACTATTATTGCCTGTTATTGTTAGCACAGCACTAGTACAAATATAAAGCGCTGACATAACCTTGTAATAGCGCAGTTTAGATTTAGAAAAATATTGTTTACCAAGTTATTTGACACTCAGTTTGGCACAAAATTATAACATTAATTGATTATTGATATAATAATGTTGTTTTAATGCTCATCAATTGTTAAAACGGTAAACAACTAGCAATAATATTTTTATCGTAACTGCAACGCCATTAAAAAAGTTACGTCGTCAGTTCAATCGCGACGTGTCAGGAACGCATTCTCTGAACGGCCGTAGTTTAAATATCTAATTATATGATAGAAATACCGGAATCAATGAGACTGGCTCAATGATGATCAGGTATGAAACATCCAGCGTGCGATACATTAGTCTCACGATAAGCTCAGCGCATTACGTCTCGAGTGATGCTGCGTTATCGGCCGCAGTGTGATCCAAACAGCTTGCGCGTTCTCGTGCCACAAGTGAATGTATTTATAAGACAAGCTGGCGAGCTTCCAGCGGGCCATGGCGCTGGAGAAATGACTCTCTGACAGTAGATTCGTTCAGGTTTATCGCTTACGGGAAGGTTAATGCGCTGTGGAGTATCTGACGCGATAATAAATGAAAAACCGAGGTGGAAGACATGGTTCTGCCCGCGAAATTCAAAATTTAATTTGGTTTTTCGCACTTTGTAAACTAATACGACAAAGTAGGTTTATGGCCTTTTAATTTCGCCAGTGGGTGGAATTATCATGTTCACAGGTTTATATAAAAATCTTTACTTGAAAGTGTCCAGTTTAAGAAATTAATCAAAATATCGACTAATTTGTGAGTAACTCACGTCCAATTCAGTATTTTGATTAATTTCTTAAACTGGTCACTTTCAAGTAAAGATTTTTATGTAAACCTGTGAAGATGATAATTCTACTGGCGCAATTAGAATGCCATTAGCCTAGTTTGTCGTATTAGTTTACAAATTGCGAAAAACCAAATTAAATTTGAATTTCGCGGGCAGACTCGTATAATCATCCTTAACGCTTTCGGGAAGGTTAATGCGCTGTGGAGTATCTGACGCGTTAACAGATAAAAACCCGAGGGTAAATGAGCAAGTGGTATTAACACCACGGTTGTTACTTTCAGCCAGAGGTGCGTGCCCGGGATCGAACCTGCGACCCCCCGAATTGGAGACCGCAGTACCTACTGGGCTACTAACCACTAGGCTATCACTGCTTCACCACGTTTTCCGACACGTCGTCGCGTTATAAACAATGAACGCTTGTTTCAGAACGACGTCTCGGCTCTCTTGTTCGCCGACGAGTTGAAGCAAATCATCGAGAGGTACATGTTCGGGATCTGCCCGCAGCCATATAAGGTATTTTCATAATTAAGTAAGGTATCGAGAGTTACATATTTGTTCCGTTTGCTGTGGAGACCCTCGGGCCATGGAGTCAAAGTGCAAAAAAAATTTTACGAGACATTTCACCGCGGTTAATTGCCTCATCTGGTGACAGAAGGGCTGGCTCATTTCTTGCGCAAAGGATCAGCCTGGCTGTCCAGCGCGGAAATGCAACCAGTATTCTTGGCACCATTCTACGCGGGCATGATTTGTATAGTAATTAGATTAGTTTAGCTATAAGTTTTTTTGTAACATTTTAATTAAAAAAAAAAAAAGTTAGGTATGATATCGCCGGCATAGCTCAGCGAGTCGCGAAACTTTCTACAAATAAAAGGATGATACCTTAATCATCTCAAACAGTCCTCATCAATTTTAAACACGAATAGAATAGAATAGAATAGAAATGTTTTTTTATTCAAATAAACTTTTACAAGTATTTTTGAATCGTCAATGAGTCTACCACTGGTTCGGAATGCCGTTCCTGCCGAGAAGAACCAGCAAGAAACTCGGCAGTTGCTCTTTTCAAAATACTTTTACAATATACTTACACTAGCGGCACGCTATGATGGCCGGTTTGACGTTTGTCCGCTCATGAAGTTCCGTATTAATTGATAACGACTTTGAAGGAAATAATTGTATTACTTTATTGACGATAGTGATGTGCAGAGATTCATAAATTTTATCGAATGTAGTTTTAGGTTTAGGACTCAAAATTTATTTATTAAATTGATTACTAAAATGTATACAAGTGTAGAAAAATCAGTTTGCACCATTTAAGGGGTGAATGTACTTGTGAATATGAACAATTTTCACTATGTGGACAAACCTCTGAAATTGCAAAAAAATATCAGCTGTTTCATACAAAAGGTAAAATTTTTATTTTTATATGATATATACCACAACTCGGCATTTGGTTTTCTAAATTGAAAATTTTTAAAAATGGAATCTAATACGATCGTCACATAGGATCGCTGGCTAGCACAACTACTACCTCCGGCAAACTCGCGTCAATGCTCAATGCAAAACAAAGCAGTTTCGAATTGACGTTGCTTCGAAAAGTATAAACTGTCAGTGCAATGCGATTGTGATATAGTTTTGACCTGGCTTTGGATTTCAAATATTGATACTGCATTACTGTTGACCCTTGCTCGTTAATTTGGACTCTGTTCAAGCCCTTTGTTGTGGATTTCGTCGATATGACCGAACGTACGCAGAGAACTGTTCTAAATAGTCAGACACGTGAGTTCGTAATACGCCTTCGTAACTATTTCGATCGTGAAGCTCAAAATGGAGGGCCAATTTTACCTATAACGTCAGTGGTTGAACGCGTAGCTGATGCGCTTAATATTGGACAACGAACTGTTAGACGGATAACTAAAAAAAAATATGGCGAGACTGGCACAGAAGAAAATAAACTTCACACACCAAAAAAGAGAAAACGAGCAAAACCAGTCGTAGGCATCGATAGCTTTGATGCCGATGCTATCCGAAGACATGTTTACGGCTACTATTTACAGAAGGAGTATCCAACAAGAAAAAAGTTGGTGCATTCACTGAAGGAAGCTGGATTATTCTTCGGTGGGGAAAGTTCTTTAACGAAGATTTTGAAGACCATTGGATTTCGATACAAAAAATGTAACAAACGCAAAATATTGATGGAAAGATTTGATATAGCGATGGCAAGGTATACTTTTTTACGGCAAGTGAAAGAAATCAAAAATTGGCAAAATGTTGTGTTCTTGGATGAAACATGGCTTAATGCTAACCATACTGTAGGCCGTTCTTGGAACGATGACACAGCAGCATCTACTTCCAAAGTTCCTGTAGGAAAAGGATCGCGACTTATAATTTGTCACGCCGGAACCATCAACGGGTTTGTCGAAGGTTCTCTCATGGCTTTTGCGTCAAAAACCACTGGAGACTATCATGAAGACATGAATGGAGAAAAGTTTACTGAATGGTTTACCTCAATGTTGTGTAGCCTCCCTGAACCATCTATTATAATTATGGACAACGCCCCATACCACTCGATGCAAATTGACAAGCCACCTGCCCAATCCCAAAAGAAAGCTGATATCGTCGCATGGCTTCGTAAAAATGGCGTAGATGCAAACATGAATATGTTAAAAGCGGAATTAGTACGTCTTTTAAAAGAAAACAAACCAACCAAGATCCGATACGTCATTGACGAAATAGCATTAGAACATGGGCACAGAGTTATACGGTTACCGCCTTACCATTGTGAGTATAATGCGATTGAGTTGGTGTGGGCTCAAATTAAGGGATATGCTGCAAGACACAATACAGAACCCCCATTTACCACAAAAAAAATGCTAAAATTATTAGAAGAAGCTTGTGAACATGTGACTAAAGGAGACTGGGAAAAGGTTGTGAATAGAACTGTTAAATTAATAAGGGAAGATTATGAAAGAGATGTGAAAATAGATAATATTATAGAAAACGAACATATAATTATTAATGTAGGTGATGATAGCAGTGACGACAGTGAAAATAGTAGTATGGACGAATCTGATTAATTATGGCCTTTTGTGGCACCTTTTTTGGTATCTTTGTATTCATATGTTTCTTGTGTGCATATAAAGTATGTATATTCATTTTCATTCAAATATTCAGTTCGTTCAAATAAATTAAATAAACATATACATTTTTGTTTTATTAAACCTATTTAATCAGGTACAAAAACAAAACTTAATTGTTTTTTGTTCGAGAATAAATTGACATTCCACATCACTATTGTAATGTGTCAAACCGGCCATCATAGCGTGCCGCTAGTGTAATAGATATCATTCTATGTATGCAGAGTTTCCACAAAACACTGCTGCATGTTGAGGTAAATAAATTTTTTTTTTTACCTTTTTATAACAAATTTTAGGCCAACCTAACCTCAACATAACAAACCTCAGTTTAAAGAATTACTTGATATAACGAATATTTACTTGTTCCCTTCCGATATATTGTGTTATATCGAGGTCGCACTGTATTAGCAAATCTAGTTTTCACTTCTATCGGCAGTCCCTATGACTGCCAATTTTTTGTTCTATTGTAATTCCATTCTGGTGCAAAGGCAGCCTTATAACAGTTCTGTTGTGGTCACAGCTGCGCTGGTCGCAGGCGGTGCAGGGCAAGAAGAATGTGACTGCCAGCGGCTGCGACCTGGACGCCGAGCAGCACGACCTCGCCGCCAGGTACTGTCCCCTGCTCGAGCCTCGACCGTAGTCTTTGTATAACAGTGGTGTTGTCACAGCTGCGCTGGTCGCGGGCGGTGCAGGGCAAGAAGAATGTGACTGCCAGCGGCTGCGACCTGGACGCCGAGCAGCACGACCTCGCCGCCAGGTACTGTCCCCTGCTCGAGCCTCGACCGTAGTCTTTGTATAACAGTGGTGTTGTCACAGCTGCGCTGGTCGCGGGCGGTGCAGGGCAAGAAGAATGTGACTGCCAGCGGCTGCGACCTGGACGCCGAGCAGCACGACCTCGCCGCCAGGTACTGTCCCCTGCTCGAGCCTCGACCGTAGTCTTTGTGTAACAGTGGTGTTGTCACAGCTGCGCTGGTCGCGGGCGGTGCAGGGCAAGAAGAATGTGACTGCCAGCGGCTGCGACCTGGACGCCGAGCAGCACGACCTCGCCGCCAGGTACTGTCCCCTGCTCGAGCCTCGACCGTAGTCTTTGTGTAACAGTGGTGTTGTCACAGCTGCGCTGGTCGCGGGCGGTGCAGGGCAAGAAGAATGTGACTGCCAGCGGCTGCGACCTGGACGCCGAGCAGCACGACCTCGCCGCCAGGTACTGTCCCCTGCTCGAGCCTCGACCGTAGTCTTTGTGTAACAGTGGTGTTGTCACAGCTGCGCTGGTCGCGGGCGGTGCAGGGCAAGAAGAATGTGACTGCCAGCGGCTGCGACCTGGACGCCGAGCAGCACGACCTCGCCGCCAGGTACTGTCCCCTGCTCGAGCCTCGACCGTAGTCTTTGTGTAACAGTGGTGTTGTCACAGCTGCGCTGGTCGCGGGCGGTGCAGGGCAAGAAGAATGTGACTGCCAGCGGCTGCGACCTGGACGCCGAGCAGCACGACCTCGCCGCCAGGTACTGTCCCCTGCTCGAGCCTCGACCGTAGTCTTTGTGTAACAGTGGTGTTGTCACAGCTGCGCTGGTCGCGGGCGGTGCAGGGCAAGAAGAATGTGACTGCCAGCGGCTGCGACCTGGACGCCGAGCAGCACGACCTCGCCGCCAGGTACTGTCCCCTGCTCGAGCCTCGACCGTAGTCTTTGTGTAACAGTGGTGTTGTCACAGCTGCGCTGGTCGCGGGCGGTGCAGGGCAAGAAGAATGTGACTGCCAGCGGCTGCGACCTGGACGCCGAGCAGCCGGCGGTGAAGATGATACTGCCATTGTCGCAATTAGACTGCCATAAGCCTACTTTGTCGTATTAGTTTACAAATTGCGAAAAACCAAGTTAAATTTTAATTTCGCGGTCAGACCCGTATCATCATCATCATCATCATTAGCAACCCATCAACAGCTCACTAATGAGCGCAGATCTTCTCTCAGAGAAGCGTTATATAGGCCATAGTCCACTACGCTGGCCCAATGCGAATTGGCGGACTTCACACACCTTCGAGAACATTATGGAGAAGGTGTGCAGGTTTCCTCACGATGTTTTCCTTCACCGTTGAAGCAAGTGATATTTAATTGCTTAAACGCACTTGACTCCGAAAAGTCAGAGGTGCGTGCCCGGGATCGTACCTGCGACCCCCCGAATAGGAGACCACAGTCCTAACCACTAGGCTATCACTGCTCCTACCTACCAGACCTACCAGACCCGTATAGTCCACCTTAAATCACTTTTTCAGGCTGGCAACATTAGCGCTGCGCGCGCACGCCGCCTCGCGCACGGATTGCACGCGGTTCGGCTCGGCGCTCGCCAACACGCTCGGCGAACTTGCTCGAACCGCATCCAACAGACAAGTGCTCGCCGCGGGTGAGTCAGTCAGTTCCTAGTACTTAATTCGTCAGAATCTTTTTTTTAATTATTTTTTATGTATGTTCATCGATTACTCGAAGACGTCTGACTCTGAATAGATTTGGTACTCTTTTTTAGGGTTCCGTACCCAAAGGGTACCAACGGGACCCTATTACTAAGCCTACGCTGTCCGTCCGTCCGTCCGTCCGTCTGTCAGCGGGCTGTATCTCGTTAACCGTAATAGATAGACAGATGAAATTTTCACATAATATTATGTATTTCTATTGCCGCTATAACAACAAATAATAAAAATTAAATTAAATTAAAAAAATTAAATTAAAATATTTCCATGGGTACATGGAAATATGTTTTTTATAACGGAACCCTAAAAGTGTACCAGGTGAAGTACCTTGGGCACTGGGTAACTGAAGACCTTGGAGATGACGTAGATATAGAAAGGGAACGAAGGGCCTTGTCAGTCCGAGCGAATATGTTGGCACACAGGTTTGCGAAGTGTACAGACGCTGTGAAAATCACTTTATTTAAAGCATACTGTACTTCGTTATACTCTGCGAGCCTGTGGTGCCGGCATTCGCAAAAGGCTTGCAATGCTCTGCGGATCCAATATAATAACGCGTTCAGGGTGCTGTTGCGGCAACCGCGTTTCCGTAGTGCTTCGGATATGTTTGCCAAGGCGCGAACAGACTGTTTCGATGCCATTTGGCGTAAAAAGACAGCGTCACTACTCCTGAGGGTCCGGGAAAGCGGCAACAGCATACTGCGCATGATAGCAGGGAAAATGGATAATCCTCTGCTGTGGAAACTCACACAGCAGAGGACTAAATCTCTTTTACACTAGCGGCACGCTATGATGGCCGGTTTGACACATTACAATAGTGATGTGGAATGTCAATTTATTCTCGAACAAAAAACAATTAAGTTTTGTTTTTGTACCTGATTAAATAGGTTTAATAAAACAAAAATGTATATGTTTATTTAATTTATTTGAACGAACTGAATATTTGAATGAAAATGAATATACATACTTTATATGCACACAAGAAACATATGAATACAAAAGATACCAAAAAAGGTGCCACAAAAGGCCATAATTAATCAGATTCGTCCATACTACTATTTTCACTGTCGTCACTGCTATCACGAGCAAGGGTCAACAGTAATGCAGTATCAATATTTGAAATCCAAAGCCAGGTCAAAACTATATCACAATCGCATTGCACTGACAGTTTATACTTTTCGAAGCAACGTCAATTCGAAACTGCTTTGTTTTGCATTGAGCATTGACGCGAGTTTGCCGGAGGTAGTAGTTGTGCTAGCCAGCGATCCTATGTGACGATCGTATTAGATTCCATTTTTAAAAATTTTCAATTTAGAAAACCAAATGCCGAGTTGTGGTATATATCATATAAAAATAAAAATTTTACCTTTTGTATGAAACAGCTGATATTTTTTTGCGATTTCAGAGGTTTGTCCACATAGTGAAAATTGTTCATATTCACAAGTACATTCACCCCTTAAATGGTGCAAACTGATTTTTCTACACTTGTATACATTTTAGAAATCAATTTAATAAATAAATTTTGAGTCCTAAACCTAAAACTACATTCGATAAAATTTATGAATCTCTGCACATCACTATCGTCAATAAAGTAATACAATTATTTCCTTCAAAGTCGTTATCAATTAATACGGAACTTCATGAGCGGACAAACGTCAAACCGGCCATCATAGCGTGCCGCTAGTGTAGTTATTAAATACTAACATAATTTTAAGTTCAATTGTACTAACACCTGTGGACCTAGGTGTCTTAATTAATAAATATAAAGAAATAAATAAAATAAAAGAGCGAGGCCCGACTCGCACTTGACCGATTTTTTGTTTCAAAGGTTATACCTACTTCCCTGGTGGTTCCATTTAAATTTTATCAAAATCGGTGGAGTGGTTTTTAAAAATTTCAACAATAAAATATTTTGGATAGAAGCAGGCGTTACTTTGCGGAAGTCCATGATTAGCAAGAAAAGGTTAGAATTATTTTGCTATAATCTGCCAACAGAAAAAATCTGTATGGTCAAACATGCAATTAAAAGCTAAGCACCACTCACCTACCCAGTGGTGGTGCATGTGAGTGGTGGTGGCATTGCTTGCTTGGGAACTTGGCTTTTTTGCTTGGCTGGGTAGGTGAGCGGTGCTTAGCTTGTAATTGCATGTTTGACCATACAGATTTTTTCTGTTGGCGGATTATAGCAAAATAATTCTAACCTTTTCTTGCTAATAAAATATTTACTTTGTACCTAGTGGCGCGGGCGTTTGAAATCGTTTTTTTTTAAGAATTGTATACTTATTAAACTATAAGGAATCTGCCCCCCGATTGTCCAAAAGTGGCCGATCAAAATATTTATTTGATGGCATTAACGTCAAAGTAAAATAAACCATAATACATTAAACTAGAGCTCAATTTCGTGTATGCATTCTTATACATTTAGGTATGTACGATATTCTCCATAACGCTCCATGTTAAAATCGGTTGTACTGAATTTGTGACTTTAAATCAATACACTCAAGGAATATTTTACTTAGACGCTAATTCCATCAAATGAATAAGATTTTGATCGGCAACTTGTAGACAATCGCACTTCTGTCGCAGCGGTCGCGAGTGAAAACAAGAAGCGCAAGTTGTCCAAGAGCCAGAAGAAGCAGATCGCAGCGAAGCAACGCACCGCACTCGCCGTCAAGAAGAAGGCGGCCGCCGTCGCCGCCGCCAACGCTGCCAAGACCGCCGCTGGCGCTTCCCAGCCAGCTGCCCAGGCAGCCACTGCCGCCAAGATGGCCGCCGCCGGTGCACCCTAGGAGACTAGTCGCTGCCAAAATGGCCGCCGGTGCGTCCTAGGCGTACGCATTGACCTCTATAATAATTTGTAGTCTATGATTAACACAGGACAGTTTGCTGTCATTTTTTTTGGGACCTACTTAATTGACGTTGTTTTAGTGCTGTGAACAGTTACGAGTTTCCAATTAACAAAAATTTGTGAGGGCACTAGTTGACAACAGCTGATAGTTTGGCACTCCCGGCATATTAGAATAGAAAAGAATCATTTATTATTCAAATGAACTTTTTTGCAAGTGCTTTTGAATCGTCGATGAGTCTACCACTGGTTCGGATTGCCCTTCGTGCAGAGAAGAACCAGCAAGAAACTCGGCGGTTGCTCTTTTCAAAACAAGTTTACAATAGATACTACCTATGCTATGAGTTAGTTTCAGAGACACTCGTATGTCAGATGTGGCGTTTAAATTGATCCATACTTTCAACATGTCGTCTAGTGTTACTTATCATAGATTAATTAGTATATAGGTCAGTGGTCCTAGGTGACAAGATGGCCGCCGGGGTGTCATATAGTCGGCTACTATATCTAGGTCGATTTTGTTAAAGCTGCATAAATCATTGCTACAGCAATGTGGTGATTGGTTGAATTTATCCCGTTCTCTCTGCAACAATGAATTTTAGCCAATAGCAAGTGAGCATCGGTCAATCAGAGCGATTGCAATCGACACGAAAAGAATCGGACCTCTGTTTAAAATACGATCAAGTTACGAATAGACTTATCCTTTAAGGATGATTATACGAGTCTGCCCGCGAAATTCAAATTTAATTTGGTTTTTCGCAATTTGTAAACTAATACGACAAAGTAGGCTTATGGCATTCTAATTGCGACAATGACAGTATCATCTTCACAGGTTCACACAAAAATCTTTACTTGAAAGTGACCAGTTTAAGAAATTAATCAAAAATATCGAGTTTGACGTGAGTTACTCACAAATTAGTCGATATTTTGACTAATTTCTCAAACTGTACACTTTCAAGTAAAGATTTTTATATAAACCTGTGATGATAGTGAAGATGATAATTCCATTGGCGCAATTAGAATGCCATAAGCCGACTTTGTCGTATTGGTTTACAAATTGCGAAAAACCAAATTAAATTTGAAATTCGCGTGCAGACCCATATAATCCATAATAGGGTAGATAGATGCGAATTGCGAAGCGACTACCATCCTAAATCTATGATACCCGTGCCAAGCCAACGTGTTATTTACTACCTATTATAAATTAAATTATTTTTCTTGATCCTCTTTCTACTGTGGTAATTTTTAAATAATAATGTAATAAATTAGTATTTGTTTGTCCTTCAATAGAATAGAATAGAATAGAAATATTTTTTATTCAAATAAACTTTTACAAGTGCTTTTGAATAGTCAATGAATCTACCACTGGTTCGGAATGCCTTTCCTGCCGAGAAGAACCAGCAAGAAACTCGGCGGTTGCTCTTTTCAAAACAAATTTACAATACATTAAATACTATGCTATATATGCAGTGTTTCCACAATGAGGAAAGTTCCAAAAAATGCGTACCGACTAACTTCTATCCCAAGATGGGCAGACATAAAGTAGCCCCATTCCTGCCGGTGGCACCCGTTCACGAGCATGACGCATGACCCAGCCATTGCTTCGCTCAACCATATTTGAGGGAACGTAACAACCCGCATCACACGACACCACCACAGAAATGTCAATCACGCAGTAACGGAAAGTTATTTATAGTCTTAATTGACTATTTAGGACTTGGAGAGTGGGTTAAGTAACCTATTCCCGGAAAATCAGGGGACTTATGCGGGATTTGCAAGACTTAACTACACGCGGACGATGTCGGGGAAAAGCTAGTAACTAATAACTCTGAAATTACATTCAACTAGCTGATGCCCGCGACTTCGTCCGCGTGGATTTAGTTGTAAATGATTTTCTGGGATGCCTATATCACCCTCCAGGTTCTGAACCATATCAATCCATCTATTGTATCTAAAAAAATCGTGTCAATCCGTAGCTTTGTTGCAGCGTGATTGACGGACAAACTAACCTACCAACAAACACACTTTCGCATTTATAATTTAAGGAAGAATTAAAACCAAGATAATAAAGGCGATCTAATTAAATTTTAGAACACAAAAGCTACTAGGTATTGTGACTTAATATGATAGATAGATATATTTCCAATTCCTCGCGGACTTTTTTGTAGTGTAAATAATGCATTTTATAGGCAAAATTTTGCTATTTTGGGTTACATTATTGCAATTTTCTTAAGGATCTCTAATTTTTTTAAAATAAATTATAGCTGATGTTACTTCCTGATAACTTAGCTTTCTATTCGTCAAAAAAATGGTTAAAATCGGTCCAGTAGTTAGAGCCTATTCGGTACAAACAAAAAATTGTTCCTCTTTATAATATTAGTATAGATAAGCTATATTATGTATAAGCATCAAATTAATGCAAGTTTTTAATAAAAACAATGAAATAATGTCGAACGATTTAATTTGTTTCCTGCAATCATTATTCCTACCTCCATTTAGTTAAATAGTAGATATGTACATTTCATATAGAGTGAGAACCAAGACCTTCCAGACCTTCCGTCATTTTATAAAAGCTGAAAGTTCCTCTGCGTATGTCCCCAATAGAGATCAGAACGATCCCCGACTATGAAGTTTGGATCTTGGTGGCATTAGGAGATATAAAGTGCACAAATTCTGAGGATACTTTCGTCATAATATAAAAGCTGAGTTTTATATATTATGTTACTTTACTTGGCAACCTATCAGAAGATGTTTCCTCAGCAGTCAGACACTTCCGATGGTTCCAACCCCGTGTCAGACACCCTTAAACTATAGTAAATTATGAGTATACTTTCGTCATAGTATAAAAGCTGAGTTTTACATATGTTACTTAGGGACCTATCAGAAGATGTTTCCTCAGCAGTCAGACACTTCCAATGGTTATACGCCCTGTCAGACGCTTCAAAAATCTGCAATAGGTAGGTAGGTAGGCGAACTTTGATGAAACCATCGACTTTTACGGGATGTAAAGTAGCCTGCGTGTCAATCCAGGCTAAAACCTATCTTCATTCCAAATTTCAGCCAAATCGGTTCATTAGTTGTGGCGTGAAGACGCAATACGTGAATTTCGGGTTTTCAAAATATTTCGGAAACCATGAAGTTTTACGGAATAAAATGGAGCCTATAAGTTAATGCAGAGTATAGTCTATCTTCGTTTCAAACAGCGAAATCAGACCATTCGTTGTGACGTGAAGAAGCACTACGTGAATGTCAGTTTAACTAAATCCTGCGGGAACCACGAAATTTTGATGAGATAAATAGTTATATTCAGGGTATAGCCGATCTACTTTCCAAATTTCAGCTAAATCAGTTTATTAGTTGTGGCGTGAAAAGTAATACGTGAATTTCAGGTTTTCAAAATATACTACTGGTTCGGAACGCCGCACAGGGCAATCTTATGCTGTACCTTTCATAATGCTCCCTGCGAAAATGGATAGCACTAGATTCATCATCATTAGCAACCCATCAGCGTCTCACTACTGAGCGCAGGTCTCCTCTCAGAGAAGGGTTATAGGCCACAGTCCACCACGCTGGCACAATGCGAATTGGCGGACTTCACACACCTTCGACAACATTATGAAGAACTCTCAGGTGTGCAGGTTTCCTCACGATGTTTTCCTTTACCGTTGAAGCAAGTGATATTTAATT
Source organism: Oeneis ivallda (assembly GCA_029955525.1). Classification (NCBI taxonomy): domain Eukaryota; kingdom Metazoa; phylum Arthropoda; class Insecta; order Lepidoptera; family Nymphalidae; genus Oeneis; species Oeneis ivallda. The sequence goes on from JARPMR010000021.1 coordinate 4,217,137, forward strand.
GCTTAAACGCACTTGACTCTGCAAAGTCAGAGGTGCGTCCCGGGATACCCGGGATCGAACCTGAGACCTCCCGAATAGGAGACGACAGTCCTAACCACTAGGCTATCACTGCTTTAGCACTAGATTAAGAACTGTCAATCCAGTTTGAAGTATCACAATTAAAAAATTTTTTAGTTCCACTATTGACCACCGGGCCTCCCTTAGCCAAGTTACACTTCGTTGTACCTATTCTCTTTCTACGATCGTTAATGCTTGAAGATTTGGCTAGGGCTAGACTAGATGGCGCTGCAGCTGATCACAGACAGAAGTGTATTGATAATAATTAGCAGCATTTTGTATTATAAATGTTGTTTTAGCATTTAAAATGCAAACTTTAGAAAATTAGATAATTTTATTATTGTACCTAGTACGAGTTTCAAAATCACAAACTAGATGGCGCTATAGCCCTAACCAAATCAAGCGTTAACGATCATAGAAAGATAATAGAAACGATCCAATGTAACTTGGCATAAGTTTGTGGGACTGTAGAGACAGTAGTAATCTCCAGATGGTGATGGAAGCAGTCATAACTGATAGCCTAGTGCTTAGGACTGCGGTCTCCTGTTAGGGTGTTCGCAGGTTCGATCCCGGACACGCGTCTGACTTTTCGGAGTTATGTGCGTTTAAGCAATTTAATATCACATGCTTCAACGCTGAAGGAAAACATCGCGTGGAAACCTGCACGTCTGGGAGTTCTTCATAGTGTTCAAAGTTTGTGAAGTCAACCAATTCGCATTAGGCCGGCGTGGTGGACTATGGCCTATAACCCTTCTCTGAGAGGAGACCTGCGCTCAGTAGTGAGACGTTGATTGGTTGATGATGATGATGGTGATGGAAGAGTCGATGTACGGGGCAGTAACATAAATATACTGTTCGAGGCCTATGGCAAATGAATCGGATGGGGCCCTCTCACACCCATATAAAGTATTGTAAAAAATATTTTTTGATGGATGGCAACACTAAAAACATTTTTTAATCTATTGATCTATCAAATCTGGCACCTGTTAGCGTCACCTAAATGCCATTTTGAACCATGGCATTAGGAAATAGATAATCATGCCTTTTTTGGCTTTACCATGGAACTAGGAATTACGACTACGGGCTTTACTATCTACCTATAATAATCTATAAGTATTAAACCAAATAATAATCGACATTCGATAATATACGAAAATTGTCGAAAATGAAATTCCTGCAATTCCTGACAATCACCTGACATTGACAACTTACATAGACAAATGATATTTTCAAGTTTTTTTTAAACCGGTGTATAAATCACAAGCACAGGTTAAATAAGTCAAACATGGAACTAGGAATATGGAGTCAAAACAAAAAATATTTTTCTTACTCTCGGAGGCTTTAAAAAAAATCTGTAAATTATTTTGATACAAGCGTTTTTGGATCTCTATCCAACTACATTAAAATCATCCAAGTTCATTAAATTCAAATTAAAAAAACAATTTTGGACAACACCTTTAGACACTTTTCAAAAAAAATAGAGAAAATACCCTATAGTGGCGTGGCGTAGTATTGGGGGTGCGACATCAGGCGTATATTCCAGCAATTTTGTGAGATCGACACTTTGCAATTGCGAATTGTGGAGTTAACATCTGCTGATGATGATTCGGTATCGGAACGAAACGTGCGTAGAGTGTTAAAAGATTTATTCTATTTGACGGATTAACGCAAAGGAATAGAAATTTTTCTTTAAAGTCAACTTAGAGTTTAGCCAATCTTTAACGGAATTTCTAAATTATTATTATTAAACCTTGGATTTGGCCAAAGGTTGCGGCGATAGCCGATTAATCGGATTCAGCTATTGGCTGGGTGCATAGGGCATAGTGGGGGACACAAAAGTGATGTCAGCGCCCGCTGCGGACAATTATAGAACTACGGGTGGCTCTTTATTATCTATGACCATAAAAATAACACGTGTGTCAGTTTAATTAAATAAATAAAATAAAATGGGTCATCAAAGTTGTTGTGTAGTCGATTGCAAAAATACTAGTAGAAATAGTAATTGTAAAGTTTCCGGTTGCCACGTGGAAATTAATTCAGCGAAAAAACTGGATAACTGCTGTTAAAAGGCGAAAGTAAGTATTACTATAACCTTCAACCGTATTCTATAGAATAATGTCATACACATGTGTATATCGTAATTGTGTTTAATTTTTTTTTTTGTAAAGTATTGATGGATCGTTATGAGCTATTTGTTATTAACCGACTTCCAAAAAGGAGGAGGTTCTCAATTCGGCCGGTATCTTTGTTTTTTTTTTTTTTTTTTTTCTATGTATGTCCACCGATTTCTCCGGGATTACTGGACCGATTCGCGTGATTTTTTTTTAATCGACAGAGGATGTTTGCGAAATGGTCCCATAAAAATTTTAACCTTCAACTCCTCAAGCCTGATGCTGCAGACTAAAACTATGGCGATTTAGGAAATTTCGATTACGAATTGATATTGTAGGTAACAAGTATGGACTATGTTCGCGCCATAATTCCTAGTTCCATGGTCATAGCGCGGGCAATCTCTCTGTGGCTCGGAATTGAAGTTGACAGATGACGTTTTTAACTTCCCGCCATTTTGAGGTGTGAATTTGCACTTTGCTTTTTGACAGCTCATACGTGTTCACCAAAAAACCCGGGTCGCCTCGCGTACGGTTTTGCTGTTTTAAGTTCCTAGATTTTAGCTTATTTTACGTTTTTGTTGCGCTGTTAAGCGGCCTAGGTGTCGACCTCGCTATACGCATAATTGTTGACTGTTATTTGTGATAAGAGAAACTTTGCAACCCGCCGATTTTGCTCGCCAACACGCCCGGCGAAAGTGTGTGTGAAAAGGTGACCTTTAGACCAGCTCATTGGACCTTAACTAGTGACAATCCAGGTGTGCAGTGCTCCGACAGCCTAGCGTCTTCAGCAGGCCATAGCTGGCGCCTGCCGGCTGCGCCTAGCGGTCTGAGAAGTTCACCCTTTACACCTTCCACACTAACCTACAGAACACACCCGCATTACACTCAACTTCACAATATACTACAACACACTCTATCATACCCTCTCAAGCCCTATACAAGGATTGACTGCTGCGAAGAAGGTAAGTGCAACCCTACTAATAAGTTACTTATAAGTTAGACCAAATCTGACCGCGGAGAAAGGCCCTTTGGGCAGCGACCCTGGACTCGGGTTACAGCTGATGGGCCCCTGAATCCAGCGGTCCAGGTTTGACTCGTTGGCCAAAGCCGTTGGCCTCAACAGACTACATCATGGAGCTCCAGGTCCTAGCTCCTCAATCATAGGATACTACACTTAAAAGCTTAAAATAAAAATTCTTTTCAAAAAACCGACTTCTAACGCCACTACAAAGTATAAAAATAATTTTAGTTTGTCCACGTTTGTTGAAGTCGGGCGGGCCTAAAATACAAACTATGAAACAGACTCGCGATGCTCGCTCGACTTCTACAAACGAGTCTATGATATTCTGTAGCGTCGCGCATCGGTTTCATAGTTTTGTATATAGGCCCGCCCGACTTCAACAAACGTGGACAAACTAAAATTATTTTTATACTTTGTAGTGGCGTTAGAAGTCGGTTTTTTGAAAAGAATTTTTTTATATATTATTTTAGATTGTTTTTTAATATTAATAATGATTTTTTATTCAATAATAATTTTACAATAAAAATTTTGACAGATTTTAACACTGCTTAACCTAATTCACTTATTGAGACTTGTTTTAGTTGTTTTAATTATTTTACTTACTGTTTTAGCTGACCCATGGATTTTTTTTAAATTTATATTCACTCTGTAATATATCACATTTAACATTGAAAAAAATTTTTTTTCAAGTTTATTTTTTTTTCAATAGCTATTTGACATCCAATACATGTTTATTTTCTCAAAAGAGCCACCGTAAGTTGTATCGTTAGATGGCGCTGGGGTCACGCACCCAGCCAATAGCCGATTAAAATAGTGACAAGTGAGAATGATGAATAGAACATACTTCCAAGGTATTTAAAATATTTTTATTTCACATACTTAATTATGTTTACAGGAGCAATGTATCTAAAATATTTTTAATTAATCTACCTATACTTAATTATATTTACATTGGTAAACATTAAAATTATCTTATCTATTGAAAAGAAAAAAAAATGAAGGTAGGTAGTAGGTACTCCCACAAAATTCTTATAACTTAATATTGATAATATAAGTTGAGTATACCTTTACAACCATTACGTTGGCGTGTATACCCGTCTATTGGGGGTAAGGGTTTAATTAAACACTGCAACACCCCTTTCCAAGTTAGCCCGCTATCATCTTAGACTGCATTGTCACTTGCCTTCATGTGAAATCGCAATCAAGAGCTATCTGATCAATAAATTTACAATAATAAATTTTTTATCTCTTTTTAATTTGATAACACGACAATATGTCATCGAATAAAAAATATATCTCACGTACGTCGTAACGTAAGTACGTAATAAAAAAATATATGTCACGCAAATCACCAAACATTTTATTTTCTATTAACGCTATTGCTCATTATCTTTTGTTTTTAATGTTACTGGTTTTTTAAATGTAACTTTTAACGTTCTTAACACATGGTACATCGTCGACCGCGACAACTTCGGAAGACTGACATCTTGTCTATAAATTGCTAACACTTTGTCCACTGTAATAGTTTCGTTATTAACATCAAATCGGTGAACAATTTTTTTGACCTTTTCAGAGATCGCCAGATCTCTCTCCACTAGTTTTTTTCTTGGTTTCCGGGGAGGCGGCGATCTGACTCTACCAGTCTTCTTATATTCCCTCATGATCCTTGATATAGCCGTGAAGGAAGTCCCCATGACCTCAGCTACTTGTTTGATGATGTCAGTCCTATAAGGGTACGTGGTCGTTTGTCTCTCAATAAACTTATAAATGTTCAAAGCTATGGTTTTCTCGTTGGAGTCGAGAGGTCGATTCTTGGGTCGTTTCCTCATCGGAGACCTGAGGAATCCAGGAGGCTCTGGGATCCTTGCCCTGGGTGGCGGAGAATTTGGAGGTCTGGAGTTATCGCCGTTCGGTACACTGTTGGTAATGATCTGAAATAACAATAAACACCTTGAAGGCAAATTGTTGGGAATCCAGGCACTTACTACATAAATAACCATTTTCATTCATTCATTGCTATTATTTTTTGTTTTCTAAATGTAACGTTCAACATCCTCAACACACTGTACACCGTCGAGCGCGACAACTTCGGCAGACTGACATCTTCTCTATAAATTGCAAACACTTTGTCCACTGTAATCGTTTCATTATTAACATCAAATCGATGAACAATCTCTTTGATCTTGGCCGAGATCACCAGATCTCTCTCCACTAGTTTTTTTCTTGGTTTCGGGGGAGGCGGCGATCTGACTCTACCAGTCTTCTTATATTCCTTCAGGATCTTGTATATGAGCTTACAGGAAGTCCCCATGACCTGAGCCACTTGTTTGACAACGTCAATCCTATAAGGGTACGTGGTCGTATGTCTCTCAATAAACTTATATATGTTCAGAGCTATCGTTTTCTCGTTGGAGTCGAGAGGTCTTCTTTTGGGCCGTTTTCTCATCGGAGACCTGAGGAACTCTGGAGGTTCTGGGATCTGACTATACTTGGGTGGCCGAGACTTTGGAGGTCTGGACGCATCAAGGTTAGGTTCACTGTTAGTAATTATCTGAAATAACAATACAACTTCAAGGCAAATCGCTGAGAGTCAAGACACTAACCTGTGTTAATAACTATTTAAATTTTTCAGTCGTACAATTCAACCCATTGCCAAACCACTGCTGAGCACGGGCCTCCTCTCTAGAAGGGCTCAGGCCATGGATCTGGAGAGGGGTCCCAAGGTGCTGATTTGGCGACCCCGTACCGGGAAGCGCTGTGTTGGCAGCCCCCCACTAGGTGGACCGACGACATTAAACCAGTCGCAGGGAGCCGCTGGGTTCAGGCAGCGCAATACCGAGGCCGGTGGAAGTCCATGCAAGAGACCTTTGTCCAGCTGTGGACGTCTATCAGTTGATAAAGGAGCTCCAAGCTGGCCAATTGCCCATTAGCAGACTTGACGCATCTTCGAGAGTATGCACACCTGAGTGTTCTCCATAATATTTTCAAAGACGTGTAAAGTCCGCCAATTCGCATTGGAACAAAGCGGTGGACTGTGACCTATATACAGGGTGGAAAAAAAATATGGGCCCTGGAGGGGAACTACCTTAAATCCTTAAGTTAGATCATTTTACTTTCAGGAAACATTCCCTTATTTTTAAAAAGAAACAAAACTGCATTCAAAGTTTTTCATAAATTCGCTTGTCTCACCCGGGAATCAAACCAGCTAACAATCCAAAAAATAAACACCCGCTATTTTATTGCACTAGTCGATGCAGTCGATGTTAAAGATAAAATTTCTCCAAGAAACATTATGTCTTACACTCATCTGTCGTGCAAGATATCCATGAAATCGAATATTTAGTATACAAGTTCTTTAGTCAACATTACCTAGAACTTCACTTTCAACAAGTAAAAGAAACGTTAAGTATAATTTTCTAATAACTCTAACATCCAAAGACATTGTATGAAGTACAAATCTTGCTAATTATTATCTCTAAGTACCCTTTTGAAGACTTAGATAAGAAAATCGTTTAATGGTAATAATAATTCTATGCACGTTTCCTTCTTACGAAAAGTTTAAAAATTTAAACGTTTAACTTTGCGGTGCGGGACAGCAATTTTGAAATTCAATGAACATTTTGAGCATTTTTATCGATTTTGTTTTGTTTTGCTTCCATTTAGTAATTTTGTAATAATGGGCGTATCGTTTTATTAGAAGCTTAGGTACTTTTCAAACAACAAGAATTGCAATTTAGCTCAACAGTGTAGAAGCTAAATTGCAAATTTTTTTTCAATACTCAAAAAAACGATTTTATCTAAATCTTCAACAAGGTACTTAGAAATAATTAGCAAGCTTATACTTCATACAGTGTCCTTGGATGTTAGACTTATAAGACAATTATAACGTGTCTTTTACTTGTTGAAGGTGAAAAGATATCTAGGGAATGTTGATCAGAGAACTTGTATGCCAATTATTCGATTTTATGGATATCTTGTACGACAGACAAGTGTAAGACATAATGTTTCTTGGAGAAATTTTATCTTTATTATTGACTGTATTGACTAGTGCAATAAAATAGCGGGTATTTTTTTTTTTTAATTTTAGCTGGTTCGATTCCCGGGTGAGACAAGTGAATTGAAAAACTTTGAATGCAGTTTTGTTTCTTTTTAAAAATAAGGGAATGTTTCCTAAATGTAAAATGATCTAAGTTAAGGATTTAAGGTAGTTCCCCTCCAGGGCCCATAATTTTTTTCCACCCTGTATAATACAGGTCTCCTCTGAGAGGAGACCTGCGCTCAGTAGTGAGCCGTTGATGGGTTGCTGATGATGAACTTACTTGTTTGGGAGGTATAGCCACAGAGCACTGCTTTCCACTGAGCGACTTGCCGCACGCTTTACTGTCACTCATTTGCGCAGCACTAGCGTGTACCACTGACGCAGCACCGCGCACCACTGGCTCAGCACTGGCGCACACCACTGGCGCAGCAGAGTAGCACTGCTTTCCACTGAGCAACGTGCCGCACGCTCTACTGTCTCTCATTTGCGCAGCACCGGTGCATACCACTGGAGCAGCACTGGCGCGTGCCACTGGCGCAGCAATGGCGCGCACCACCCGCACAGCACTAGTGCGTGCCACTGGCGCAGCACTGGCGTGCATCACTGGCGCAGCACTGACGCGCACCACCCGCACAGCACTGGCGCGATCCATTGGAGCATCACTGGCGCGCACCACCCGCACAGCACTGGCGCGAACCACTGGCGCATCACTGGCGCGCACTACCCGCACAGCACTGGCGCGAACCACTGGCGCATCACTGGCGCGCACTACCCGCACAGCACTGGCGCGAACCACTGGCGCATCACTGGCGCGCACCACCCGCACAGCACTGGCGCGATCTACTGGAACGTCACTGGCGCGCACTACTGGCGCAGGTCTGGCGCACACCACTGGCGCAGCACTGGCATGCACCACTGGGGCATCACTGACGCGCACCACCCTCACAGCACTGGAGCGATCAACTGGGGCATCACTGGCGCGCACCACCCGCAGAGCACTGGCACGATCCACTGAGGCAGCACTGGCACGCACCACTGGCACAGCACTGAAGCGCACCACTGGCGCATCACTGGCGCGAACCACCGGCGCAACACTGGCGCACTCCCCTGGCGCCGCACTGTCGTCGTCCGACTGCAGCTCGCTCTTTATGCTGACGCTGCTCGTCACGGACAGCGTGTCGTCGGAGTCGGCACACTCGCCGGGCAGCAGCTTCGTAATGCTGCAGAAGCACTGGGAGCATATCTGCCCGCTCTTGTTGAACTGAACAATAATTAAATAATACTATAGTCCATTGAAAAGTTACATTTGGGGTTGCGTTTTTAGAGCACGCAATTTTATTTTTTTGATGTGTAAGGGGGGTCAGTGTAAAGCTAAAACCAAGTTTGTGGGGTCGCCACCCTTGTCCCACGGCCGCCATCTTGAAAATAGAGGTTCAAATGGTTTTTACGATATATCTCTTAGACTATTTAAGTATCTGATAAAAAATAATTGGCAACATTTTTGTTGCAAATTAAATTCTCTACAACTTTGGTTTAGTAACTTTTTGTCGTAGAACTATAAATAAAAATTTATAAGCGAAAATGTGCGAACTGGAGAAGGAAAGGGTGTTAATGTCGGCGGTTCATCATCAAAGTCATCTTCATTTATTAATTCTGAGAGCAGATTCTGAGATTATTTTCGCTTATAACTTTTTTATTTATAGTTCTACGACAAAAAGTTACTGAACCAAAGTTGTAGAGAATTTAATTTGCAACAAAAAATGTTCCCAATTTTTTTTTATCAGATACTTAAATAGTTTAAGAGATATATCGTAAAAACCATTTGAACCCCTATTTTCAAGATGGCGGCCGTGGGACAAGGGTGGCGACCCCACAAACTTGGTTTTAGCTTTACACTGCCCCCCCTACACATCAAAAAAATTAAATTGCGTCCTCTAAAGAACGCAAGGTAAGGCCTAAAAAATGTAACATTTCAATGGACTACTACTATAGGTACGATAGGTGACTTCCTAGTGAGCGGAACCGAATCACAATAATTTATATGCAGAGTTCATCACTCGCTGTTCAGTCGAGTCGGTTATGCTTATGACCCTTCTGATGGCATGAACCACTAAGCAGTGATAGCCTAGTGGTTAGGACTGTGGTCTCCTATTGGGGGGTCGCAGGTTCGATCCCGGGTACGCACCTCTGACTTTTCGGAGTCAAGTGCGTTTAAGCAATTAAATATCACTTACTTCAACGGCGAACGAAAACATCGTGAGGAAACCTGCACACCTGAGAGTTCTTCATAATGCTCTCGAAGGTGTGTGAAGTCTGCCAATTCGCATTGGGCCAGCGTGGTGGACTATGGCCTAAAACCCTTCTCTGAGATTAGACCTGCGCTCAGTAGTGAGCCGTTGATGGGTTGCTAATGATGATGATGATGATGATGATGATGATGATGATGTATTTATGTTTAAATCAAATCTTGCAAGATGAAATATAAATCGGATGACAATGCGATATTATTGTGACATGGAGCTGATCTGGTGATGGAGCCGGAAGGTGGCTACGGGAACTCTGCAATACTGGCATAGCTCGAGATGATGGACAGAATGCAATAGAATAGAAATGTTTTTCATTCAAATAAACTTTTTTACAAGTGCTTTTGAATCATCGATGAGTCTACCACTGGTTCGGAATGCCCTTCCTGCCAAGAAGAGCCAGCAAGAAACTCGGCGGTTGCTTTTTTCCAAACAAGTATACAATTCAGTAGATACTAAGCTATGTATGCAATGTTTCCACAATGAGTTCTACAAAAGCATCTTCTTCTTCTTTATCAACCTATAGACGTCCACTGCTGAACAAAGATCTCCTGCATGGACTTCCGCAGGCTTTGGTCTTGCGCCGCTTGCATCCAGCGGCTCCCTGTGACTCGTTTGATGTCGTCGGTCTACCAAGTGGGGGGTCTGCCAACACTGCCACTCCAGCACCTTGGGACCCCAACGACCATCAGCTCTTCGAACTATGTGCCCCGCCCATTTCCACTTCAGTTTCGCGACTCAATGAGCTATGTCGGTGACTGGTTCTCCTACGGATCTCCTCATTTCTGATTTGATCTCGCAGGGATATACCGAGCATAGCTCTCTCCATCGCTCGCTGTGTGACCCTGTGCCACAAAAGCATACCTAATTATAATTCAACACACTGCAGACAGAAAGTGGCCCCATTCCCGCCGGCGGCGCCCGTTCACGAGCATGACGCATGATCCAGCCATTGCTTCGCTCAACCATGTTTGAGGGTGTGCTGATGATGAAGGATATGCTCACCGCAGGCCCCAGGCTCTGCTCCAGCAGCGAGATGAGCTCCGGGCCCATGTCTCCCACCACGTATACCTGCCCGCTCTCCTCTAATGGCAGCGAACATTGCGCGCACTGCATCTTCCATTAATGTGAATGAGGTGATCTTCTGCAACATCACACTAGGTAATAGAATAGAATAGAATAGAAATATTTTTTATTCAAATAAACCTTTACAAGTGCATTTGAATATTCGATGAATCTACCACTGGTTCGGAATGCCTTTCCTGCCGAGAAGAACCAGCAAGAAACTCGGCGGTTGCTCTTTTCAAAACAAATTTACAATACAGTAAATACAATGCTATATATGCAGTGTTTCCACAATGAGGAAAGTTCCAAAAATGCATACCGACTAACTTCTATCTTAAGACGGGCAGACATAAAGTAGCCCCATTCCCGCCGGTGGCACCCGTTCACGAGCATGACGCATGACCCAGCCATTGCTTCGCTCAACCATATTTGAAGGAACGTAACAATCCGCATCACACGACACCACCACAGAAATGTTTAAAGAGTGCGTGTAATCTAATCTAATACCTTTAAACGAGCAATTCTTGCATATATCTATACTAGTACCTACTAGCTGACCCAGCGAACTTCATACCGCCAACTTATCTATATAAATAAAACAAATAAACTATCCCAATCAAAAAAAACTATCCTATCTTTTAAGTTGGACCAAATTACAGATAGTTACGAAGTTTGATAAAAATCGGTTCAGTAGTTTAGGAGTCCATCGCGGACAAACAACGCGACACGTAATTTATATATATTAAGATTAAGATTAATTAAGAGGAAAGATTTTTTGTTTGTTTGTTTGTACCGAATAGGCTCTGTAACTACTGGACCGATTTTAACCATTTTTTCACCAATAGAAAGCTAAGTTATCAGGAAGTAACATGGGCTATAATTTATTTTCAAAAAAATACTTTCGACATTTTGGCCGATTAATCAAAAACTATTATAAATAGAAATAAATAAAAAACTATTTTAGAATTTACAGGTAAAGATACAGCCTTTCATATGATACCCCACTCGGTTAGTTATTTTACTTTTAAATTTCAAACCCCCGATTGTCACCCTTTTTTAATAAAACTAAAAATAATTTTCAATTTCTTTTTATTCCAATGATGTTGGGCCACTATTATACACAACTATTCCAATTAGTTACTGAAATAATCGACTGTGACAGACGGACGGACGGACGGAGAAAGTCTCACCATAAGGGTTCCATTTTCACCATTTTGGTACAGAACCCTAAAAAGCTATACTTTAGGAAAAATTGAACCAACCGACCAACTTCATTTTACTTGCCAAAATGAAGAATAACTGAAAAGGGAAAAGTGTACATATCTTGAAAACTACTGAACCGATTATGATGAAACCTTTACTGTTCCCTAAGTTGAAGTTAATGTAAGCAAATAATAAAGAATGTTCATAATCCGTAAAATTCAAATTCAAAATTTATTTCACGTAGGCCAACCTGTGGCTCTTAAGACACGTCATGACTCTACCACCACCGGTTCGGAAAGCGGATTCTGCTGAGAAGAGCCGGCAAGAAACTCAGCAGTTGCTCTTTTCAAAATAATCATTTTACGAGTACAATATTATTATGAAGCTATTACATTGTAATAAGTTTTTTATACTATCTTGTGGGCAGCCGGATTGCCTAGCCGATTTAACCCATGCAACTTTGTTAGAATAGAATATAATATTTCCACAATGAGGGGAAGTTCCAAAAGCATACTGTACTACAATTCAATTAATGTTAAGACGGGCATACATCATGTATGTATGCCCGTCTTAACATGAATTGAATGAATGGAATGAATGAAAGCCCCATCATGAATTATGTGAATATTTTGCAGTTCCAATAATATTTCATACATATATAATGTAAATAATTTTGAATTGAATTTTTTTTTTAATTTTGTTACTTACAGAACCACTACTGTTCAAATCTACACTTCCAGAATTCTACTACTTTTACTACTAATTGTACTTCTGTTATCAGTTTTAGTTCCCAGAGAGTTTTTTATTTTCGTCACATGCTTGTTCAGTCTGAAAATTAAAGACAAAACTTTACTAATGTCATAAAAGTGAGAGTTTACTAGTTGGTTTTTCCTTCAATCAAAGGATAGTGGGTAACTTTGTATGAGCCCCATGCCCCCGTCACTAGCATTATGAACTATGTTGGCTTTCGTCGTCCTAATGAGTAGTTTAATCTTATGTCTGGATTCACATAGAGAAAAAGATGTTTGTTAGAACTGATTTTTTGTAACAATATATTAATTAACCACTGGAAACTAAACTCGCCGGCATATTTAGCGGAACATAAAAAAAAGGTCCATAATTAAAAAAATATGGTTTTATTTTAAAATCTACTAACTACACTTCTTTTGTTATTTAAAGTTTCATTTGTTTTACTTAAAATGAGATCACATTAAGAACAGATTTTGCGAGTAAAGGCTATTTGTGAAAAATTGTACATTTTTGAACTTTTCATGTAACCGGGAAAAGTGAAATTTAATATTAAAATAACAACTAATTAAATTAGAAAAATGGTGATTAATATCGAGTATTTCCTCCACGTGCTCTTATTAAAGTTTCTACCCGTCTAGGCATACTGAGAATGATGTTATCGATGGTCTCCTGGGATAGTCTCCGCCATTCCTCAACTACGGCGATTCGCAGTTCTCCCACGTTGGCAGGAGCTGGAATTCTGGACTTAACTTTTCTTTTCAGCAAGTCCCAAACGTGCTCTATTGGGTTCATATCCGGTGATCTCGTCGGCCACTCCATAACAGTGATATTCATATCATTAAGATAAGCTTGAGTTACCCGAGCGGTATGCGGCCGAGCATTATCCTGCATAAAAACAAAATCGTCACCGATATATGGGGCAAACGGTACGACATTTTTTTCTAAAACTTCTCTGATATAGCGGTCTGCAGTCAGACTCCCTCTGTCAATCACTACCAAGTCTGTGCGAGCTCCCAAACAAATGCCCGCCCAAACCATTATTGATCCACCACCGTATGCAACTGTAGTTTCAAAATTTGTCTGAATGTATCTTTCTCTTTTGCGTCTGTATATTCTTTGCCTGCCGTCAATTTGATTTAAGAGAATTCTGCACTCATCACTAAAACCTTACTCCATTGGTCCGCGTTCCAAAGTCGATGTTCCTGAGCAAAAGTTAACCTGTTTCTACGATGATTTACCTCGAGCCTCGGAGCCTTGTCGGGCACAAATGAACCCAAACCAGCTTCTTCGAGCCTTCTTCGTACCGTACGCTCACTTACGGTTACACCCCGCACTGCTTCTAACTCATGTCGGGCTTGGATGGCCGTCAAACGGGGGTTCCTACGTACACGAAGCCGAATGAAACGATCATCCCTACTCGAAGTGCGTCTTTTTCTGCCTTGTCCTGCTCTTCTCACATAAGTACCGGTCTCCCTGAACCGTTGGATACTACGATGGATCGTTGAAACTGGTCGACGAAGATCTCTGGATATCACTCTGTAGGTTTGACCATTTCTTCGCATTTCGAGTGCCCTGGCAATCTCCGTTGGGGCTAAGTCAGGCATAATTCAGTCATCAACTCCAGAAAGATACGCGATTAAAAAAACTAACAAAAAACAGTATTTCAATGAAATTTTAAATCAAACTCAGAAGGAAGAAATACTCGAAGTTCGCTCCAGATAAGGTGTATTTGAATAAAATTAAAACAATTGCATAAAATGTGATGTTCAGTTGTTTTCTTAGTTTGAAAATATTTCTTTTTAAATTAAATGACGTATAAACCAGCCAGCCACCTTATATGATACTGATATCAAACCTTTTTTTATGTTCCGCTAAATATGCCGGCGAGTTTATTAATGTAAGTGGTCTCCTATTCGGGGGGTCGCAGGTTCAATCCCGGGCACGCACCTCTGGCTTTTCTAAGTAAAGTGCGCTTGAGACATTAAATATCATAAGCTTCAACGGTGTAGGAAAACATCATGAGGAAACCTGCACACCTGAGAGTTCTTCATAATGTCAAAGGTGTGTGAAGTCCACCAATTCTCATTGAGCCAGCGTGGTGGACTGTGGCCTATAGGTAACCCTTCTCTGAGAGGCCTGCACTCAGTAGTGAGCCGTTGATGGGTTGCTGATGATGGTGACAATATATATATATATAATATATATAAATTACGTGTCACGTTGTTTGTCCGCGATGGACTCCTTAACTACTGAACCGATTTTTATCAAACTTCGTAACCATCTGTAATTTGGTTCAACTTAAAAGATAGGATAGTTTTTTTTGGAATGGAATAGTTTATTTGTTTTATTTATATAGATAAGTCGGCGGTACGAAGTTCGCTGGGTCAGCTAGTGTATATATAAAGTAGGCACAGATGATGAAATGAAATAAGCTTTATCTTTCAGTGTCAGTATAGCAACTCTCTTTAAAATGATTTGAGCACTAGCGACACAGACAGGCAAGAAAAGAAACTCTTTGTTGGTTCCCCCTCTGATTCAGCAATAAACCTTAAAAAATTAATATTATTTATAACCAGTATTATTTCTTTATTTCAGTATGCCACTGCAAGTTTTTAAATTAAATTACATAAAAAGAACCATAAACCTATATACATACTAACATAGTCTTAAGTTTTTGTAACTAACACTATGGGCCTGAATGAACTGAAATAAACTGTTTTTTTTTATTATTTTTTTTAATAATTTTCGAGAAGTCTAGAGCGTTGGCCTTAAAACGTTGAAAACTACTGAACCAAATTTGATGAAACCTTTACTGTTCCCTAAGTTGAAGTAAACAAACAAAAAAGCCGGCCAAGTGCGAGTCGGACTCGCGCACCGAGGGTTCCGTACTCCAAAAGTTAAAGTAAAACGATAATATTATATTAATTTGCTTACTTATCGTTAACTTTGTTTGTAAAGGTTTAGTGTTAATATAAAAAAAAACTATGCTAGTTAGAGGGTTGGTTTTATTTTTCCTGTAAAATATACATAAACCTCTATTGACCATAATTATTTCAGATTTTTCGATTGGTAAACTTCGGAGATAAGGGGAGAGGAACGGTATTTTTTTCGACATTTTGGCCGATTACTCAAAAACTATTACATGTAGAGATAAATAAAAAACTGTTTTAGAATGCACAAGTAAAGGCCTTTCATATGATACCCCACTCGGTATAGTTATTTTACTTTGAAATTTCAAACCCCCTATTTTCCCCCTTTTTTAATAAAACTAAAAATAATTATCGATTTTTCTTTATTCCAATGATGTTGGGCCACTATTATACACAACTATGCCAAATTTCATGTCGATAGCTTTCATAGTTACTGAAATAATGTACTGTGACAGACGGACAGACAGACGGACGGAGAAAGTCTCACCATAAGGGTTCCATTTTTACCATTTTGGAACGGAACCCTAAAAAGAATGATCACAATCTGACTAATAATTTCTAATAGGGTCTGGCATGCTCTTCCGAGATCTGTGTTTCCTAACACATACAATTTGGGTATCTTTAAAGCAAGAGTGAATAGACATCTTCTAGGCAAACACATTCCATCTTAGGCCACACCATCACTTTCCATCAGGTGTGATAGTGGTCAAGCTTGTGCCTATAATGCATTAAAAAAAAAGTTTTGGACGAATGCATGGACAAACATACATGCATACACCTATAAAATTATGTGGTTATGTGGTTGAAATCCAACCTCCTCACACGAAACCTTCAATAGCCTTGTGATATGTAAAAAAGAAATAGATTTATTTTATAAATTATAATAGTTATGCTCAGTTTAGACGTAATATTATTGACAGCATTATTTCCACTAACTGACCTGATGAATTTTTAATATTTTAATATTTTCATAAATATCATTTTGTATGTAGTTAAATTGTATAATATGTAGGATAGGTTAGCAAATTAATTTAAGTAATTATTCTTATTGTATGCAGGTTAAGTAATTGTTATGCATGTTGTGATAGCCTATAATTAGTTGAGCATTTAATCAAGTGACTCTCATAAGTTGGTTATTTAATTATAAATGTATTATTGTATCAACTGTTGGCTTTCCTAAATAAATAATAGCTATTTATGCAACTGCATCGTAATGAGGGTCATTTTAATTCGAGTGCTGTTTTTTGATACGAGGCTTGCCGAGTATCAAAATAGGATAGTACGAGAATTAAAATGACTAATTACGTTCAGTTGCATACAAGATTTTATCTACGACAAGGAAAATAAAATCATTAACAAAATACGCCGTAGGCTCAATAAAGTAACAAAAAGTAACTCCGTAAGCCGCCACCAGCTGCCTGTGGCGCCTCTGTCAACAAAAAGTAACTCCGTAAGCCGCCACCAGCCGCCTGTGGCGCCTCTGTCGTATGAACGGTACAAAAGTGCCAGAACTCAGAGCCTTAGCTTTAGGCTAAGCTTTAGGTATCCTATTTTAAGAAGATAACCATTTCGATTCAGCTCCCATACAACGAGCTGCATCGAAATGAGAAGCAAAACCGAAAGAGGGTTCATTTCGATTCAGCTGTCAAATTCGAAATTGGAACTTTTCGATGCTGGAGTAGATAAATAAATAAATAAATAAACCCTTTAGTGTCAACATTTCTTTCTATTCCAGAACACACTTTATGCATCAGATGTTGAGCCAGTTAAACTATGAAGCTACCGAAAACCTAATTCGTTTTTCAAAAAATTAGTGTAGGTGTAGTATATAAATATAGCAATGTAGTGTACTACTACAGGTAATATAAACTTACTTCTTACACCTATCATGCCCATTCACATACACACACACGCGCGCGCACACACACAATCTCACACACACACACACACACACACACACACACATACACCAGCACACACAAACTTAACGATATAAAAGCAAATGTGCATATATAATCTTAATGAACTTATGTTGTGATGTTTCTGTTGTTCTGTACATTGCACAACTATGAACTAATTGGAAAGAAACTGACTCCCAAAACACGGGTTCTCCTAGTTTGACGGGTGAACGGGAACTCCTCGTGAACGGGTGCCGCCGGCGGGAATGGGGCTACTTTCTGTCTGCCCGTCTTTGACATGAATTGAATTGTAGTATGTTTTGTGGAAATGTCATATTCTATTCTAACAAAGATGCACGGGTTAAATCAGCTTGCCATCCAGCTGCCCACAAGATATAGTATAAAAACTTATTACAATATAATAGCTACTTATTAATATTGTAAAATGATTATTTTGAAAAGAGCAACTGCTGAGTTTCTTGCCGGCTCTTCTCAGCAGAATCCGCTTTCCGAACCGGTGGTAGAATCTTGACGTGTCATAAGAGCCACAGGTTGGCCTACATGAAATAAATAATTTTGAATTTTGAATTTTTTGGGAGTTCAGAGAAGCGAAAAAGCTTTATGATCATATTTTGTATGCTTATGTATTTTTACTGTAAGAAATATTGCAAGTGTGAAACTTTATTTAAATAAATAAATTATTATTAAATTATTATTATCTGTTTGATCTGTTTCCAGCCATGTATAATTTGTGTACCTTTAAGGGAAGAGTGCAGCCTAGCAGTGATAGCCTGGTGGTTACTGTGGTCTCCTATTCGGGGGGTCACACGTTCGATCCCGGGTACGCACCTGACTTTTCAGAGTCAAGTGCGTTTAAGCAATTAAATATCACTTGCTTCAACGGTGAAGGAAAACATCGTGAGGAAACCTGCACACCTGAGAGTACTCCATAATGTTCTCGAAGGTGTGTGAAGTCCACCAATTCGAATCGGCCCAGCGTGGTGGACTATGACCTTCTCTGAAAGGAGACCTCGCTCAGTGGTGAGCCGATGAAGGGTTGATAATGATGATGATGATGATGATGATGAGGAAGAGAAGAGTGCATAGGCATTTTCTAGGCAAGCGAACTCCAACCTAGACCTCATCAGTGCTTTCGGGTTGGGTATAGATATACTGGTACTCGCGTACGAGGTTGGGGGTGGGGAAGTCTATCTGGTAATTAAAAAAATCTAGCTTTCCTTGTAAAGCGTCGCTCACGCATTTCGGCGAGAAACCATTTGTTTACCTTTTAATAGCTGGCATAAAAGGTAAACTTATTAAAATAGGTTGCATTTGTTTGGATAATACGTCAAATTAAAAGGATTTCTGATGAATATGTTAACTCCTCTATTATGAGTGTATGTATTACAATCCTATTTTGGACACCTAAACCCTAAACTAAACCTAAAACCTTCGTAGGTAGTTTAATAGTTTGTATATAAATAGAAATCAGAATCTTAGAGCATTTAGCAATATTCGAATACATTGTGTATGTTATTAAATTGGGTACTTACAAGTGAAATGTAATGTTTTCATTTTTCATTTTTCCGCTCACTTTGGCTCTTGCAGTTTAAAATTACCATTTTAGCAATCCTTTGTAGGTGCATTTTGAGGTTTTAACTTTCAATCATAATATACCACGTACACTTGATACCTATTAATATTATTAATAAAATATTAATTTTATTAAAAGTGGATGAAAATAATAATTAAAGAACACACACACAACACACAGAACGCTCTTAATCATAGATAATACACATCAGAGATAGTACGTTTCTATAGACAAATTACTAGGCATAATCTTGTCATGGAGATTGGCTGTCTATCTTGTTGTTCCTGGTCTGTGATACCTATAAACCAGCTCTTAAATAATAGTATCCTCTAATCTGTGATATTAGTGCTATCAATGGTCATCTATGTCATAATCTTCGTGGTCTATGGGCCCTGATTCTGTAACTCAGTTGCTACTTGCTATCAAAAAATGATAGCCACTGACATATATTTTTTATCAAGTATCAAGACAATAAAAGTATCATTTTGGTAGCAAACCTTCAATGGATAAAAAATATATGTCATGGCTATTAAGGGTGGAACCACATCTGTGAGGATCGATTCGCATTTATGCCGATGCTATAAGACACACTTGTAAGGATCGCGTCCTTACGGATCCGAAAGGATGCGTACGCGTCCTTACGGATCCGTAAGGATGCGTACGCGTCCTTACGGATCCGTAAGGATGCGTACGCATCCTTTCGGATCCGTAAGGAGGCGAAAGCCTATAAACATTGTTGTCTGCGTAGGGATGGTCGATGATGGCATCGATATTTTAATTGCTAGCTCAACCACGATATTAATCTTCTTCTACACAGAGGAAATGGATGCCAAAAATTGAAAAAGTCGCCGCCATATTGAAATTCTTTGTTTTTCGACCGATTTCGTTCAAAATCGATATTTAGGCTTCCCTTGGGTCAAGAAAGAGAAAATAGATGCCAAAATTTTAAAAAGTCACCGCCATATTGAAATTCTTTGTTTTTCGACCGATTTCGTTCAAAATCGATATTTAGGCTTCCCTTGGGTCAAGAAAGAGGAAATAGATGCCAAAATTTTAAAAAGTGACCGCCATATTGAAATTCTTTGTTATTGGACCGATTTCGTTCAAAATCGATATTTAGGCTTCCCTTGGGTCAAGAAAGAGGAAATAGATGCCAAAATTTTAAAAAGTGACCGCCATATTGAAATTCTTTGTTATTGGACCGATTTCGTTCAAAATCGATATTTGGGCTTCCCTGGGCTCAAATAAGAGAAAATGATTGGCAAAATTATAAAAAGTCGCCGCCATATTGAAATTCTTTGTTATTGGACCGATTTCGTTCAAAATCGATATTTAGGCTTCCCTTGGGTCAAGAAAGAGGAAATAGATGCCAAAATTTTAAAAAGTGACCGCCATATTGATATTCTTTGTTATTGGACCGATTTCGTTCAAAATCGATATTTAGGCTTCCCTTGGGTCAAGAAAGAGGAAATAGATGCCAAAATTTTAAAAAGTGACCGCCATATTGAAATTCTTTGTTATTGGACCGATTTCGTTCAAAATCGATATTTGGGCTTCCCTGGGGCCAAATAAGAGGAAATGATTGGCAAAATTATTAAAAGTGACCGCCACATTGAAATTCTTTTTTATTGGACCGATTTCGTTCAAAATCGATATTTGGGCTTCCCTGGGGTCAAATAAGAGAAAATGATTGCCAAAATTTTAAAAAGTGACCGCCATATTGAAATTCTTTGTTATTGGACCGATTTCGTTCAAAATCGATATTTGGGCTTCCCTGGGGTCAAATAAGAGGAAATGATTGGCAAAATTATAAAAAGTGACCGCCATATTGAAATTCTTTGTTATTGCACCGATTTCGTTCAAAATCGATATTTGGGCTTCCCTGGGGTCAAATAAGAGGAAATGATTGGCAAAATTATAAAAAGTGACCGCCATATTGAAATTCTTTGTTATTGGACCGATTTCGTTCAAAATCGATATTTAGGCTTCCCTTGGGTCAAGAAAGAGGAAATAGATGCCAATATTTTAAAAAGTGACCGCCATATTGAAATTCTTTGTTATTGGACAGATTTCGTTCAAAATCAATATTTAGGCTTCTCTGGGTTCAAAGTTGTTCGTGGTTTAGATTTTTAGTTCGCGTACGTCGATGATATTTTAGTTTCTTCAAAAGATAGCGAACAGCATGCAAAACATTTACGTATTCTTTTCAAACGTTTTTGAAGGATACGGTATAGTTAATAACGAGAAGAATGGTATTTTAATGTTCCAGAGGTTCGTTTCCTTGGATACAAAATAAGCGCTCCCGGGATTGGCTCTCCTGCTGACCGCATTAAGAGTTTACAGGATTTTCCTCTACCTAAAACAGTACAGGGATTTAGAAGATATGATTAATTTTTATCGAAAATTTCTCCCTAGCATAGCGCGACTTCAAGCAACATTAATAGATGCTTTATCAAAACTTCAAGATAAAAGTGCTAAACCTTTTACTGGGACTCCCGATTTAGAGCGTATCCTACTTCCTACTAATATTATAAAGGCGAAAGTTTGTATGTATGTTTGTTCCTCTTTAACGCAAAAACTACTGGATGGATTTGGCTGAAATTTGGAATGGAGATAGATTATACCCTGGATAAACATATAGGCTACAAATTATTCCGGAAAAATCCAAGGTTCCCGCGGGAGTTTGGAAAACCACTGATAGATGGCGCTGATTGTACTTAAATCACGCTTACATTATCCGCAGTATCGAGAATAAGTAAAAAATTCCAATTCAACAATCAAGTAGGATAACCACAGTTATTGAAGTTTTTCATTAGCAATAGAAAATTTCTTAGGGATTAGGGATTAGGGATGGATTACATCATGTGTAGATGTGTTATGGCAAATTTTTCCTCTTTCTTGACCACAGGAAGCCGAAATATCGATTTTGAATATCGATTTTGAATTTCAATATGGCGGTGACTTTTTAAAATTTTGGCATCTATTTTCTCTTTCTTGTCTCAAGGGAAGCCTAAATATCGATTTTGAACGAAATCGGTCCAATAACAAAGAATTTCAATATGGCGGTCACTTTTTATAATTTTGCCAATCATTTCCTCTTATTTGACCCCAAGGAAGCCCAAACATCGATTTTGAACGAAATCTTTCCAATAAAAAAGAATTTCAATATGGCGGTCACTTTTTAAAATTTTGGAATCTATTTCCTCTTTCTTGACCCAAGGGAAGCCTAAATATCGATTTTGAACGAAACGGTCAAATAACAAAGAATTTCAATATGGCGGCGACTTTTTATAATTTTGCAAATCATTTCCTCTTATTTGACCCAAGGGAAGCCTAAATATCGATTTTGAACGAAATCGGTCCAATAACAAAGAATTTCAATATGGCGGCGACTTTTTATAATTTTGCAAATCATTTCCTCTTATTTGAGCCCAGGGAAGCCCAAATATCGATTTTGAACGAAATCGGTCCAATAACAAAGAATTTCAATATGGCGGTCACTTTTTATAATGTTGCCAATCATTTCCTCTTATTTGACCCCAGGGAAGCCCAAATATCGATTTTGAACGAAATCGGTCCAATAACAAAGAATTTCAATATGGCGGTCACTTTTTAAAATTTTGGCATCTATTTCCTCTTTCTTGACCCAAGGGAAGCCTTAATATCGATTTTGAACGAAATCGGTCCAATAACAAAGAATTTCAATATGGCGGTGACTTTTTATGATATTGCCAATCATTTCCTCTTATTTGACCCCAGGGAAGCCCAAATATCGATTTTGAACGAAATCGGTCCAATAACAAAGAATTTCAATATGGCGGTCACTTTTTATAATTTTGCCAATCACTTCCTCTTATTTGACCCCAGGGAAGCCCAAATATCGATTTTAAACGAAATCGGTCCAATAACAAAGAATTTCAATATGGCGGTCACTTTTTATAATGTTGCCAATCATTTCCTCTTATTTGACCCCAGGGAAGCCCAAATATCGATTTTGAAGGAAATCGGTCCAATAACAAAGAATTTCAATATGGCGGTCACTTTTTAAAATTTTGGCATCTATTTCCTCTTTCTTGACCCAAGGGAAGCCTAAATATCGATTTTGAACGAAATCGGTCCAATAACAAAGAATTTCAATATGGCGGCGACTTTTTATAATTTTGCAAATCATTTCCTCTTATTTGAGCCCAGGGAAGCCCAAATATCGATTTTGAACGAAATCGGTCCAATAACAAAGAATTTCAATATGGCGGTCACTTTTTATAATGTTGCCAATCATTTCCTCTTATTTGACCCCAGGGAAGCCCAAATATCGATTTTGAACGAAATCGGTCCAATAACAAAGAATTTCAATATTGTGGCGACTTTTTATAATTTTGCAAATCATTTCCTCTTATTTGACCCCAGGGAAGCCCAAATATCGATTTTGAACGAAATCGGTCCAATAACAAAGAATTTCAATATGGCGGTCACTTTTTAAAATTTTGGCATCTATTTCCTCTTTCTTGACCCAAGGGAAGCCTAAATATCGATTTTGAACGAAATCGGTCGAATAACAAAGAATTTCAATATGGCGGCCACTTTTTAAAATTTTGCCATCTATTTCCTCTTTCTTGACCCAAGGGAAGCCTAAATATCGAATTTGAACGAAATCGGTCCAATAACAAAGAATTTCAATATGGCGGCGACTTTTTATAATTTTGCCAATCATTTTCTCTTATTTGAGCCCAGGGAAGCCCAAATATCGATTTTGAACGAAATCGGTCCAATAACAAAGAATTTCAATATGGCGGTCACTTTTTAAAATTTTGGCATCTATTTCCTCTTTCTTGACCCAAGGGAAGCCTAAATATCGATTTTGAACGAAATCGGTCCAATAACAAAGAATTTCAATATGGCGGCGACTTTTTATAATTTTGGCATCTATTTCCTCTTTCTTGACCCAAGGGAAGCCTAAATATCGATTTTGAACGAAATCGGTCCAATAACAAAGAATTTCAATATGGCGGTCACTTTTTAAAATTTTGGCATCTATTTCCTCTTTCTTGACCCAAGGGAAGCCTAAATATCGAATTTGAACGAAATCGGTCCAATAACAAAGAATTTCAATATGGCGGCGACTTTTTATAATTTTGCCAATCATTTTCTCTTATTTGAGCCCAGGGAAGCCCAAATATCGATTTTGAACGAAATCGGTCCAATAACAAAGAATTTCAATATGGCGGTCACTTTTTAAAATTTTGGCATCTATTTCCTCTTTCTTGACCCAAGGGAAGCCTAAATATCGATTTTGAACGAAATCGGTCGAATAACAAAGAATTTCAATATGGCGGCCACTTTTTAAAATTTTGCCATCTATTTCCTCTTTCTTGACCCAAGGGAAGCCTAAATATCGAATTTGAACGAAATCGGTCCAATAACAAAGAATTTCAATATGGCGGCGACTTTTTATAATTTTGCCAATCATTTTCTCTTATTTGAGCCCAGGGAAGCCCAAATATCGATTTTGAACGAAATCGGTCCAATAACAAAGAATTTCAATATGGCGGTCACTTTTTAAAATTTTGGCATCTATTTCCTCTTTCTTGACCCAAGGGAAGCCTAAATATCGATTTTGAACGAAATCGGTCCAATAACAAAGAATTTCAATATGGCGGCGACTTTTTATAATTTTGGCATCTATTTCCTCTTTCTTGACCCAAGGGAAGCCTAAATATCGATTTTGAACGAAATCGGTCCAATAACAAAGAATTTCAATATGGCGGTCACTTTTTAAAATTTTGGCATCTATTTCCTCTTTCTTGACCCAAGGGAAGCCTAAATATCGATTTTGAACGAAATCGGTCCAATAACAAAGAATTTCAATATGGCGGCGACTTTTTATAATTTTGCAAATCATTTCCTCTTATTTGAGCCCAGGGAAGCCCAAATATCGATTTTGAACGAAATCGGTCCAATAACAAAGAATTTCAACATGGCGGAAAAGTGGCACCTGTGTTTGCATACATACTTGAGATAAAAACTAATTTCATCGATATATCGATACTTTTTGGCACTTCATGCATTTCCCTAGTTGCCGATGACGCTTTCGCACGCGTAAGGATCCTTACGGATCCGTAAGGATCCTTTCGGATCCGTTCGCGTCCGTAAGGATCCGTTCGCATCCTTACGGATCCGTAAGGATGCGAAAGGATCCTTTCGCATGCGAAACGTGAGCTACACTTGTAAGGATTTTAGGCACTTTTAGGTACAAAAAATGCGAAAGCCGAATCGATGCGAAAAGCCGAATTGATCCGTTCACGTTTCTATGGAATTTGACAGTTTTGTATGGGCGAAATCCGAAACGATCCTCACAGGTGTGGTTCCACCCTAAGTTAGAGAATCAGGGCCCTGAGCATGAGCATGTTTACATTTTACCTACTACCTAGTCTTTGGTTCTGACTTCTGTGATCTCCGTATTATTATTATAGGTACTCTTTGGTGATCTGTGCTGTGGACATGTGGAGCTTGTTGCTTTGGCTTTGTATTTTTAATTTTGTAAATTTTGTAAATGCTTTCTATCTCTATCTTGGATTTGATTTGGTGAAAGCATTTAAATTAACAATCAACATGCGGTGCTACGCGCCCTTCTGCAAAACCACTGCGGAGGCAGTCTCGGGATCCGCGGCGGTCACGCTCCACGAGTGAGTACCTTAGTAAAGTAGACGGGCCGAAGAAACAATTTACATCACTGGGTCTACTGTAGACCCAGTGATATAAATTGTTTCTTTATAGGGATCATTGAATAGATGTAAGCCCTTTCATTTCCTTCACCGCTTCTCTTGCCCACAAGCTTGATGTCGTCGTAGGCACTACAAATTAACTTTAGTCGAATGGTTAACAATGTTAACATATTCAACTGCGTATGTCAGGCCGGAGTTAGGAAGTTGGCGGTTTGTCACCCCGTGCTGCGGAGAGCACGTAAAGCCGTTTATCTTGTGCCTGATGTCTCTCTGGTCATCTCGGATTGCCGTCCCATCTGGCCATGAGAGTGAAGAAATACAGAGTGCACCTGTGCACTGTAATATCTTCAGCTCAGATGGCTAGTCTCTCTGGAAGCTAGCTGCAGTCGTGAGGACATTATCATTAAGTAATTACTTCAAACAGTATCCATTCCTAGAACTCTTACCTGCAGCCCTCAATTCGGAACCAAAGGTGTTTACAGGTAGATAGGTCCCCTCTGGGCAGAAATGAGAGATATTAATTGTTTACATGTCTCACACACACCCAAACACACTCCCACTATTTATACTCAATGTTGAACTGGTGTAATCTGCAGGTTCCCCAGTGACTCGCATCTCCGTGCTGCCTGGCTCAGAGCCCTCGGCAGACAAGACACTCCCCTCCCAGACCCTGCTGTGGTCTGCTCGCAGCATTTCCTGAGCGATGACATGTATGAAACGGAAAGTGGCTCAAGGCAAATTCGTGCTGGTGCAATTCCCTCAACGGTGCAGGTAACTTTGACTGCTAGTAGGGGAACCTGCCCTAATGTAATCTGTTCAATAAGTCATGAGCCTTGAGAGTCAAGAGTTTTTCCATTTATTCCACCTTTCCACATTAATGTGTGCATAGTTTATTTTTATTTAAAATCAGATTTATTTTTATGTAAATTATCTAATTGTTTGATGACTCTCACAATGTTGCTACAACCTATTAAATAAAAATTACCTCTATAAGGACAATATTCAATTATTGATTATTGTCCTTTTTATTACTCAGATTATCTGAGTTGCGTGAGAAGATGTACATAAAGAGTTATGGTATAGATCTATGGATCTGTTTATAAAAAAAAACTGTAATGGCATACAATATTCACAATATAATAATTTATTTGTGCAAATATTAGTTATAAGTTTTAGTAGGGGAGTATGATTTTTTTTTATCAGATTGCTACATGTAAATTCTTTAGGCGTTAAAGTTTAATACTCAAAGGGCTACCCAAATAGTGTGCTAGGCACCCTACCAAAGTTTCTTCACAATCTGATCAATGACAATTGATTTAGTTTTATTATGGTTTTGCTTGCATCTTTGGGAGATGTCGAATGCACAATGCAATGCTTCAATGGTGAAGGAAAATATCGTGAGGAATCTTGAACTCCTGAGAGTTCTCCAAAATGTTTTCAAAGGTGTGTGAAGTCTGCTAATTTACATTTTTTTTTTCAATATTATGAGGGTGTCCCCTTTCATAGAAAGAGTCTTTCTTTGCTACGTCTTGTTTTCTTGGTTTCTGTCATATATGTGATTCATTTGTTTACCTTTTCTTAACAAAAGATAATACAAGTGGGTAGATTTAATTATTGCAATGATTTGACACAAATCATGTCTGCTACTTAGCTCAATAAACATATTTTCTATTAATTCGAGTATTATTTAAACATAATAGTGGCGACGAGGTGAAAATTCAGCGAAAATGGACCATAAAGCTGTAAAGTTTTGTGAGTTTAACCCGAAAATAGACATATGGGATAATTACATTGATCGTTTGAAGTTTTGTTTTGAGGCTAATGGCATCATGCTAGATGGAGCAAAACGAGCTAATTTCTTCACGGTATGTGGAGCAGAAGTGTTTGAAACATTTTTGGCTTTGATTACACCAAGAAAAGCTAGTGATGTTACATTTGTGGAAATTGAAGCTATTTTGACAAAACACTATAGCCCTAAGCCTAACGAAATTTCTATGTCATACAAATTCTATACACGTAATCAGAATACAAACGAAAATGCTTCAGAATATATTGCACAATTGCGAAAAGTTAGCTCAAAATGTAACTTTATGGAATTAGAACGCATGTTACGCGATCGACTGGTGTGTGGCATGAAGGATTGCCATCTGCAGTACGAGCTTCTTAAAAAAGATAACCTTTGCTATCAAGATGTTGTTGATGCTATGTTAGCAGCCGAAACTGCGGGAAAAGACTGTCATATGATTCAGTCATCTATTGGTACCGAAAACAGCAGTGCAAGTACAAATTGTGCACCCGCATCTACACATCAAGGTTCCTCAGTGGAACCCATGGATATTAACGCGGTGCAGTCTAGAACAAATACACGACTATGTTATCGGTGTGGTGATCGGCATGGTGGTGAATGCAGATTTATTAATGCTACTTGCCGGTTCTGCAAAAAGGTGGGTCACATTGAGAAGATTTGCTTATTAAAGAAGAAGTCTTCTAAGAAGAGTATTAACTTCACTCAAGGCGAAGAAGATTTGCATTTGAATGGTATTTACAGTATTCAACATGAGACAAAAGTAGCACCCTTTGTGGTTGAAGTTAAATTAGAAGACATACCTGTAGTACTTCAGGTAGACACAGGCGCAAGTTTTTCATTAGTGAATGAATACACTTGGAAGAAGATTGAACATCAAAACAGACACATTGTTCTTGAACCAGAATCACTGACTTTACGTACATGGACAGATACACCTGTGAGGTTACTCGGCCAAGCCATATTGCAAGTTCAATACAGGGACATCAAATGCACTCTTAATGTAATTATAGCAAAAGGCTGTGGCCCCAATCTGCTGGGAAGGGATTGGTTATCCCCATTAAATATTACATTGAACATTAATTTTTTATCTAACAGTGATCTCATCAACATGGAAAAAATAATTTCTAAATACAGTGAAATCTTTAGAGAAGGACTTGGTACATTTATCAGAAACCCTGTTTCGATACATCTAAAATCTGATGCTACACCTAGATATTTAAAAGCTCGTCCAGTACCTTACACTATCAAAGCAAGAGTTGAAAAGGAAATTGACCGTCTAGTGGCAGAAGGTGTGCTACGACCATTGTCTTTTTCAGAATGGGCAACACCTGTTGTGCCAATTATAAAGAAGTCAGGGGATATCCGATTATGTGGAGATTACCGTAGTACAGTCAACCAAGCTTCTGAAGCTGACACTTACCCGATGCCAACAGCTAATGAAGTATTCGCTACAGTTGCAGGTGCAAAGTATTTTACTACCTTAGACCTTGATCGAGCATATACACAAATAAAAGTTAGTGACAGTTCTGCCAAAGTTTTAACTTTAAACACTTGCAAGGGTCTCTACTCAGTCCATCGGTTACCCTTTGGAGTCAAGGCGCCCTGGAATATTTCAGAGATTAATGACAGCATTGCTAGCAGGAATACAAGGAGTCGCGGTTTTAATTGATGACATTATTGTGAGTGGTTCTACAATGCTTATTATGCAACAACGACTCGAAGCTGTTCTAAATCGTATACAGAAAGCTGGATTCCGTCTTAACAAAAATAAGTGTAAATTTGCTCAGGAGAAAGGGGAATTTTTGGGTTTTGTAATTAATGGAGAAGGTATTCACCCAGCTCCAAGCAAAGTTGAGGCTGTTTTAAAAACTCCAGAACCCAAAAACATACACGAGTTACAGGCGTTCTTAGGACTCTATAATTTTTATGAAAGGTTCATACCTCACAAGGCGACCATATTGGAGCCACTTCACAGGCTACTAGATAAATCACAAACATGGCAATGGACTGAACGTGAACAAGAAGCTTTTACAAAAGCTAAACAGCTGTTAACATTCGATACAACATTAGTTCATTATGATTTGAATAAACCACTGATACTGACATGTGATAGTTCAGAATATGGTGTCGGAGCAGTACTATCACATGTTATGGACGATGGACAGGAACGTCCAGTTGCGATGAGCTCGAGAACATTAAATAAACATGAACGACGATACTCACAATTGGATAAAGAAGCTACAGCAATTATGTTTGGAGTTAAAAAGTTTCATAATTATTTAGCGGGGAGGTCTTTTACAGTAATAATGGATCACAAACCATTACTTGGAATATTCGATCCAAAAAGACCTTTACCAGCTATATTATATTTACCAGCTATATATATATATATCTTTATATATTATTATGTATGTGTTGTATATATGATTATATTCTTATTTTAATGTATTTTGGTATAGTTTGTATCTATTAGAGTGTATGTAAGTATGTTTAATAATTATTATTGTTTTGTAGTCCTATGCACTTATTGCGATACCCCGTCTCTCAGTGCATAATGTTCTCTAGTACAGGTTGCCTGGAAGAGATCACTCTTAGTGATAAGGCCGCCTTTTGTATTAAATTGTTTCTTTACTTATTGTATATTTTTTGATCTTGTATGCAATAAAGTTGTATAAATAAATAAATAAAAATAAAATTATCGCCTCGGTTGACAAGAATCGCCATAGCATTAACAGCCCATGACTACAATATTCTTTACCAACCAGGCACAGAAATTGGTAATGCAGACAGTTTAAGTCGATGGCCATTACCCATCCCTGAGCAAGATGAACAACCTCTTTTTGAGGTACTTCTAATGGCGGAAAATCTAGAAGATTTTCCTTACACTGCGCAAGATATAGCATCTGAAACTAAAAAAGACCTAACACTTTCGCGAGTTGCTCACTTCTTACATTGTGGGTGGCCCAACAAGGTTACTGATAGAGATCTACGGACTTATTGGTTGCATAGATCAGAGTTGTCTATACACGATGGTTGTATATTACTAGGCTGTCGTGTCGTCATACCACAACCTCTTCAACATCCCATCCTACGCATGCTGCATACCACTCATAACGGAATTGTTCACACTAAAGCATTGGCCAGGAGTTATGTGTGGTGGCCACAATTGAATGAGGATATAAATGAACTTGTTAGCAATTGTACTAGTTGTCTAGAAAACAGACATATGCCTCCAAAGTCTTCACATGAGTGGGTCATCCCTTCAAGGCCATGGTCTAGAATCCATATAGACTTTGCGGGGCCATTCATGAATAAAACTTTCTTAGTAGTAGTCGACGCATTTTCTAGATGGCCTGAAGTATTAATAGTAAATAATACTAATACCACAACAGTGATTCACCATTTAAGGAATTTATTTGCAACCCATGGTGTGTGCGAGACGCTGGTCTCGGATAATGACACATCTTTTGTGTCCAGGGAAATGAAGTTGTTTTTACAATCCAACAAAATAAAACATGTGACATCAGCACCATATCACCCATCCACTAATGGTTTGGCAGAACGGATGGTACAGACAGTGAAAGAGAAGTTACGGAAGATGGGTGGATCATGGGAAGTAAAAATTCCAAACATGCTGTTAGGCCTTCGGGTGACTCCTTGCTCTACCACAAATAAGAGTCCTTCAGAACTCTTGATGAACAGACGCCTTCGCACTGTTATGGATGCCTTGCATCCTGATAATATTAAATATAGAAAACAAGAAAATCAAATAGTAAATAACGCCCAAAAGAAAAACAGAGAGACAAATGTAGGACAGAGAGTGATGTACAGGAACTACAGTAGAGGACCAAAATGGCTATCAGGCCAAGTTGTTGAGAAGGATGGTCCAGCTAGCTACAGAGTGCAGGCTGAAGATGGTGCAGTTTTAAGGCGTCACATAGATCAAATCGTTAAAATACAAAATAGCGAGGAAACAAGTGCTACTTGTGATATAAATAGAGACGAATCAGAAGTATCAGAGACAGTGGAAGGTGATAATATTGAACAAAGTGAACAGAATAATGATTTGAAGATGGGTTCAGAAGCAAATATAGAAAATGATCCTATTATAGAAATACCAAGCGCAGAGAAATGGGAAGAGATATTAGGAATACCAAAATCAGCTGAGATTGGTATCCCGGGGGGAAAAATAGAACAAAAAGAAATATTCATGCTAAAGTTCCATATACTAGACTTACTTGTTCTAGTGAAACTGATGATTAATATTGTATTGATTTTAATATTTGATGATATTGCTATAATGTTTGATAGTGATGTTGTTTTCAAAATTGTTTAACTTTAATTAAATTATATTATATACTTGGGGGGAAGGTATGTCATATATGTGATTCATTTGTTTACCTTTTCTTAACAAAAGATAATACAAGTGGGTAGATTTAATTATTGCAATGATTTGACACATCATGTCTGCTACTTAGCTCAATAAACATATTTTCTATTAATTCGCGTATTATTTAAACATAATAGTTTCCTATAATTATCATTTTAATTTTGGTTTATTTTATCATTTTAATAATTCGTCATTTAACAGTCAATCAAATTTCTAGTTTATGATTCGTAAAATTCATATTCTTAAATCTTTTAAAAGGTGTTGTCTCACTTCGAAGCCCGGAGTGCGCAAAATAGGAGAATCGTTCCGGCTTTTGCCAGGAGCAGAGCGACGCGATTTATATGCAAGTGCCATCTATATATGCTCACGATATAAGAGGCACTATGCATCTCTATCGGTCGCTCTATTCCTGGCTAAGTTACATTGGGCCAGCGTTGTGGGGTGGACTATGGCCTACAACCCTTCCATGAGAGGAGAACTGCGCTCAGTAGTGACATCTTGATGGGTTGCTGATGATCATGAATTAGTAGAATATATATTTTTTCAGGTTTGCATGATATGCCTGGACACTGACAACAAGCTGTTTCTAATGAGCAAACACGAATTGGAAGAAGCATATCAACACTTAACTGGAAATCCTGTAAGTTGTTATTTTATCATCAACTATCTTTTGCCCTGCGACTCTGTCCGCGTGGAGTTAGGTCTAAGGCCGCGGCCGCACTGGTAAGGCGACTGGCGACGCGACGCGACGCGACAAACCGTGTGTCCGCATTGCAGCGGCGATGAACGGCGATGCTACTCTCTATCATCCCTGGTCACCACCCTATCTCAAAGAGCGCTTTAAATTCATTTTCTTTATAACTACACCCTGCATTCCCTTTTCGATAACCATCTGAAAATATTCAAATATAACATGTGTTGTTTTTCGGAGTCTCACTAAAAAAGCAGCCGTGATGTGGAATGAACTCCCAGCTGAAATTAGACGAGCTCAATCTTTGACCGTTTTTAAAAGCCATCTCAAGCAACACTATCTTTCCAAGCTTTAAAATAGGGTAGGTACTAATAACATGTTTGTGTGTCATACTTATGATATGTATATTCATAGTGTATGTATATTGTATATATATATATACTTATATATTATTATTTATGTGTTTGTATATATTAATATATTCTTATTTTAATACAGTCAAATGTATAATCTGGTCAGTTTTAACTGTAAAGGTGTAAAGCGGTCATTAGAGAATATAAGAGAGCTTTGTGCGACTTCGGTAATAGTCGGGTTACAAGAAATTTGGCTTCTAGAAAGCGAATTACAATTTCTTAGTACTATTGATTTGGAATTTGGTTGTACGGGAACGTCGGCGGTGGATTCGGCGGCGGACGGCGGGCCTGCTGCGCGGCCGACCGTAGGGTGGTGTGGCGCTTCTTTGGAAGAAAAGTGTGTTTCAAAACGTGTCCGTAGTGCAGTGTGACAACTCACGAGTATGTGCAATAAAAATTGAGCTGGCCAGCGGTCAGTTCTAGTGTTTAGTGTATATATGCCCACGGATAAAGCGATAAACCTCCCGGAATTCACGGATTGTCTGAATACGGTGAGTGCTATCATAAGCAGTGAAAATGTTGAGTCTGCATTTATACTAGGAGACTTTAACGCGCACCCAAACGAACCGTTTTATAACGAACTAATGTGCTTCTGTAACGAATCAGAGTGGACTTGTGCGGACATACAGTTTCTAGGTTTAATGTCAGGAACATACAGTTTTGTTAGTGAGGCCCACGGGTCTAGGCGCTGGCTGGACCACTGTGTGGCGACCAAGTCCGCTCTATCGTCTATTGTTAACTTTTATATAAAGTATGACGTGTTATGGTCAGACCATTATCCCTTAATTATAGAGTGTAACATAGATCATATAAAACCGAAAGTGATTTGTAACAATAAATCAGATGTTAACAAAATAATATGGGGGTGTAGGACACCGGAACAAATTGACTTGTATAATAAGTTATGTAATGAGAGGTTGAGTCTTATCGAACTTCCCAATGAAAGTCTTTGTTGTAATAATTATATCTGTAATGATACAAATCACACTAAACTTATTGATAAATTATACAGTGATATTATTAATATCCTAACGGGGGCTGCCAGTGAATCGAATAGTGTAAACAAGTGCCTCAGGAAGCGTCCTGTAGCTGGATGGAACAGATGTGTGCGTGAAGCTCATAGGGAGGCTAGGTCTGCGTTTTTGATGTGGACATGGTATGGTAAACCTATGAGGGGTCATGTATATGAGGAAATGTTAAACAGCCGAAGAATCTTTAGGTCGCGCCTTAAATGGTGCCAAAACCGTAGTGACCAAATAAAAATGGATATTCTGGCTTCACATCACTCGAAGCACGACTTCCAAAGCTTCTGGAAAGCCACAAAGAAATCTAATGGTAGGCTTAGTCTCCCAGTGAGCGTCGAGGGTGTCAGTGATCATGGTCGTATAGCTGATTTATTTAAGGATCAGTTTACAGTAAAGTCGCCGTTGAGGCCATCACAGTTGGAGGGCGATGGGAAGGCGTGTGGTCAGGAGATTGGAGTCCAATTTACAGTCGACGATGTTTATAAAGTCATTATGTCAATGTCGAGGGGCAAGTCTCCTGGCCATGACTGCCTCAGCATTGAACATTTGTAACACGCTGGTTCTCATCTTCCCAGGGTACTAGCGGTGTTCTATAATCTTTGTATGGGACATTCGTACTTACCTGCAGCATTGATGAAAACTGTGGTGGTACCAATCGTAAAAAATAAAACTGGGGATATCTGTGACAAGTCCAACTATAGGCCGATTTCTCTGGCCACTGTTGTTGCTAAAGTCCTAGACAGTTTGCTTGATACTCAACTTGGTCATTACGTTAACTTGCACGACAATCAGTTTGGTTTCAAACCAGGTTTGTCCACGGAATCAGCCATATTGTGTTTAAAGCAGACTGTCAA
The DNA here is from genome assembly GCA_029955525.1 of Oeneis ivallda. Taxonomy (NCBI): domain Eukaryota; kingdom Metazoa; phylum Arthropoda; class Insecta; order Lepidoptera; family Nymphalidae; genus Oeneis; species Oeneis ivallda. The sequence continues at coordinate 4,252,010 of JARPMR010000021.1, forward strand.
GTATTATACAGAGAGGCGAACGCCTATTTATGCATGTTTTCTTGACCTCTCCAAGGCATTCGACCTGGTCAATTACGACATACTATGGAAGAAGTTGAAAGAGACTGGTGTGCCCAGAAACATCAACGGTATTCTCAAATTTTGGTATGAAAACCAGGTCAATGTCGTGCGGTGGTCGGAAACATACTTGCAGCCATATAGGTTGGAGTGCGGGGTACGACAGGGCGGTTTAACTTCCCCTAAGCTCTTCAACCTATATGTCAATGCACTGATAGAGGCGCTTAGCACCACTCATGTCGGTTGTTATATTGATGGAGTATGTCTTAACATCAGTTACGCAGATGACATGGTGTTGCTGAGTGCTTCTGTTTGTGGCTTAGCAAAATTGTTAAGCATATGCGAAAATTACGCCTACACACACGGATTGACTTACAATGTCAAAAAAAGTGAATGCATGGTCTTTCAGGCCAAGGGAAAATCCTTGCCCTCAACTGTCCCACCCATTAAATTATACGGTACCCCGTTGAAGAGGGTGACTCAGTTTAAATACCTGGGCCATGTGATTTCCTTTGACCTGAAAGACGATGCCGATATAGAGAGAGAACGCAGGGCGTTGTGTGTCAGGGCAAACATGATTGTCCGCAGGTTTGCTCGTTGTTCGGTGCCAGTCAAAATCACCCTTTTTAGAGCATACTGCACCTCCTTTTACACGAGCAGCCTGTGGATCAGTTTATTTATTTATTTATTTATTTATTTACAAGCTTTGAATACCCAGTTTGGGTGTAGCAACAATAGTGTAATTTATTGTGGTAGGGAGACCGATTTTACATATTATGCTTATCCGTATCATTAAAAAAATCATTGATTGCGTAGTAACACTTTTCAATTAGGTACGTTTTTAATTGTTTTATAAACTTTATTTCCTGTTCAATGTTTCTGATGTTGTTAGGTAGATTATTGTAGATTTTTATTGACATTATGTAGGGGCTCGAACTGTGCAGTGCTAATTTTGATAGTGGGAGAATTAATTTGTTTGTATGTCTCTCGGGGAATCGGCGAGTTTTGTCTTCTTTTTTAGTATAAAATTGTATGTTTTTCCTTACGAATTTACACATTTCGAATATATAAATAGAAGTTAAGGTCAAGATTTTCAGTTCCTTGAAGTGAGGTAGGCACGTGTCTGTAGGTTTTATATTTACTAAAATGCGGATGCACTTTTTTTGTAATACAAAGAGATCGTGGACATTTGTACTGTTTCCCCAGAGTATAATACCGTATCGCAAAAATGCGTGCCCATAAGCGTAATACGCGGCTAATGCGGTTTTTAAGTTAGTAGTCCTTTTTAACTCCCTGAGGCCATATATATCAGTTATACGCAGAAGCAGTACAACGCCCTGTGTATACAGTATAATAATGCGTGCTGTTGGGACTGCCTCGATTCTGCAGCGCGTCAGGGATGTTCGCCGACGCTCGTGTAGACTACTTCTACACCACTATGCGAAAGCGGTGCACATCCCTGTTGCGCAGAGTCCGGGCCAGCTCTAATAGCGTCCTGAGGGCACTTGCTGACAGGAGCGATTGTCAGTACTTGAACCACTGTTGCATGGTTCATGTGCTGACAAATCGGTGCCGTCTTAGGTTAAGTTTTAGGTTTTAGTGTTACTAACATAATATAGGTTTAAGTTTATTGTTACTAACACACTATGATCCCAGATGGTCGAAATAAAACATTTTTTTTTAATGTATTTTGGTATAGTTTGAATCTATTAGAGTGTATGTATGTTTAATAATTAATATTATTGTTTTGTATTCCTATGCACTTATTGCGATACCCCATCTCTCAGTGCATAATGTTCTCTAGTATAGGTTGCCTAGAAGAGATCACTATTAGTGATAAGGCCGTCTTTTGTATTAAATTGATTCTTTACTTATTGTATTTTTTTTGATCTTGTATGCAATAAAGTTGTATAAAAAATAAAAAAATATAAATTTCGCGCGTCGCTTATCTGACGCGGCCGCCCCCATCTGTCTCCAGGAGTTAGTTTCAACGAAATCGCCGTCGCGTCGCAGTCGCCTCACCAGTGCGGCCGCGGCCTCAAAGGAACACCTTGTGCAGGATTTTCCTGCAGGACTTCAACTGAAGCCTCAACAGCCTAACTGTTAAGGTGCAGACTGAAGACTGAATTATAGTGTGCCGTCGATGAGTTGAGATGAACAAATATATTAAAGTTCAACTCAGCACGTTTTAGCTGAGTTCAACTGTCAACTGATTGTGATGGTTCTGTGCAGGGACAAAACATTTATTTAAGCAACGTTTGAACTCCTCATTTACATGTTGTTTCAGCCGTGTGACCTGGGAAACCTGAAACAAACACTTTGTGTGCATTGCGCTCAGAGGTTGATCAACTTTAGCAGATTTAGAGACAAGAGCTTGAGAGCCCGAGGGCTGCTGAGGGACTTGGTTCAACAACATGAATTAGTGAGTGCTAAGTACATATCTCTCATTTGCAGCAACACATTTTTGTTTTTATTATTTTTAAAAAGTGTCTCAATAACCTTTTAAATGGGATCATATCATGATTTATATGGGTGAACGCTAACCCGGTGACAGTTGTATGAATTATACTTTATAGTGATGTTCCTTAACCAAATCTATTCAATATTTTTTTAGGTAGGTATAGAGAAAGTCAACTAGGACTATGAGATTGATTTTTCGATCTTCAAGTTTTCACAAGATTAATTTTTTCATTATGCAGTGTCAATCTCTATGGGTAAACATTCTGATGAACGGATCAAGTACCTGCTTAAAGCACATGGTCTTTAACTCCTCTCTGAGAGGAGATCTGCGCTCATCGTGAGCCTTTGAAATCTCTTAAAAAACACTAGAAATACCATCATGTCGCTTCCAAAGTGCAAAAGTTTTTATACTATCTTGTGGGCAGCTGGATGCCAAGCTGATTTAACCTGTGCATCTTTGTTAGAATAGAATATGTCATTTCCACAAAACGTACTACAATTCGATTCATGTCAAAGACGGGCAGACAGAAAGCAGCCCCATTCCCGCCGGCGGCACCCGTTCACGAGCATGACGCATGATCCAGCCATTGCTTCGCTCGACCATATTTGAGGGAATGTAACAACCCGCACCACACGACACCACCACAGAAATGTTTAAAGAGAGCGTGACATACTTAGTCTACCCGTATTAAAGCATCGAATTGAATACTAATATTCAAACACTAATGTTAAGATCCCATGCAACTTTGTCATCAAGAAAGTCATTAACTTTGTAATAACCGCGACTCAGTAAGTGAGTTTTTACGCATTGTTTAAATTTGTGCAGTGGCAAAGCTAGCAATTTCTTCGGAATCTATCTATCTATAATATAATAAAACTGTAACAGGTCCAATTCTGTACATTGAAGATATTTTGAAAATTTTTGTTTGAGGGCACTCTATAATCAATACTGAAGCCAAAACAATTTTTTTTTTAATTTTTTGTCTGTCTGTCTGTATCTTGGCCGCGCATCACGCTGAAACTACTGGACGGATTTAAATGAAACTTGGCACGATTTAAGTTCATACTACGAGGTATAATATAGGATACTTTTAATCCCGAAATTCAGCACGGTTCCCTTGGGAGAGGGGATGAAAGTCAAAATGTGTATTTAGCTGTAATTCATTAAGGCGTATTCCGATTTCATTCATTCTTTTTTTGTTAGAAAGCAGGTACTTTAGAAATTGTCCTGTAATTATTTCAATGTCGTCAATTTAGTAGTTCAGAAATTATAGAAATCACAATCTCCAGTATAAGGTCCAAATAACTTGAACCCCGGAATCTACAGGATACTTTGAATGTACGGCTCATCTTGGCATGCGTATCTTACTTTATCGTATATAGCCATCGTATAGACAGCCCTATGTTGTCAAAGTCAAACTACTCCAAAGGCGTCAGATTTTGCCAAACGATCATTATACCTACATACTACATATTAGGTATGGATGTAATACATCGTATGGACGTAATGTTACAGTGTTTTCCTATATACAATTTAATATTCTAATCATACTAATATTATAAATGCGAAAGTGTGTTTGTTTGTTGGTTTGTCCTTCAATCACGCCACAGCAGAGCCACGGATCGTCGTGATTTTTTGGATGGGTACTATAGTTGAGGACCTGTAGAGTGACATAAGCTACTTTTTATCCCGGAAAATCAAATTGTTCACGAGGGATTTTAAAAACTAAATCCACGCGGATGAAGTCGCGGGCATCAGCTATCATATTATATTACCCCACAAAGGATTGCTAGATTTGCCGTTGCACAAATTTAAAGAATGCGTAAAAACCCACTTACTGAGCTACGGTTGTTACAAAGTTAATGACTTTCTTAATGACAAAGTTGCATCTTAAAATGAGTATTTGAATTTTAGTACGCATTTTTGGAACTTCCCCTCATTGTGGAAAATATATTCTATTCAAGTTGGATGGGTTATATCGGCTTGGCATCCAGCTGCCCACAAGATAGTACAAAAAACTTATTACAATGTAATAGCTACATAATAATATTGTAAAATGATTATTTTGAAAAGAGCAACTGCTGAGTGTCTTGCCTGCTTTTCTCAGCAGAATCTGCTTTCCGAACCGGTGGTAGAGTCATGATGTGTCATAAGAGCCACAAGTTGGCTTACGTGAAATAAATAATTTTGAATTTTGAATTGTCTAAATGTGGTCTGTTCAACTATCCAGTTGATGATGATTATGATAATTTGACCTTGCTTAGTATTAAACTCGTTTGTCAACAGATAACAAGACTTCATATCAAAAGGATAAACCGCAGAAAACACCAATTAAAAAGTAATATGACGGTGACAACGTTGGCACCTGATCATTGTGATTTACACATACTAGAAGACATACAGAGTGAATCAGGATATACGATCTACACATATGTGGTGAAAACTGAAGCAAACGACAAGTTAATGTTGATTGATGAAGACATGGAGGTGATACATGAAGATGATCATGCTGATGGTGTCAATGATGAGTTTGTTGCTCCTAATGAAGAATACTTATCGGTTAGTAGTATAAAGTTAGAAACACAATTATTGGATGATGCTATTCTCAAAGCTCTAAACAGAAAAGCAGCGGTTTCTACACAAGTGGCTGCAACACAGAATATATTAAAGTGCGAAAGTGCCCCCTACCAAGTACCAATGTACATTTTGTTTCAAGGAATTTGTTCTTGAACATGCGTACTTGCAACGTTTGAGCACGCATCTTCAGGAAAGACATATTGATGTATTTGCTGCTGTTTCTGTTTCAAACTCAAACGTTTAAGCACTTTTGTCAACTTGCTGAGTCCATGAGCTGGCTGGATCTGAGGAGAACAAAGTTAGCGACGTAACTCATCGAGTTGCGAGCTGAAGGGGCAATGGGCGGAGCACATAGTTCAAAGAATTGATGCTCGTGGAATTCTATTATAGAACGTCACGCCCATTCCCACAAACGACTTTCGGCCTTTCTTGAGACGTAGTCGAGGAATCACGAGCCTGTTTGGATTTCTCATTTGCCTATCGTGTAAATCACCCTTTTTGTAACTGTACTCCGACTCGCTCAAGCTAGCTCAAGACGGAAGTATAATGAGCTTACTTTTCATTCGGCAGAGCGGCGCCACTGCTGACGACCCTCCACAGCTGTGTGACGACCCTCAACGGCTGAGTGGCGACCCTCAACGGCTGAGTGACGACTCTCAACAGCTGAGTGACGACCCTCGCCTTTTCGCTGACTTGCCTTCCACGTCAGGTGAGATCAGCTTTGTTAGTCATTCAAATAACACTGAATATACATTATTTTTCAACCTTAGAAAAAAAAGCAGGTGATTGATTATATTTGACCGAGCGAAGCGAAGGTCTCTGAGTCTACTTGAGTGAATTTGCACTTGTCTGTCCGTCCGTCCGTCCGTCTGTCAGAGCCTTATAACTTCTGAATTACTGAAATAATTTCTTCAAATTTTAACGTAATATGTAAACCGATGGCCTTCAGCCGAATATTGATTAAAAAGTTATAAAAATCTTTATTTGAGGGGGGCTCTCATAGAAGCGAATGCGAAGTAAAATATTTTTTTATAGCGTTACGTACATAACGTTGCGGTATATCATTTTAAAGATAATTTGGGACCTAGTATAAAAATATTTTTATAGCCTGTTTTTATTCGTTAGTACCTACATAATAATTGAATGTTTTCACTAACGTTTCCTAACCTTTACGGGCTACCTATGTTAAGTTACGTCATTAGGTGTTGCTTTCTGTCAACTTCGTTATTACGAACCTGTACCACAGAATATATAATAGTACTACGTACAGAAGTTTCACTCCTTTGATGTTGACTACTTGCCGGCGCTTTAATAGCCTACGTAATTACTATTAAATAGATAAATCATGGTGTTAAGGGAGCGCACCTTCATCTAGCGCTCCAACAGTCAACCTCACCTGCCCGCGGTGCCCCCTGCTGGTTTACTGACGAGGCTATGGCGACCGACAGATGGCGGTATAACCATCTCATACTAGCTAGACTGAACAAATGGCACAGCCCGGTGTCGGGCAGCAGCGACATCGGCGCGATCAGTCTAGCCCTGCGATGACCAACACGCCTGCCCAGCGTGGTCATTATGGGCAACACCCGAAATGGTAACTCTCACAAGGCCAAGGCCCCTAGTTCCCGGCGGCCTCGCTGTGCCTGACCCTGGCAGCGGTCACGGTAATGGCGGGGCAGGGGGTGCTAAGAATCTCCGGATGAGATTCCGCTGCCAACCCCGACGACTGGACCTGGCGACGTATAACGCACGCACTTTGAGGACTGACGAGAAGATCATCGAGCTGGAAGAAGCAGTGAGCAAGTTGCGCAATGTTATAGGATTGCCTGAAGTCCGAAGAAAGGGGAGGACTCGATAATCCTCAATTCTGGCAACTTGTTCTACTACCGGGAGGGCGACAAACATTCCCAGGGTGGTGTCGGGTTCATCGTCCACAAGTCCCTCGTCAACAACATCGTCGGAGTCAAAAGTGTGTCGAGTAGGGTAGCGTACCTTATACTCAGAATCACCAATCGGTATTCGTTGAAGGTTATACAGGTTTACGCACCGACATCGGCACATCATGACGAGGAGGTGGAGGCGCTGTATGAGGATATATCAAAAGCCATACACGCCTCTACCACTCACTGCAATGTTGTGATGGGGGATTTCAACGCGAGACTGGGTGAACGAAGCGGTGCAGAGACGAGGGTAGGGCAATTTGGTTATGGGCGAAGGAACCAGAGGGGTCAAATGCTGGCCGACTTCATGGAGAAGGAGGGCCTCTTTATGATGAGCTCCTTCTTCAGGAAGCGGCCACACAGAAAATGGACTTGGATGAGCCCCGATGGTTCTACGAGAAGTGAGATTGACTTCATTATGTCGACCAAGCGGCATATATTCAACTAGTAGGGCGCGTGGGTGCGCGGCCCACTAAAGTGGACCGCGGTTTTTCTGTTCATCAATTAGAGTTTCAGGTCTTGATCATTTTTTACCTAAACCCACTCCTTCATCTTTTATACTCTCCAAGATGGACACCTATGAGATTTGTATAGCCGCCATCTTGGTTTTTTTTCAGCCCACTGCCAATTGGATGAGGTTTCGAGTATTTTTTCTTTTAGCAGCCCCGCCTATCTTTAATAACCTGGCTGTGCTCCTCACCCACCTTCCAAACCCACAATCATCATAATATCTCGTAATTTGTCAGAATGAGAATTCTTTTATAAAAACAAATTTTGAAAAGAAACCGTATCAAAGTCTTGCAGTTTCCAATTTCCTCTTCAATATTCGCCATATATTTTATATGGAAAAAATCCGCCATCTTGATTTTTTTTTCTGTTCATCAAGTAGACTTTCGGGTCTTGATCATCTTTTTCCACGAAACCACTCTTCCATCTAGTTTACTCTCCGAGATAGACACTGACGAAGTTTGTATTGCCGCCATCTTGAATCCGCCATCTTGGATTTTTCAGCTCACTGCCAATCGGATGAAGTTTCGAGTTTTTTTTGTTTGAGCACCTCCCACCTATGTTCAATACCCTGGCCGTGCTCCTAACCCACCTTTCAAACCCTCGATCATCAGCTCTCTCCATATTTTATCTCCAAATCATTTGTCAGAATGAGAATTCTTCTATAAAAAAATATTTTGAAAAGGATACTTCAAGTTCTTCAATATTCAAAAAAATCCGCCATCTTGGATTTTTTTCTATTCATTAAATATACCTCTCGATCATCTTTTGCCCAGAAACCACTCTTCCATCTTTTATACTCTTCGAGATAGACACCGACGTTTGTATGGCCGCCATCTTGAATCCGCCATTTTGGATATTTTTTCAACTCTCTGCGAATTGGATGAAGTTCCGAGTGACTTTTGTTCGAGCACACCCCACCTATCTTCAATACCCTGGCCGTGCTCCTCACCCGTCTCCGAAATCCTCAATCATCAGCTCTCTCCATATTTTTCCTCCGAATGAATTTTTGTCCTCTACGAAACCATCGGTGAAAAAAAAATTTCATACAAAATTTTACAGGAGAGGTGATCAATGAGTGAGTCAGTCAATCAGTGAATCAATCAGCCCCAGCAGCTATATATATATTAACTAGCATTTGCTCGGTGCGCGAGCTGCTAAAGCAGCTCGCGGGAAGTGTTTTACTAAAAGTAAGGCGCGTGGGTGCGCGGCCCGCTAAAGCGGACCGCGATTGTTCGGCTTTATTTATTTCGCTCGGTGCGCGAGCTGCTAAAGCAGCTCGCGGGAAGTGTTATTACTACAAGTAGGGCGCGTGGGTGCGCGGCCCGCTAAAGCGGACCGCGATTTTTTTTCTCATCAAGTAGACCTTCGGATTCTGGTCATCTTTTGCCAAAAAATTTGTTCGAGCACACCCCACCTATCTGCAATAAGCTGGCCGTGCTCCTCATTCACAAAAGAAAAAGAAAAAAAAAGAAAAAAAAAAAGAAAAAAAGTTAATGTAAAATGAAAAAAAAGAAAAAGAAAAAAAGCCCTATGAACCTATCAAAATCAATGTCTTGCATAGTTCCCAACTTCTAGTCCCTTCAATATTCCCCATACATTTTGTATGGAGAAAAAAAAAATCCGCCATCTTGAATTTTTTTCCTACTCACCAGGTAGACCTCCGGGTTTTGATCATCTTTTGTCGAGAAACCGCTCCTCCATCTTTTATAGTCTCCGAGAGAGAGACGGACAAAATTTGCCGCCATTTTTTTTCCGCCATTTTGGAATTTTTTTTCAACTCACTGGCAACTGCTCGAGGTTTCAAATGACATTTGGTCGAGCACCCTCCACCTATCTTCTATACCCTGGCCGTGCCCCTCGCCCGTCTCCGAACTCCTCACTCATCAGCTCTCTCCACCTTTCTCCGAGTTACATTCTTTGAGCTCTATACGACACCATGGGTGGAAAAAATTTTTTTCATACAAAATTTTACAGGAGAGGGGTGGAAATTTGAGACGTCACAGCTCGGCCGCCATCTTGTTTTTTTAATTTTTTTCACTTTTTCTGTTAATCGTTTACTAATTTCTACAATAATCCAAAATTTCAAAGAAATCGGTTGGAAAACAAAAGAGTTGCAAGATTCACGTCGGCCGCCATCTTGTTTTTCCGAAATGTCATAATTTTTCCCCACTCGAATCCCCCACCCGGACATATCTCCCCTACATCATTGTATCGTTTTCTGTCTCTTTCTAGGAGAACAATTGTGTCAATGAGTCAGTGAGTGAATCAGTGAGTCAGTGGTAATCGAGCTATATATATTATAACTAGTATTTCGCTCGGTGCGCGAGCTGCTAAAGCAGCTCGCGGGAAGTGTTATTGCTACAAGTAGGGCGCGTGGGTGCGCGGCCCGCTAAAGCGGACCGCGATTGTTCGGCTTTATTTATTTCGCTCGGTGCGCGAGCTGCTAAAGCAGCTCGTGGGAAGTGTTATTGCTACAAGTAGGGCGCGTGGGTGCGCGGCCCGCTAAAGCGGACCGCGATTTTTTTGCTCATCAAGTAGACCTTCGGATTCTGGTCATCTTTTGCCAAAAAATTTGTTCGAGCACACCCCACCTATCTGCAATAACCTGGCCGTGCTCCTCATTCACAAAAGAAAAAGAAAAAAAAAAGAAAAAAAAAAGAAAAAAAAGAAAAAAAGCAAATGTAAAATGAAAAAAAAGAAAAAGAAAAAAAGCCCTATGAACCTATCAAAATCAATGTCTTGCATAGTTCCCAACTTCTAGTCCCTTCAATATTCCCCATACATTTTGTATGGGGGGAAAAAAAAATCCGCCATCTTGAATTTTTTTCCTACTCACCAGGTAGACCTCCGGGTTGTGATCATCTTTTGTCGAGAAACCGCTACTCCATCTTTTATAGTCTCCGAGAGAGAGACGGACAAAATTTGCCGCCATTTTTTTTCCGCCATTTTGGAATTTTTTTTCAACTCACTGGCAACTGCTCGAGGTTTCGAATGACATTTGGTCGAGCACCCTCCACCTATCTTCTATACCCTGGCCGTGCCCCTCGCCCGTCTCCGAACTCCTCAGTCATCAGCTCTCTCCACCTTTCTCCGAGTCACATTCTTTGAGCTCTATACGACACCATGGGTGAAAAAAATTTTTTTCATACAAAATTTTACAGGAGAGGGGTCGGAAATTTGAGACGTCACAGCTCGGCCGCCATCTTGTTTTTTAAATTTTTTTCACGTTTTCTGTTAATCGTTTACTAATTTCTACGACAATCCAAAATTTCAAAGAAATCGGTTGGAAAACAAAAGAGTTGCAAGATTCACGTCGGCCGCCATCTTGTTTTTCCGAAATGTCATAATTTTCCCCAACTCGAATCCCCCCCCCAAACACATCTCCCGAACATCATTATATCGATTTCCGTCTCCTTCTAGGAGAACAACCCTGTCAATGAGTGAGTGAGTGTGTCAGTGAGTGAGTGGTAATCGAGCTATATATATTATAACTAGTATTTCGCTCGGTGCGCGAGCTGCTAAAGCAGCTCGCGGGAAGTGTTTTACTAAAAGTAAGGCGCGTGGGTGCGCGGCCCGCTAAAGCGGACCGCGATTGTTCGGCTTTATTTACTTCGCTCGGTGCGCGAGCTGCTAAAGCAGCTCGCGGGAAGTGTTATTACTACAAGTAGGGCGCGTGGGTGCGCGGCCCGCTAAAGCGGACCGCGATTTTTTTACTCATCAAGTAGCCCTTCGGATTCTGGTCATCTTTTGCCAAAAAATTTGTTCGAGCACACCCCACCTATCTGTAATAACCTGGCCGTGCTCCTCATTCACAAAAGAAAAAGAAAAAAAAAGAAAAAAAATGAAAAAAAAGAAAAAAAAACAAATGTAAAATGAAAAAAAAAAAAAAGAAAAAAAGCCCTATGAACCTATCAAAACCAATGTCTTGCATAGTTCCCAACTTCTAGTCCCTTCAATATTCCCCATACATTTAGTATGGAAAAAAAAAGTCCGCCATCTTGAATTTTTTTCCTACTCACCAGGTAGACCTCCGGGTTTCGATCATCTTTTGTCGAGAAACCGCTCCTCCATCTTTTATAGTCTCCGAGAGAGAGACGGACAAAATTTGCCGCCATTTTTTTTCCGCCATTTTGGATTTTTTTTTCAACTCACTGGCAACTGCTCGAGATTTCGAATGACATTTGGTCGAGCACCCTCCACCTATCTACTATACCCTGGCCGTGCCCCTCGCCCGTCTCCGAACTCCTCACTCATCAGCTCTCGCCACCTTTCTCCGAGTCACATTCTTTGAGCTCTATACGACACCATGAGTGAAAAAAATTTTTTTCATACAAAATTTTACAGGAGAGGGGTCTGAAATTTGAGACGTCACAGCTCGGCCGCCATCTTGTTTTTTTAATTTTTTTCACTTTTTCTGCTAATCGTTTACTAATTTCTACAATAATCCAAAATTTCAAAGAAATCGGTTGGAAAACAAAAGAATTGCAAGAATCACGTCGGCCGCCATCTTGTTTTTCCGAAATGTCATAATTTTTCCCCACTCGAATCCCCCACCCGGACATATCTCCCCTACATCATTGTATCGTTTTCCGTCTCTTTCTAGGAGAACAATCGTGTCAATCAGTCAGTGAGTCAGTGAGTGAGTGGTAATCGAGCTATATATATTATAACTAGTATTTCGCTCGGTGCGCGAGCTGCTAAAGCAGCTCGCGGGAAGTGTTTTACTAAAAGTAAGGCGCGTGGGTGCGCGGCCCGCTAAAGCGGACCGCGATTGTTCGGCTTTATTTATTTCGCTCGGTGCGCGAGCTGCTAAAGCAGCTCGCGGGAAGTGTTTTACTAAAAGTAAGGCGCGTGGGTGCGCGGCCCGCTAAAGCGGACCGCGATTGTTCGGCTTTATTTATTTCGCTCGGTGCGCGAGCTGCTAAAGCAGCTCGCGGGAAGTGTTATTGCTACAAGTAGGGCGCGTGGGTGCGCGGCCCGCTAAAGCGGACCGCGATTGTTAGGCTTTATTTAATTCGCTCGGTGCGCGAGCTGCTAAAGCAGCTCGCGGGAAGGGTTATTACTACAAGTAAGGCGCGTGGGTGCGCGGCCCGCTAAAGCGGACCGCGATTTTTTTTACTCATCAAGTAGACCTTCGGATTCTGGTCATCTTTTGCCAAAAAATTTGTTCGAGCCCACCCCACCTATCTGCAATAACCTGGCCGTGCTCCTCATTCACAAAAGAAAAAGAAAAAAAAGAAAAAAAAAATGAAAAAAAAAAGAAAAAAAAACAAATGTAAAATGAAAAAAAGAAAAAGAAAAAAAGCCCTATGAACCTATCAAAATCAATGTCTTGCATAGTTCCCAACTTCTAGTCCCTTCAATATTCCCCATACATTTAGTATGGAAAAAAAAAATCCGCCATCTTGAATTTTTTTCCTACTCACCAGGTAGACCTCCGGGTTTTGATCATCTTTTGTCGAGAAACCGCTCCTCCATCTCTTATAGTCTCCGAGAGAGAGACGGACAAAATTTGCCGCCATTTTTTTTCCGCCATTTTGGAATTTTTTTTTAACTCACTGGCAACTGCTCGCTCGGTGCGCGAGCTGCTAAAGCAGCTCGCGGGAAGTGTTGTTACTACAAGTAGGGCGCGTGGGTGCGCGGCCCGCTAAAGCGGACCGCGATTGTTCGGCTTTATTTATTTCGCTCGGTGCGCGAGCTGCTAAAGCAGCTCGCGGGAAGTGTTGTTACTACAAGTAGGGCGCGTGGGTGCGCGGCCCGCTAAAGCGGACCGCGATTGTTCGGCTTTATTTATTTCGCTCGGTGCGCGAGCTGCTAAAGCAGCTCGCGGGAAGTGTTGTTACTACAAGTAGGGCGCGTGGGTGCGCGGCCCGCTAAAGCGGACCGCGATTGTTCGGCTTTATTTATTTCGCTCGGTGCGCGAGCTGCTAAAGCAGCTCGCGGGGAGTGTTATTGCTACAAGTAGGGCGCGTGGGTGCGCGGCCCGCTAAAGCGGACCGCGATTGTTCGGCTTTATTTATTTCGCTCGGTGCGCGAGCTGCTAAAGCAGCTCGCGGGAAGTGTTGTTACTACAAGTAGGGCGCGTGGGTACGCGGCCCGCTAAATCTTTTACTTTTTACTCATCAAGTAGACCTTCGGATTCTGGTCATCTTTTTCCAAAAAATTTGTTCGAGCACACCCCACCTATCTGCAATAACTTGGCCGTGCTCCTCATTCACAAAAGAAAAAGAAAAAAAAGAAAAAAAAAAGAAAAAAAGCAAATGTAAAATGAAAAAAAAGAAAAAGAAAAAAGCCCTATGAACCTATCAAAATCAATGTCTTGCATAGTTCCCAACTTCTAGTCCCTTCAATATTCCCCATACATTTTGTATGGGGGGAAAAAAAATCCGCCATCTTGAATTTTTTTCCTACTCACCAGGTAGACCTCCGGGTTGTGATCATCTTTTGTCGAGAAACCGCTCCTCCATCTTTTATAGTCTCCGAGAGAGAGACGGACAAAATTTGCCGCCATTTTTTTTTCGCCATTTTGGAATTTTTTTTCAACTCACTGGCAACTGCTCGAGGTTTCGAATGACATTTGGTCGAGCACCCTCCACCTATCTTCTATACCCTGGCCGTGCCCCTCGCCCGTCTCCGAACTCCTCACTCATCAGCTCTCTCCACCTTTCTCCGAGTCACATTGTTTGAGCTCTATACGACACCATGGGTGAAAAAAATTTTTTTCATACAAAATTTTACAGGAGAGGGGTCGGAAATTTGAGACGTCACAGCTCGGCCGCCATCTTGTTTTTTTAATTTTTTTCACTTTTTCTGTTAATCGTTTACTAATTTCTACAATAATCCAAAATTTCAAAGAAATCGGTTGGAAAACAAAAGAGTTGCAAGATTCACGTCGGCCGCCATCTTGTTTTTCCGAAATGTCATAATTTTCCCCCACTCGAATCCCCCACCCGGACATATCTCCCCTACATCATTGTATCGTTTTCCGTCTCTTTCTAGGAGAACAATCGTGTCAATCAGTGAGTCAGTCAGTCAGTGGTAATCGAGCTATATATATTATAATAATAATAACTAGTAGGGCGCGTGGGTGCGCGGCCCGCAAGCGGACCGCGGTTTTTCTACTCATCAAGTAGACTTTCAGGTCCTGATCATTTTCTGTCAAAAAACCACTCTTCCATCTTTTACACTCCCTGAGATAGACACCTATGAAATTCTTTTATCTGCCATCTTGAATCCGCCATTTTGATTTTTTTTCAGCTCACTGCCAATTGGATGAGGTTTCAAGTGACTTTTGTTCGAGCACCCCCCACCTATCTTCAATACCCTGGCCGTGCTCCTCACTCGTCTCCGAAATCCTCAATCATCAGCTCACTCCATAATTTTCCTCCGACCTTCGAGTTTTGATCATCTTTATCCAAAAAACCACTCTTCCATCTTTTATACTCACCGAGATATATGCCGATGAAATTGGTATGGCCGCCATCTTGAATCCGCCATTTTGAATTTTTTTTGCTCACTGACAATTGAATGAGGTTTCGAGTATTTTTTGTTTGAGCACCTCCCACCTATCATTAATACCCTGGCCGTGCTCCTCACCCACCTTCCAAACCCTCAATCATCATATCTCATCATTTGTCAGAATGGGAATTCTTCTACAAAAACAAAGTTTGAAAAGAAAACTTATCAAAGTATTGCATAGTATCAAACTTCTAGTCTCTTCAATATTCGCCATTTATTTTGTATGGAGAAAAAAAATATCCGCCATCTTGAATTTTTTTTCTGTTCATCAAGAAGACCTTCGGGTCCTGATCATCTTTTGCTAAAGAAGCACTCTTGCATCTTTTATACTCTTCGAGACAGACACCGATGAAATTTGTATGGCCGCCATCTTGAATCCGCCATTTTGGAATTTTTTTCAACCCACTGGCAATTGGATGAGGTTTCGAGTGACTTTTGTTCGAGCACACCCCACCTATCTTCAATACCCTGGCCGTGCTCCTCACCCGTCTCCGAAATCCTCAATCATCAGCTCTCTCCATATTTTTCCTCCGAATGAATTTTTGTCCTCTATACGAAACGATCGGTGAAAAAAAAAATTTTCATACAAAATTTTACAGGAGAGGTGATCAATGAGTGATTGAATCAGTCAGTGTCTCTGTGATTAACATGGTGAAAACCGGGAGCGATCACCGTATGGTAAGAGGCACATTGAATATTAATGTGAAGCTGGAAAGGGCTAGACTGGTGAAGTCAACTCTCCGACCCTCTCGTGCTCAGATCCAAAACCCCGAAAACTTCCAACTCGAGCTGCAGAACCGATTTGATTGCCTCGCAGACTGCGTTTCTGTGGACGATCTAAACAACAGGTTCGTGGAAACTGTCCATACTGTGGGGGTCTAAGTTCTTTAAGACCCATCGCAGGAAAAGAACCGAAAGGTTCTCTGACCATACTCTCAAGCTCATGGAGGAGAGAAAAAAGATGAGGCTGCAGTCATCGGTAGACGCGGCTGCCTACCGGCGGATTAATAGGCAGATCTCTAAGGCACAAACTCGCGACCTTCGGGTCTTTAATACCAAGTGTATTAAAGATACCATCGAGCGGAACAAAGGCTCAAAAGTGTTCCCGAGAGATCTGTCTATCGGACAGAGCCAGCTGAAGCGGCTTAAAACTGATGACGGTCGTCTCGTCTCTTCTCGTCCTGAGATTTTGGGAGAGGTCGAGAAGTTCTATGGGCAGTTATATACCACGACACAAAAACCTGTTGGATATTTGGCCAAAGATCCCAGAGCCAAACTGACCCGACACTATACCGAAGATATCCCGGACGTCAGCCTATACGAGATTAGAATGGCTCTCAAACAGCTCAAGAACAACAAGGCGCCAGGTGATGACGGAATCACTGCGGAACTCCTGAAAGCGGGTGGAAAACCGGTACCTAAGATCTTTTCGATTCGATTTTCGAAGCGATTGTTCAATTCCGTCATTCACGAGGGTATAACGCCGGAAGCATGGCACAGGAGCGTGGTGGTCCTGTTCTTCAAAAAGGGTGATAATACCTTGCTGAAGAATTATAGACCCATCTCGCTGCTGAGTCATGTTTACAAGTTGTTCTCGAGAGTCATTACGAATCGTCTCGCTCGTAGGTTTGACGACTTCCAGCCTCCCGAACAAGCCGGATTCCGAAAAGGCTTTGGTACCATAGATCACATTCATACGCTGCGGCAGGTTATACAAAAGACGGAAGAGTATAACCGGCCACTTTGCTTAGCGTTTGTGGACTATGAGAAAGCCTTTGATTCGGTGGAAACTTGGGCTGTATTGAGGTCGCTGCAGAGATGCCGGATCGACTACCGGTATATCCAAGTGTTGAAGTGCTTGTACGAAAACGCCACTAAGTCAGTAGGTATACAAGACCAGACTGCGAGACCAATCCATTTGCAGCGTTGAGTGCGACAGGGAGATGTAATCTCCCCGAAGTTATTTACCGCTGCGTTGGAGGACGTCTTTAAGCTTCTGGATTGGAACGGACTTGGCATTAACATAAACGGCGAGTACATCACTCACCTGCGATTTGCCGATGACATAGTAGTCATGGCAGAGACTCTGAGAGATCTCAATACAATGCTCAATGATCTCAGCAGGGTTTCTCAACAGGTGGGCCTGAAAATGAACATGAGCAAGACGAAAATCTTGTCCAATGCTCATGCTCCGCTCCACCCAGTAATCGTTGAGAACTCTGCGCTCGAAATTGTAGACGAGTATATATACCTGGGACATACAGTCCAGCTAGGTAGGTCCAATTTCGAGAAAGAGATTAACCGCCGTATCCAACTCGGCTGGGTAGCGTTCGGGAAGCTCCGAGATGTCTTCTCGTCCAAAATCCCTCAGTGCCTGAAGACTCAAGTCTTCGAACAGTGCGTGTTGCCAGTGATGACTTACGGATCCGAGACATGGTCGCTAACTATGGGCCTCATAAGAAGGCTCAGGGTCACCCAGCGAGCGATGGAAAGAGCAATGCTCGGTATATCCCTGCGAGATCAAATCAGAAATGAGGAGATTCGTAGGAGAACCAAAGTCACCGACATAGCTCAGCGTGTCGCAAAACTGAAGTGGAAATGGGCGGGGCACATAGTTCGAAGAACTGATGGTCGTTGGGGTCTCAATGTGTTGGAGTTGCGATCCCGCACCGGTAAACGCAGTGTTGGCAGACCCCCCACCAGGTGGACCGACGACATCAAACGAGTCGCAGGGAGCCGCTGGATTCAAGCGGCGCAAGATCGAAGCCTGTGGAAGTCCATGCAGGAGACCTTTGTCCAGCAGTGGACGTCTATAAGTTGATAAAGAAGAAAGAAGATAAATCACGCACGCAAGCTAAATTAGACTTTATCGCTCAGCACGAGCGTCCATATTGCTTTGGATCTTTTCGCTTTCCTACGTAACGGACAATGTTACGTGGTTGCCTGGGGCTGTCAACAAAGAGTAAAAAATTCAGTAGGTATAACTTTTAACTATTTATTTATTTTACATCAGCTGTTTAACTTTAATATAATGTGTTTAAAGATTATTTCTGTCTTTAAATTAACGATTGTTAAATTTAAGGGTTGAAAAAACTCCAAGGCAAACATATAATTTTAGTAAATATTGGGAGGGGAAACATGGACATGGATTCATAAAATTAATATTATTTAATAAGTAACGTATAAAATGATAAATTAGAATCCTTTTCTGTGCTCATCATTAAGCATCCATCCACAGAACAATTTATTATGGTAGCAACGACTTTTTGCCATTATTTCATTGGATAGATACCTATTTTAATGTTTACAACTATTTTATCTTATAACAAATATACTAAACACTAAACGTAAACTATTTAAATAAATATTTACAAAAACTATTTACGTAATCAATGTTAAATTCAGTAGTACGTCACTCGCCTAGAGCGCGCTAGCCCCGACCGCGGATTCAACCTGAGGGTGCGCGCGATTGTAGGTATTTAAATCGCGTAAGTACCAAGAGTGACACAGGCCTGCCTGTACGGGACACCTAAAAGGACATTGGGACGGATGTTATGACTAAGGATTGTATTTAGGGGCTACCTACGTAAAGAGACTCATACTTAGGGGATGATTTAGGTATGTTTGGTGAAAACGGGCATAATAATAATGCCAGTTTTGGTCGTCATGTATCGATTGAATGAATAATTAAGGGATACCGTTACCGCGAGGTCTCAGTTCGGGACGAAGCACTAGTTATGTATGTATGTACCTATATGGCCAAGCATTACTTTTTACAGAGTTGTTTATATTATTATTTTTTTATTGGATAGGTTGAACCTCGAAATTAGACATTTAAAGAAAGATATATTTCACCTCTAAGGGTAGCCGCGAACGGTTTTGCTGTTTACCGATTCTATCACGCATAACATTACGCTGGGCCATCCGTTTTCTATGATTATTTTTTATGGCTATTATGTTTGTATGTATGTAATGACTCAAAGTAAAATGACACAGACCTCGTTATCCTGCTTCCCATTTGTTAGGGGCGTCAAGCGTAAGTTTGTCGCGTATACCCACAGCTAAAGGATATTACTTTCCTTCTGGTGAAATCTGATAAAGAGCTGTAGAAAAGTCCACTCGTGCGAGCCAGAGTTCCTTTCATTCCGTCTCAACTACTCGTTTATCATATTATCAAGCAAAGCCATAAGTACCAAGAAATATAAATAACGTTTCGTTGCAGTCGCTCTGCCCGCGAGCCGTGCGACGAATAACGAAACGAAAGTGCCTCCAGCTGAAGAAGACGACTCACACGACGAACAAGACGTGCCTGCGAGTGGTATTGCCGCGGACGATGTCAGCTGTCAGGCGACTAGTCAGAATAAAGCTCCTACGACACTGAAAAACCCTAATAACTTATCAACTTTACAAAGTAAAACATTTTGTTCAAATAATGACGTTAATGTACCGTATAATAGTTCACCAGCGAATGTTGAGAGGAAATTGTTTTCCTGTGACGTTTGCCCAAAAATGTTCAAACAAAAACGTTTCTTGATAAATCACATAAAAACTCATTCTAAAGTGATGCAGTTGAATTGCAAGGTTTGCCAATACAAATGTAAATATGAAAGTACTTTGATGAGGCATATGCACGTTCACACTGGCGACAAGCCTTATGCTTGTAAGCTATGTAAGTATAAATGTTCACGAAAGAGTGATTTAGTAAAACACATAAAAACTCACACTGGCGACAAGCCTTATGCTTGTGAGCTATGCAAGTATAAATGTTCACAAAAGAGTAGTTTAATAAGTCACATGAGAACTCACACTGGCGACAAGCCTTTTATTTGTAAGCTATGCAAATATAAAAGTTCAAACAAGAGTCATTTAATAAGTCACATGAGAACTCACACTGGCGACAAGCCTTATGCTTGTGAGCTATGTAAGTATAAATGTTCAGAAAAGAGTAGTTTAATAAAGCACATGAGAACTCACACTGGCGACAAGCCTTATGCTTGTGAGCTATGTAAGTATAAATGTTCAAACAAGAGTCATTTAATAATTCACACGAGAACTCACACTGGCCACAAGCCTTATGCTTGTGAGCTGTGTAAGTATAAATTTTCACAAAAGGGTCATTTAATAAGACACATGAGAACTCACACTGGCGACAAGAGAAATCCTAACTCTAAAAAGCGAACTTCAACGTAATGACATTGTCTTTAGTATGTTCCCGGTCTGGCTGACGCTACCCATGCACTCACTACGGTCCACTCATCAATGAAAAGTTCGGATCACAGTTGTACACACGTCGGGCCCATATCACTGTTCCGGCGGCAGCTACGGCCCGGCGTCGCACTGCGCGTCTCCCTCTAACGCTGCCTCCCTCGCGCACTCATGTAAGGCAACACCCGCCGCAGCCCGCACTCGGCCGTCCATCTCTCGGCCGATCTGCCGCGCGCCCTCGCGCCCTCTACTCGTCCTCGGAGCACTAGACGTTCAGTCGAGACATCGACGCGTCGTGACGCGGGACCCCACACGGCCTTCGACAGTGGGCTCGTTGCTCCGGACATTCATTCCAAGACACTCAACATGCTTCTGCAGCAAAGTAACATCAGTTAACATTAAAAATGTTAGGCATCTAAGCCAGCGCGTTCTTTTGTGGAATACAGGATGTTAGGCCTTGCTTAATGCCTTGAACGCAATTACAAATGCAACTCATCTCGGAAATGTAGGTTACCAATATTGTATATTTTGAGCACGCAATGTATCGCGAACCTACACCCGCATTAGGTACAACGCGTCGCAAGCGGTGGTTTGTGGGTACTTAGGCCGATTATTATTTAGGTACATATTATTTAATTAAAACTATTATTTAGTTAAATATAAAACATCAATAAACTATTAATTACTACATTTTGTATATTTTCTGTTCATGTTGATAGATGATCTTTCACTCGTTATTAATTAATAAATTCAATGTTTTCACTAACGTTCCCTAACCTTTACGGGCTACCTACATATATTGAGTTAGGTGATGATTTCTGTCAACTTAGTTATCACGAACCTATATGGGTCACCTAAACGGACATTGAGACGGATGTTATGACCTAAGATTGTATTTAGAGGCAATCTATGTAAAGAGACTCCTACTTAGGGGATGATTTAGGTATGTTTGGTGAAAACAGGCATAATAATAATGTCAGTTTTGGTCGTCATGTATCGATTGAATTAATAATTTTATTTTATTTAAAAGATTATCAACCGAGCTGAACTTGACTACTAGTGTCCTCTTCTTGCGCTAGGAGTAGGCAGGTGCGACTATATTGTTTCGGGTCAGGGCCGAACCTCCGACCTTTCAATCCTCACCTTTATCTGTTGGGCTAAAAAGGTGAAAATTGACATTTGCATATTACCATTTTGTAAGCAATTTGTGAACATACTTAGGTTTAGGATTGGTAGTCGCTTCGCACCTACTAGATACCGTCGGCGTACTAGTAAACTGTGGCAATACATAGTACGCCTGAACTGGCGTACTGTGCGCCGTGCGCGTATCCACCAGTGTTTGTAGTTTTCGTTTTGACGCTTTGTGTTCAGGAAGTGCGGTAGGTATCTAGCGACTACCAATCCTAAATCTGTGTTAGTGAATATGTTAATGTGTGAAATCGTATTAAGTAGGTTTCTAATCTGGTCGGTTATGTTTCGTACATATCTAAATGTGTGGACAATAAGCAACAAGTTGACTCTATATATACTGATTTCAGCAGTGCATTCGATAAAGTGGACCACAACATTTTAATTTTAAAACTATGTGCGTATGGGATTCACGATCCCTTACTTTCATGGTTTAGTTCTTACCTTGCAAATAGAGTTCATAGAGTCTCAGTCAAAGGTTATACATCAGATCCCTTTATCGCGTCGTCAGGTGTGCCACAAGGTTCTCACTTGGGACCAATCCTGTTTTTGTTATTCATCAATGATATAACAAACAGCATACGCTATAGTAAATGTTCTATATTTGCCGATGATCTTAAGCTATACCGTGAAATAAAATCCATTGAAGACAGTCATCTATTACAAGATGATCTCAACTCTATTGTAGACTGGTGTGCTAAAAATAGAATGACTCTTAACGTTTCCAAATGTGCGCACATAAAATTCACCCGTAAAAAGAACATACTAGGAACTGGCTACTTTATTCACAACCATCAGCTTGAGGAGGTTTCAGTCATCAAGGATCTCGGTATTATGATCGATAGTAAGCTTACATTCAAGGAACACATCAACCAAATAGTCTCCCGAGCGTGGAAGCTACTGGGTTTCATTAAACGTAACACGAGTGACTTTAGGACAGGGTTGCACAGACTTATGAAGACTAGGGGCCACTCGGGCAAATCATGAACTGATGGCGGGCCGGCCGCCAGAAGTATAGGTAATTAAAGACAATAAAGAATTGATAATAATTTATTAAAATTCAAAAAGAATTTATTAATTTGAAGCGTGGCACTGCATAGTGCTTACAATCTTTTTTATATTTGGCTCAAATTTACTTGTAGCAACACGTAAAACTGCTTCCAAACTTTAATTTGCAAGGCGATTTCGATTTTTTGTTTTATTATTATTTAGTATTGAAAAAGTTTGTTCACATATATAGGTAGAACCAAATAAGCTGGCACATTTCAGAGCGTTTATGCGCAACTTTTCGTACATATTTTTATCAATGCAGCGGTAAAAGTTCAGCAAGTCTCCTTCGTTGAATTTGTTGCGTAAATCTTGATCGTTTTGAATGTCGATAATTTCTAACTGCATTGACTCTGGCGCATTTTCAACTGAAATCGTGAAAGGATTGCTGAATAATATGTCCAACAGAGGTTTCACTTTTTTAAACTCCGAAAATCTGTCTTGAAAAGATTGAACTTTTCTACATAACTGAAATTAATCGCAGTTTTGTTGAATTTTTCAGCCATTTTCTTATAATTCGGAAAATGATTGTAATTTCCAGAATTCAATTGTGATCTGAAAAGTGTCAGCTTGCATTGAAAGGATGATACATGAGCGTAGAGCTGGGATATCAGTTGATTTTTGCCTTGAAGCCGTGTGTTCAAGACATTCAAATGATTTGTAATGTCAACTAAAAAAGCCAAATCACACAACCAATCAGGATTTTTAAGTTCCGGGACATCACTTTGCTTTTCCGCCAGAAATATTCCAATTTCTTCTATTAAATTTAGAAATCGTTCCAGTGTCAATCCACGGCTTAGCCACCTTACTTCTGTATAATACAGTAAATCTCCGTATTCGCTTTCGATGTCATCAAGGAATTGTTTGAATTGTCTGTGATAGAGTCCTCGTGATTTTATGAAATTTACAGTCGAAACTACCACTTTCATGACATTTTAAAATTCAATTTTTTTAGAACAGAGGGTTTCTTGGTGTATAATGCAGTTTCGAGATCTTCAGCGTTTATGTCTTTTCCTTGCAGATGCTTTTTCAGCAAAGTAACTAGCCCGGAATTGACACCAATCATCGAAGGAGCACCGTCAGTCACAACTCCCGATAATTTTGATAAGTCCAAATCAGTTTTTGAACACTCATCCAAAAGTACATTGAGTATATCAACTCCTTTGGTTTGACCTTTCAATGAACACATTCCGAATAACTCTTCTAAGACTTCAAAATCTTGATTAAGACTCTGGAAGCTTCGTGTATCTACTCGTACCTACGCGAGCAATCGGGAATTCGGGACTATTGCTATCTCGCTTGCTCACACCGCGCTAGAAAATTCTTGATTTCTCTACTATTTTGAACTTTATATAAAGGCGGCAAGCGATGTTACTTGACTTAGCATTTTTGGGCGCTAGATTCATATAGCGCGCGCCCGAGATTCAAATTACTTTTCGAACATATTTTTTTTTGGTTTTATTCTGGAATAGAATTAAATATTCTTCGAATGTACGAGAGTATTATTTTTGCTGTCGGCGGGCCACCAGTATACGACCGGCGGGCCGCATGCGGCCCGCGGGCCGCGGTCTATGCATCCATGCTTTAGGAGAACCGACTGCATTATAAAAATATTTAATGCACTAGTGCGTAGTATCCTGGAATACGCAGTCCCGGCATGGAACCCGCACTACAAAATCCACACTGCAAGAATAGAGCGAGTTCAACGCTCCTTCACGAGGTACCTAGCCTTCAAAGACAACTCTTGTCCTTACAGAGCTGACTATGACACACGCTTGAAACATTTTAAAATCCAATCCCTGGAAAAACGCAGGTTGGTGACTGACCTCATAACACTTTATAAAATAGTCCACAGCACCTTGGATTCCCCTGACCTGTTGTACCACGTCAGCATTCATGTCCCTCGACGACCCTCTAGACATCCTATCAAAAACATCTTCCAGCCCCACTTCTCTAAATCTAACCTAGGCAAATTCGCCCCAATAAATCGAATTATTAATGCATACAATAACTCGACGTGCCCTGACATTGACATATTCCATGATAGTTTGTTTAGCTTTAAGAAAAGATTGTACATATCAGCATGAATAATTTATGTTAATATCATCTAATTCAAATTAATAATATCTATTCCTTAGCTTTGACATTGTAAATATTTAATAACTGTATCTTGCTAGCTATGACATTGTTAATATTTATTGATTATTTAAAATTTTGATCGGTTTGTAATTGTAAATTGTAAATATTTAATAACTGTATCTTACTATCTATGACATTGTTAATATTTATTAATTATTTAAAATTTTGATCGGAGTTACCCTGGCAATGTTGAATATGCCTATAATTTGGTAATTTGTTACAGCATTAGAATTTATTAAGCACATTGTATTATTTAAAGTGTATATTGCAATTTATCGCTGGCATATCTATATAAATAAATAAATAAATTATTAGGGTGTCAAATTAACTTATTTATCTGTGTAATTTTAATAAAAACCTTGAGAGGTGGTAAGGGACACCCGGATGGAACGAAGTTCCTTTCGATTAATTAATTTGGCATTGTGTTCAATATTTTCACACTACAATATTAGATCTCCGTAGTCCGTAGCCTTGTGGTTTCTACAGTCGCTAAACAGTTAAAGGTCGATGGTTCGAATCCCAGCTCGACAGACTGAATTTTCAATTTTATTTTAAGTAATTTCTACACGTGGAATTTTTCCCTAATTATTTAGGGTTCCGTACGCAAAGGGTACCAACGGGACCCTATTACTAAGCCTACGCTGTCCGTCCGTCCGTCCGTCCGTCTATCAGCGGGCTGTATCTCGTAAACCGCAATAGATAGATGATATTTTCACATATTATGTATTTCTAATTTCTATTGCCGCTATAACAACAAATAATAAAAATTAAATTAAATTAAAAAAATTAAATTAAAATTTTTCCATGGGTACATGGAAATATTTTTATTTAATTTTTTTAACGGAACCTTAAAAGAGCGAGGCCCGATTCGCACTTGGCCGATTTTTTATTTTTATTATTAATTCATTAAATAATAAATTAATAATAAAAATAAAAAAAAATTAGGGAAAAATTCCACATGTAGAAGTTATTTAAAATAAAATTGAAAATAGAAAATTCAGTCTGTCGAGCTGGGATTCGAACCATCGACCCTTGACCTTTATGCGACTGTAGAAACCACAAGGCTACGGAGATCTAATATTGTACTGTGAAAATATTGAACTCAATGCCAAATTCACATTCAAATAAGTGTCGGTTTCAAAAAAGTGTGGATCCGCCTTGCCCCCTTCCGCACCGCGCGATAAGGAACTACGTTCCAATTATTATTCATTTACTGTTTAATCAAAATATTACAACTTAATACAATAAATACCTAATATTGTGTATCTATAGGAGTGCATTCTTCTATAATAAAAGAATAATGTATTAACAAAAGTGTTATTATTTGTTTTCCGCCACGAAACAACAGCAGGTACTCAGTCGATACATGTTCAGGCCTACCGCGAAATGAAGGAGACGTGTGAGGGACCTGCTAGCGAGAACTTTGTAAAGAGGTTGCACTTAGTGCCTAACGAAATTACTAATACCACTTATCTTGAAAATGGTGGGTCACCGATGTTGTAGTTTAGAGCACGCAATGTATCGCGCACAATGCGGTCACAGCGCTCTGCGATCTGTGACACTGATGCCTCTGCGAGCGGCGGTTTGTGCTCTGACCGAGTCACGGAGTGCTTTGACCTTATGAGAAGCAGCTAATCGCGCGGTTATGGAAGTTTGAATATACATTGCTGTTTGAAATATCGCCATTTGTTGTTTTTCAATTTAAATAAAATTGAAATAGATTACATAGTCGATTCCATGTTGTAATTAATAAAAAAAACATTGCCAAAGTCATGATAAGGTCGATGAAAACTGCCAAGTTCCAACGCTGAAACTCAACTCAGTATCATGCGCTTCTGTCTGTCCCCCTGGCCCGGCCCCTCGGGGGAACGGATAGAAATAACAAGTTCGATCTGTCCCCCTGTTACCGACGAGGGTACCGATCGAACTTCTGAATCCCTGGTTTCAGTTTTCGTTAGCAAGTCCTTAACATTACATACAGGAGTTGGTATACCTGCCACATAGTAGTCTGCGTTGCCAGGGGGTCAACTATGTCTGGGCAGGTTTAAGTTTTAATACCTATCAATTTTGCACTTCTCCTTCTTCTTCTTTATCAACCGATAGACGTCCACTGCTGGACAAAGGTCTCTTGCATGGACTTCCACAGGCCTCGGTCTTGCGCCGCCTGAATCCAGCGGCTCCCTGCGACTCGTTTGATGTCGTCGGTCCACCTGGTGGGGGGGTCTGCAAACACTGCGCTTCCCGGTGCGGGGTCGCCACTCCAGCACCTTGGGACCCCAACGACCATCAGCTCTTCGAACTATGTGCCCCGCCCATTTCCACTTCAGTATCGCGACTCGCTTAGCTATGTCGGTGACTCGGTTCTCCTACGGATCTCCTCATTTCTGATTCGATCCCGCAAGGACACTCCGAGCATAGCTCTCTCCATCGCCCGCTGAGCGGTCCTGAGCCTACTTATGAGGCCCTTAGTTAGCGACCATGTCTCGGATCCGTAAGTCATCACTGGCAACACGCACTGAGGCACTGAGGAATTTTGGACGAGAAGACATCTCGGAGCTTCCCGAACGCTGCCCAGCCGAGTTGGATTCGGCGGTTGATCTCTTTCTCGAAATTGGACCTACCTAGCTGGACTGTGTGTCCCAGGTAAATATACTCGTCGACAATTTCGAGTGCAGAGTTCTCAACAATTACTGGGTGGAGCGGTGCATGAGCATTGGACATGATTTTCGTCTTGCTCATGTTCATTTTCAGGCCCACCTGTTGAGAAACCCTGCTGAGATCGTTGAGCATTGTATTGAGGTCTCTCAGAGTCTCTGCCATGACTACTTTGTCATCGGCAAATCGCAGGTGAGTGATGTACTCGCCGTTTATGTTGATGCCAAGCCCGTTCCAATCCAGAAGCTTAAAGACGTCCTCCAACGCAGCGGTAAAGAGCTTCGGGGAGATAACGTCTCCCTGTCGCACTCCACGCTGCAAGTGGATTGGCCTCGTAGTCTGGGCCTGTATACGTACTGACATTGTGGCGTTTTCATACAAGCACTTCAACACTTGGATATACCGGTAGTCAATTCGGCATCTCTGCAGCGACCTCAACACAGCCCAAGTTTCCACCGAATCGAAGACTTTCTCATAGTCCACAAACGCTAAGCAAAGTGGCCGGTTATACTCTTCCGTCTTTTGTATAACCTGCCGCAGCGTATAAATGTGATCTATGGTACCAAAGCCTTTTCGGAATCCGGCTTGTTCGGGAGGCTGGAAGTCGTCAAACCTACGAGCGAGACTATTCGTAATGACTCTCGAGAACAACTTATAAACATGACTCAACAACGAGATGGGTCTATAATTCTTCAACAAGGTATTATGACTCTTTTTGAAGAACAGAACCACCACGCTCCTGTGCCATGCTTCCGGCGTTGTGCCCTCGTGGATGACGGAATTGAACAATCGCTGAAAGATCTTAAGTACCGGTTTTCCACCCGCTTTCAGGAGTTCCGCAGTGATTCCGTCATCACCTGGCGCCTTGTTGTCCTTGAGCTGTTTGAGAGCCATTCTAATCTCGTATAGGCTGACGTCCGGGACATCTTCGGTATAGTGTCAGGTCAGTTTGGCTCTGGGATCTTTCGCCAAATCTTCAACAGGTTTTTGTGTCGTGGTATATAACTGTCCATAGAACTTCTCGACCTCTCCCAAGACCTCAGGTCGAGAAGAGACGAGACGGCCGTCATCAGTTTTCAGCCGCGTCAGCTGGCTCTGTCCGATAGACAGATTTCTCGCGAACACTTTTGAGCCTTTGTTCCGCTCAATGGTATCTTTAATACACTTGGTATTAAAGACACGGAGGTCGCGAGTTTGTGCCTTAGAGATCTGCCTATTAATCCGCCGGTAGGCAGCCGCGTCTGCCGATGACTGCAGCCTCATCTCTTGTCTCTCCTTCATTAGCTTGAGAGTATGGTCAGAGAACTTTTCGGTTTTTTTCCTGCGATGGGTCTTAAAGAATTTAGACCCCACAGTATGGACAGTTTCCACGAACCTGTTGTTTAGATCGTCCACAGAAACGCAGTCTGCTAGGCACTCAAATCGGTTCTGCAGTTCGAGTTGCAATTTTGCACTTGAAAAATACATATTTTAAAGTGCAGAGCTATTCGTATTTGCGATATTGACTTTTGTTTCATGGAGACAAGACTCGTGTGTTTTGTTAGGGTTCCGTACCAAAATGGTAAAAGTCGAATCCTTATGGTGAGACTTTCTCCGTCTCCGCTAGGAGTAATAGTGTTCTGTGTTCTCCGTCCGTCCGTCTGTCACAGTCGATTATTTTAGTAACTATTAAAGCTGTCGATATGGAATAGTTGCATAAAATACTGGTTCAACATCATGGAGTAAAAGAAATCGAATATTATTTTTAGTACGTACTATAGCTACTACCTATCAAAGGGAATATTAGATCTGACTACGTGTTAGCTATGTTCCAAAAGTGCTTGCCTGCAGTCTGCACGCATAGGTACCTACTTTACCTATTTTTGATATATTTCATTCTATGTTTATCCTTTTATGCGAATGTGTAGCCATAACCGTCTCTCTTCTTTTTATATGAATAGCGTGCAAACGAGCTGGCGGGTCACCTGATGTTAAGTGATTATCGCCGCCCATGAACATCTGTAGCACCAGAGGCACCACCAATGCGTTGCCGGGTTTCAGGAATTGTTGGTTCGCCCCTTGAATAACCCCATGTTGTAATTAAGCGGGAACACCGTCGACGGAAGTTGGTATCTCTTGTAATACAGGAGACAGAGACGGCTAGGGCGCCATTCAACAAACTTCGCCTCGTGGGAACGCCGCACCACCTCCCGCCCTTTCGTCGCCTGCATGCGGCGCGTACTTCAGTGTGCGTACATTTTTTGTATTTAAAAAAAAACTTTTTTATTTTCGAATTGAAAATGGTTAAGTATAAGTTTTCATAGACATCCCAATAATCTATATAACGTATAGTTATGATAGTCCACGATGGCGGGCCGCGGGCGGCGGCGGGGTGCGGGGTGCGGGGTGTGAGCGTGCGGCAGTTGTTGGTCGACGGGCAGCAGCTGGGGCAACGAGCTCGGTAGTAGCTCTTTACATAATATTATATCAGTCCGCACCTTTAACCGTCGGGCTATTGAGGCTTAATAACTAAGATAAATATAAATACCTGTGTATCTAGTTTTAAAAAATTGATTCGGTCATATGTACGGAACCCTAAAAGAGCGAGGCCCAACTCGCACTTGGCCGATTTTTTTTATTTCGTTTTGGTGACCTCCCTGTGACGCATTGGTGAGCGCTGTGGTCTTATGACTGGGAGGTCTGAGGCTCGATTCGGGATTTGGAATTTATTATTATTTCTGAATAATTGTCTCTGGTTTGGTCTGGTGGGAAGCTTGGGCCGAGGCTAGTTACCACCCTACTATCAAAGACGTGCCGCCAAGCGAATTAGAGTTGCGGCACGATGGTGTGTAGAAACCGATTAGGGGCATGGATAGAATGAATATTCAACCCATACCGAGTTCCCTTCCAAGTAAACTCACAACCATCTTAGACTACAGCGTCACTTACCATCAAGTGAGATCGCAGTCAAAGGCCGACTTGAGAGTAATCGAATATAAAAATCCCCACAGATGCACTCTATTCTCTCCTCATAGCAGAATGGGACGGAAATCCGACCCGACACCGGAGAGAAATGAAGCGCCGGACCGACGGCTTTGTGAGTGGTGACACACTACTTACCTACTACTCGACTCCGGGCTAGAACCAACTGAGAAATTCATAAAGAAAAACCCAATAGGTATGTGTTGGCCCGGCCCGGGAACCCTAGGCCTCGTCATCCGCATGAAACATGCAGAGCCTTACACTAACGAGTATAATGAGGCAGTTAAAAGAAGTTAGTACGGTTTGCTTAATAAAATATTTATTATTGCCACATTTGAATCTCCCGCCTTCAGAGATGTCATGGGAAGAACGTAGATGGCGCTCGTGAATACTATCCCTAGAAGTTGTCATTCGGTATTCTGTGGGCCATGGAACTAGGAAAATGATTACGCTGTGGGCGTAGCTTTTTTGCATGGAACTAGGAATTACGACTATAGTCACCCTATTTCTATGCTTTTTGCTCTCGTACTCTGTCTACGTTGTTCTATGCATTTCACAACATCTATGTCATCTTTATGTGTGTGGTGGTTTTGCCCATGGTAGGTAGTTTGCCTGTGTTTTAACTAACTAGTACCTAATCTGTGATACAAAGAATAGGGTATTTGACTACTTTTAGAAAATCATCTTAAATTGTTAATAATGCTATGCTGAAGCTAACAAAACGTATATTTCGGCATAATTTTCAGTATTTTTCATAAAAATCGAGAAATAAATTCAAAAAAATAAATTGCCGCTGAAACGTTCCATTTGCTCTCATGACGTCACAGTTCACATTTCAAACAATGACAATTCCACAGCCCATAGGTGGTGTGGACTGTGACGTCATTCAAGATCACGGAACGTTTTCGATCACGTGACCATGGCCGGAATTATAGCAATTTTATTTAATGTTTTCTAATGAAATAATACTTTTCGTACCACTTGCTCAAAAAAGTGACATTCTGTGCCACAAAAAGCGAACATAACAATAGTCATTTTTAATCTGTTAAAAACAGGGAAAGAAAATTGTACTGAATTTCATTCATCCTCTAGGGGGAGAATGTGATTTAAATTTGGAATACTTGCCGAAATTTATACTGAACTACATCTGTGTTTACACCATTGAGTTTGTATATAAAGCATTATACATCTTTTTGAAAAAGGAATACGCATTTATTATGCAGTTATGATTATTAAATAAAATTACGAAAACCGACTAGGCCGTATGAGCTTGATGCCTTTGCTTTTCCGACAAAAAAAGATTAGTCTAGGAATTTGCCGCGTTTTTGTTTTCTTCAAATACATAAACGTAAAGTTTATTTTAATTTATTTTTATAAATAAGTAAATGTTCTAAAAATATGTTACGATGTTAAATCAAAGCGACAGTGACAGTGAATTGTCGGATTCCATCAGTGCAAATGCTCAGACGCAAGAACAGAGAAATACTCAAATCAACTCATCAGCAATAAATGTACCAAACAAAAATGTAACTCTCTCTATCAATAATAATGGACCAATGTTTCGAATGTTAACTTTTACTTTTAATTGTCATTATTTTTAATAAATGCTTATCTCATATTATTATTGTGTTAATTTTTTCGCAAATGGTACGAAAAGTAGAGTATTTTCCTCGGTGATAAAGCTGTCTTAGTCTTGGGTGAACTTAAATCCCTCGCTACACTCAGGACTCGTCTTAAATCCCTCGCTTCGCTCGTGATTTAAGTTTTAAACACCCTCGCTACGCTCGGGAGTAAACCTCGAGTCCTTCGTTACGCTCGCGATTTAAATCGTCACCCGCGACAGAAGACACTGCTTTATCCCCTTGGTTAATAATCTACTATTATTTGTTAGTTTTGTCGTATGGAATAATGTTTTTACATAAAAATCTTTTAGGATGACACCATATGAAACGATATTTTTAATATAGTCAAATACCCTATTGAACGTACGCTACACAGAACACTATTAGCCACTTGCTATAATTACTCCGCTAGGAGTAATGTTCTGTGCTATTGCGTATACCTAATCTGTGATTATTTTTCAGTCTATGGCTATTACTGTGAGTTTGTATTCTGTGCTTGAAATGCTTTTTTTTGAACTTTTGTTAATAGTAGGTTGATTTTAAGGAGTAATAGACAATAGTGTTCTGTGGATTTTAGTCACAGATTACGATTAGAGGACGATACTGATTTTAATTTTTAGTATACTGAATTATTAACATAGGTAGCTATAAAATTCAGTGTTCTCTCTTGATTTTATTAATTTTCTTAATAATTAAAAACAATCAACATGCGGTGCTACGCGCCCTTCTGCAAAACCACTGCGGAGACAGTCTCGGGATCCGCGGCGGTCACGCTCCACGAGTGAGTACCTTAGTAAAATTGTATAAAAAGAGGTATCATTGAATATATGCGAGCCCTCTCATTTCCTTCACCGCTTGTCTTGCCCACAAGCTTGATGATGTCGTCGTAGGCACTACAAATTAACTTTAGTCGAATGGTTAATAATGTTAACAAATTCAACTGCGTATATCAGGCCGGAGTTAGGAAGTTGCCGGTTTGTCACCCCGTGCTGCGGAGAGCACGTAAAGCCGTCGGTCCTGTGCCAGATGTCTCTGGTCATGTCGGATTTCCGTCCCATCTGGCCATGAGAGTGAGGAAATGGAGAGTGCACCTGTGTCTGAGCACACAC
Source organism: Oeneis ivallda (assembly GCA_029955525.1). Classification (NCBI taxonomy): domain Eukaryota; kingdom Metazoa; phylum Arthropoda; class Insecta; order Lepidoptera; family Nymphalidae; genus Oeneis; species Oeneis ivallda. The sequence goes on from JARPMR010000021.1 coordinate 4,284,999, forward strand.
CTGTGCACTGTAATATCTTCATTTATGCTGACATTATCATTACATACTTCAATATTTGTATTCATTATTAGAATTCCTACCCACAGGGCCACAGCTCAGAGACAAAAGTGTCTACAGGTAGATAGGTCCCTTCATGGGCGCCGGCAGAAATAATTTCCAGGTGGTGCAGATTTTAGTTTTCTTACAATCTTATTCTTTGCCGTATATGATTGTTGATAAAAAGATGAAATTTTAGTCGGAATGTTCGAGACATTTACAAATTTCTGACTATTCATTATGAATTTATTTTATAGGTACCAACAGACGGCTTTTTATTTCAATAATTCCTGTTGATCCCGAGATTCCCAAGGGGTGCAAGTGCACCACCTGGCACCCCCCTGCCGGCGCCCATGGGTCCCTTCTGGGCAGAAATGAGAGATATTTGTTTACATGTCTCACACACACACAAACACACTCCCACTATTTAAACTCAATGTTGAACTGGTGTAATCTGCAGGTTCCCCAGTGACTCGCATCTCCGTGCTGCCTGGCTCAGAGCCCTCGGCAGACAAGACACTCCCCTCCCAGACCCTGCTGTGGTCTGCTCGCAGCATTTCCTGAGCGATGACATGTATGAAATGGAAAGTGGCTCAAGGCAAATTCGTGCTGGTGCGATTCCGTCAACGGTGCAGGTAACTTTGACTGCTAGTAGGGGAACCTGCCCTAATGTAACCTGTTCAATAAGTCATGAGTCTTGAGATTCAAGAGTTTTTCCATTTATTCCACCTTTCCACATTAATGTATGCATAGTTTATTTTTATTTAAAATCAGATTTATTTTTATGTAAATTATCTAATTGTTTGATGACTCTCACATTGTTGCTACAACCTATTAAATAAATTTACCTTTGTCCATTAACTTACAGACTCTATAAGGACAATATTCAATAATTGAATTACTCAGATTATCTGAGTTGCTTGAGAAGATTGTAGAGAGTAAGAATATAAAGAGTGTATCTATTAGAATAAAGTTAGTATTAATCCAACATTCGGTGTTTCATTACGCCCCCAAGACCCTGCCTTACATGGCGACCCTGCCTTATATGGCATCCGGGCCATCCGCGCGGTACAGATAGGTTTATTGTGGTTTTAATTTTAACATGTGTGAATCAAGTAATAAAATACTATTGGAAATTGATAACTTTTTTAAAGACTGGTTTATGATTTTTGCAATGTTAGCTGCGTTAATAGTAGTCGTCATAATGGTTATATTATTATGCTGTGGACGGCGTCGTTAAAACCGTTAAAAGACTGTTTCAAGGCTTAAAAACAAGAAAATGGGTGCAGGAAGTACAAAAGAAGAGGTTATCGGCCGGTGGTTCAAACCAGGCATCCGTGGAAGAAATTAGGATGCATATTAGCACCACGAATATTATTTTACTCATAATGTTGACTGTAATGTTGTTGGGAGTACTATATGCGGCATACAGCTTGTACAAAAAATGCTATCTTCAGTGGATTGATCAACAATTCCACCATCACACCCTGCGGCGTTCGTTCCTGCGTGCAATTCCGCAATCACCTAGGGTCAGTGCGGAAGTTTAAAAGTGAAATCGTGCGAAATTATGTGCAGTGTCATACAGTAACTTTATTCCATTTACCTAAACCTGTGTAGAACTATTGTCTATTACGTGTATAAACTACAAATACTTTATTATTTTAAGTGCATTGAACTGAACAGACAATAATCACGCATCAAATTACGGTATGGATACTTAAGTGTAGAATTAATAAAATGTATTCGATAGAGATAAACTGCGTATACTATGTTATTGTTATTATAAGTTATGGCATCTACTTTAGAATTATTATGTAATGAAATTAAAGAAATAAGAGTATACTTGATTAAAGTGGGTCCAAGTCGTAGAACTGAGAGTCTACTGAATAAAAAATTAGGTGAAGCAAATAATATTTTTATAAGATATACTAATTATGTGTCTCAAATATCAAGCGATATTAAGAAAGGCAAAGTATCAAGTAGCGATTCTGAGTTAATTTATAAATACATTGAAAAATTTCAAAACACATACACCGACGTAATTGACTTATGTAAAGTATGTAAAAGTAAGGATTATATAACAATGGCTACTTTCGATATTAAAGTGGCGTTAAATTTATTGCCTATCATGACTGATGAGGAGGCAAACACCAAACAGTTGATTGATGGGATCGAATATTACAATTCCATACTTACTGCACCTGAATGCAGGAGACAACTGGTTAATTTTGTATTAAAAAATAGATTATCCCAATCTGCAAAATTGGAATTGTCTCCCGACTACCCAGGTGTGGATGAGTTAGTGAGTGACATGAAAAGGGTTTTATTGCCTCAAAAGTCTGCAACAGCTATCCAGACCAAACTTAACTCAATAAGGCAGAACGACTTGTCAATAAAAGACTACGGCAAACAAATAACCGATCTGTTCGTGAATCTCACGGTGTCGCAGGCCAAAGGGAATACCGAAGGTTACAATTTTCTCAAACCAATAAATGAACAACATGCGGTAAAAAAATTTGCCGATGGCCTGCGAAACCGAAGATTGAGCACTATAATCATCATCAGCGGCGCTACAGCCCCTTGTGGGCCCGGGCCTGCTCCAGAAGCTTCCTCCATCCGTCTCTGTCATTCGCGCTCGTCCTCCAACTTCTCACACCAAGACGCTTTGCATCTTGATTAACCCCATCTAGCCAACGAAGTTTTGGCCGACCAATATTTCTGCGACCATCTGGGTGTGACGACATTAATTTTTTTGGGCTCCGATGTTCGTCCATTCGTTGCACATGTCCAGCCCATTGCAATCTTGCAATCTTTATGTGCTGGACAACGTTTGGTTCATCATAGATGTTATACAGCTCCATGTTGTATCGAATGCGCCAAAACCCATTATCTTGGACTGCACCGAATATAGATCGCAGAACCCTTCTTTCAAATATAAGCAGGGCGTCTTCATCCCTTTTACTAATCACCCAACACTCGCTGCCATAAGTCAAAACGGGCCTCACCAGGGTCTTGTAAAGCGTTACCTTGCCACGTCTTGATAAGAATCGCGATTTAAACAGCTTTATCAGACTATAGTACGCCCTATTCGCGATTGCTATTCTTCGTCTTATTTCCTTGGATATGTCGTTATTGGATGTAACTTGCGAGCCTAAATAGACAAAGTCCAAGCTGTGTTTTATGACTGCATCTCCAATTGTAATTTGACTTTGTGATGTACCTTCAGTTTTTGTCGACTTCATGTACATTGTCTTTTGGGTGTTAATTTTAAGGCCTACATTTTCAGCGGCTATTTTAATTCGCAGGTACTCATGCTTTAGAGTTTCCAGATTTCTGGCGATGAGGTCGAGGTCGTCCGCATAACCTAAAACTTGGGACGATTTGTAGAATATAGTACCCGTTGTTTGTGTTTGTGAGTCTCTAACACATTTTTCTAGCACCAAGTTAAAAAGAAGGCACGAAAGCGCATCTCCTTGCCTGAGCCCATTAATTGTCAAGAACCGATCGCCCAGATCGTTCTGAATTTTTACTTGATTCTAGACGCTATTATAGTGCTCTGCCTTCCTGGCAATGGGAAGGCAGAGCACTATAATAGCGTCTAGAAATTTCAGTTCCCTCAAGGATGCGATTCAGGCGGCACAAGATGAAGAAATGTCTTCGTCGGCAAGTTTTGGCGAAGTTCTTGGTATTTACCATAATAATAGAGGTTTCAGGCAGAATTTTACAACAGGACGGCGAGGATACGCGAACCAAACATATCATCAGCGTAGGCCTCAGCGGGGAGGAGTTTATAACAATAACGGGCGGCGCGGTGGATGGAATGGGCCTCGCAACCAACACCAGCAGCAGACTTCGTCCCGCGGCCGGCCATACAGAGGTAGGTCATACTATCATAATAATTATAATCGAAATCAAAGGATGAGCAATAAAAATATTAATGTTTTATCAGAACCGGAAGCAAAACCGGAACCAACAAATACAGAAAAAAAATTTTTTCGTGACTAAAATATTGTCATGTAATAGTAATTGTTCAATTAGCTTATCTTTAAACAATCATTCATATAATTGGTTACTCGATACGGGAGCATCGATCTCAGCTATAAAGTATAAACATGTTCTAGAAAATCAAAGGAGAACGGTCATCTGTGACCCAGACCCGACAGAAACGTGACATATCTAATTTTTTTTGTTATTTTTTATAAAGGTAAATTATATATCTTTTATATTTGAAATCAATGGCTAACATCAAAATATTGCCTTATGTTTTTGTTCAGGCGTTACACAAAAAAAAAATACAAAAATGCCTATTTATCTACAAAATTCGTAAATGTATGTAACTAAATTACGATAAAATAGCTGTGGGATGCATCTAGGTGACCTGGAGATGCAGCTGGATTATGTAATTTTTGAACTCTTAGTACTAAATCAACTTAGGATTCATTAAAATCGTTGTATTCGATGATTTCCTGCAATAGGCAGTTATATGCAAAAAAAAAAAACGGTCACGTACTGCCTGCAAGCTATGGCTCAGGTAGCCTGGTGGTGATTGGCACCTATCACGTGAAGTTAGCACGGTCGTACTGTAGTGAGCATGTGAAAACCACGGGAGTATATAATATGGAAATATATAGACATACAGCGGCAGTAGAGGACAGAAACAATAATATTTTAATCAGATGCAGAATTCATTCAAGACACGTTACAACAAAAATGTATTACACATAATATATTATGTTTGATGAGAACAATAACGGAATAAACACAATAACAGAATGGTACTGCTCTTGCTACCACGGTAAAAGAACATTGAGAAGTTGCGCACACGTTATTAGTGTTGTCTTTTACCTAGTGGTAGACTCATCGACGATTCGAAAGCACTTGTAAAAAAGTTTATTTGAATAAAAAACATTTCTATTCTATTCTATTCCTAGGCTAGGCTAGACATCGTGAACACTTTGACCACCCTGCACTGGGTATGGATTATATTTTAAGGGACATAGAAATCCAATAAAACTTTATTTCAACATATTGTTCTTTTTTTGTTATAGATCATGGAACCCCTAATGATAGACCGTACCTAAGTCCCTGATCTGCAATGAATCATCGAATACGACGGTTTTAACTTTTAATGAATCCTAAGTTGATTTTAGTACTAGGAGTTAAAAATTACATAATCCAGCTGCATCTCCAGGTCACCTAGATACACTCCACAGCTATTTTATCGTCATTTAGTTACATATATATTTACGAATTTTGTAGATAAATAGGCATTTTTATATATTTTTTTGTCTAACGCCTGAACAAAAACATAAGGCAATATTTTGGTGTTAGCCATTGATTTCGAATATAAAAAATATATAATTTAACTATATAAAAAATAACAAAAAAAATGAGGTATGTCTCGTTTCTGTCGGGTCTGGGTTTTTTTTCTATGGGGCGTGACCGTTCTCCTTTCATATTGCAAAGAAAACCTCACCATAACAGGTGTAGGAGGTACGATTACAACGCTTGGATATTGTTATTTAAACTTAGATGTAAATGGGCATCAACTGAAGAATAAATTTTATATATTTAATTACTTGCCAATTAGAGCGAATGGCATCATCGGACAAGATTTTCTGACAAAATATAAAGCGGTATTAAATTTTAATCTAAATAAAATAACATTGACTACTTGTAATAATGAAATTAATTTGTCGATTTATACTGTAGACAATAAGCGTTTGGAAATACCACCGAGATGCGAGTCGATTCACTATATACAAACAGACTTTACAGATGAGTGCGTAGTCTGCGCGTCATATATCAATGACGGGATTTACTTAGCAAGTTCGCTGGTTAAACCAATATGCGGCAGAATACCTATAAAAATATTAAACACTACGGAGCATCATTTTACACTGAATGAAATCAAACCGATTATTCATAGAGCTTGTGATTATAAAATATGCGCTTTTACGAACTGCGAATCGAATGCTGATCGTGTTAAGAAATTGTTTTCATCTTTGCAATTAGACCATCTAAATAATGAAGAACAGGTTTCTGTAGGGAACCTATGCGCAAAGTATAGTGACGTATTTTATTTACCAGGGGATAGATTAGCCACGACTAATATTTATAAGCACTCGATAACTCTAAAGCCGAATGTGTCTCCTATATTCTCTAAACCATACAGATTACCTCACGCTCAGAAGAAAGAAATTGATAGACAGATAGGAAAAATGTTGGAGGAAGGAATTATTGAGGAGAGTACAAGTGAATGGAGTAGCCCCGTGTTATTAGTTCCAAAAAAGCTTGACACTACTGGTGAGAAAAAATGGAGATTAGTAATCGATTATAGGAAATTAAACAACTGTATTCAAGACGATAAATTCCCTCTCCCAAACATAACCGAAATACTAGATTCTTTGTCAGGATGTATTTATTTCAGTCATTTAGATTTATACCAAGGCTTTCATAATGTTGAACTTGAGAAAGACAGCCGAAAATATACAGCATTTTCTTCGGGACGTTATCAACTGACAAGAATGCCTATGGGGTTGAAAACTAGCCCTTCTTCATTTTCTCGTATGATGACAATGGCTATGGCGGGTCTTACATATGAAAAATGCTTAGTTTATCAAGATGATTTAATTGTTTTCGGAAGGAATCTGGCAGAAAAGTCGAAAAATTTACAAGATGTTTTTGAGAGGTTACGCAAAGTCAATCTTAAACTTAACCCTACAAAATGCGAATTTTTCAAAAAGGAAATTAATTATTTAGGGCATGTAGTATCAAAGGAAGGTGTCTTGCCGGATCCAGGGAAAATAGAAGTTGTTAAAAATTATCCTTGTCCAAAGTCTGTTGACGAGGTCAAGCGATTCACAGCCTTTGTCAACTATTATAGGAAATTTATACCAAATTTTGCGGAAAAAGCTTATCCATTACATAAACTGTGTAGGAAAAATGTCTCTTTTATTTGGGATGAAGAGTGCCAAAAATCATTTCAAACTCTGAAAAGTTGTATAGTTTCACCTCCAGTATTGCAATACCCAGATTTTTCAGAAGCTAACGAGTTTATCGTACAAACAGACGCATCGGGTTACGCGATAGGAGCCATACTATCGAATTCGGACGGTCGTCCAGTAGCTTATGCTAGCAGAGCTTTAAATAAAAATGAGCAAAATTATCCTACGATTCAAAAAGAACTTTTGGCTATAGTTTGGGCGGTAAAATATTTTCGTCCATACTTATATGGTCGTAAATTCAAAATTATTACGGATCATCGTCCATTAATCTACTTATTCAATATGCGAGATCCATCAAGCAGGCTTATGAAGTTTAGGTTAATATTGGAAGAATACGATTTTACTGTAGAATACGTAAAGGGTTCAGATAATGCAGCTGCAGATGCCTTGTCTCGAATTTCTTTTACGTCGGATGATTTAAAAAATATGAGCGAATGCAACATAAACGTAACTACTAGGGCACAGGCGAGAAGAATGCAACAGCAAGCTCCTTGCGATATGATTTCAAATCACAGTTGGCCTGATCAACCAAAGGTGATTGGAAGTCATACGAAACCAAGAGAAGCAGTAGAACTTAGATTTATAGAGAAAGAGGAATTAGAAAGTCTTAGAAGACAACGTAAAATTACTATGGAAAGAAACGCGTTTTGCTATGTTGAAAGTAAGTTGACAATTTTTATTAATCCTGCTTTCCAATCACAATTGACGCGAGCCGCATTTGTGAGGGAGTTGGATAGTCTCTGTAAACAAATAAACGTCGACGAAATATATATAATAAAAAATAAAAGTAATAAAATATTCATTGAAAAATTGTCAAGTGAAGTTAAATCATTACAAAATAGGTGCGCGACGCGATTTTATATATTAAATGATGTACAACGAATAGAAAATAAAGATGATAGAAGAGTGATCCTGAACGACTTCCATCTTTTGCCCACAAGTGGCCATGCGGGCATGAGAAGGATGTTCAATAATATTAAAAAAATATTTTTACTGGCCAGGATTACAGAAAGATGTTAGAGAATTCGTTAAAAAGTGTGAAAAATGTCAAAAAGAAAAACATGCAGTACGTATCAAAGAACCGATGGTTATCACTTCAACAGCTACAACAGCATTTGAGAAGGTTTATTTAGATTTGGTAGGTCCACTAGATAGAGACAATTACGGTAACAAATATATACTCACGCTGCAATGCGAGCTAACTAAATATGTGGTAGCACATCCTTTAATTTCTAAAAAGTCAGAGGAGGTAGCTCAAGCTTTAGTTAATAGCTTCATACTTCTCTACGGGTTACCACGGGAAATTGGAACTGACAGAGGTTCGGAATTCCAGTCTTCAGTGTTTAAAGAGGTATGTAAACTTTTAAAAATTAATCATTTAAGTTCCACAGCTTACCACCATCAAAGCATTGGTGCATTGGAAAATTCTCACAAACACCTAAACTCATTTTTACGTATACAAACAGACAACCATCCCGAAACATGGAGCCAATGGCTTCCCTTTTGGTGTTTTTCACATAACACTTCAGTCCATTCTGAAACTAGATTTACTCCTTACGAATTAGTATTTGGGAAAATCTGTTCACTTCCTAGTAATCTAAATACTAAAGAGGTAGAACCATTGTATAATCACGAAAATTACCCGTGTGAATTAAAATATCGGTTACAATTATCGCAAAAAGAAGCAAGGGAAAATTTAGTCAAAAGCAAAGAATTAAGAAAATCAGTTTATGATAAATGCATTAATCCTATAGTGTACAATCCAGGAGATTTAATTCTAATAAAAAACGAAAATTGTAGCAAAATGGAGAGTATTTATTTAGGTCCTTACAAAGTGGTCAAAGACATGCCACCAAATGTGCAGATTAATAAAAACGGTAAATTAGATATAGTTCATAAGAATCGTACAAAATTGTTCAATTCTAGTGAGTAAGTTTTATTATTAAGCTAATAATGTATTTAACCAGTTTGTATAACAAAAAAAAAATTATATAACATACTAATTTTTTTTTTATGAAAGGAAGGGAGATGTAGAGAGTAAGAATATAACGACGGTCCCTACGTACATTCCCCTAACTACAAATGACAAATTTTACAGGAGAGCGCTTTGAAGTTTCAAACATGTGTATTTCATGTTCTACTTAACTTTTAGTCTTGAAATTTGGTATAAAGTTTTCTAAGGTGATATATTTTATGAAAAATATAACAATAGCGAATAAAAATCACTTTTAGTGTATTATTCATCACTTATTTCCTTCTACATGGCAATTATCCCTATTGCAAATAGCTTAAGTGGTACTTGTTGACTTTTACGTGGTAGTATTAAAATTTAGCTGAGTCGTAACTGCCATTTATGAAATGGTACGTGGGTATAAAAATGTTGTATGCTTAGTGTATGTTTCAGTGTAGGATAGCGTACCTTATACTCAGAATTACCAAACGGTATTCGCTGAAGTTAATACAGTTTTGCGCATCGACATCGGCACATCATGACGGGAAGTTAGAGGTGCTGCCTATGTGAGCAAAAAGTCATACACGCCTCTACCACTCAATACAATGTTGGGAATTGTGATAGGGGATTTCAGCGCGAGGCTGGGTGAACTACGCGGTGCAGAGACGAGGGTGGTTCAATTTGGGTATGGGCGAAGTAACCAGAGGGGTCAAATGCTGGCCGACTTCATGGACAAGGAGGCACTTTCTATAATGAACCCTTTCTTCAGGAAGCGGCTACACAGAAAATGGACATGGATGAGCCTCGATGGTTCTACAAGAAGTGAAACTTCATTATGTCAACCAAGCGGCATATATTCAATGATGTCTCTGTGATCAACAGGGTGAAAACGAGAGCGATCATCTGCAGACGCGGCTGTCTACCGGCGGATTAATAGGCAGATCTCTAAGGCACAAACTTGCGACCTACGGATCTTTACTACCAAGTGTATTAAAGATACCATCGAACGGAACAAAGGCTCAAAAGTGTTCGCGAGAGATCTGTCTATCGGACAGAGCCCGATGCCGTTGCTGAAAACTTATAACGGTCGTCTCGTCTCTTCTCGAACTGAGATCTTAAAAGAGGTCGAGAAGTTTTATGGTCAGTTATATACCACGACACAAAAACCTGTTGAAGATTTGGCCAAAGATCCCAGAGTCAAACTGACCTGACATTATACCGAAGATATCCCGTATGTCAACCTATACGAGATTAGTATGGCTCTCAAACAGCTCAAGAACAACAAGGCGTCTGGTGATGGCGGAGTCACTTCGGAACTCCTAAAAGCAGGTGGAAAACCGGTACTTAAGATCTTTAAGCGATTGTTTGATTCCGTTATTCGCGAGGGTAGTAATGCCGTCGAAGCATGGCACAGGAACGTAGTGATTAATTAGCGTTTGTGGACTATAAACTATGAAAGCCTTTGATTCGGTGGAAACTTGGACTGTATTGAGGTCGTTGCAGAGATGCCGGATCAACTACCGGTATATCCAAGTGTTGAAGTGCTTGTTCGAAAATGCTACTATGTCAGTACGTATACAGGACCTGACTACGAGGCCAAGCAGCGTGGAGTGTGACAGGGAGGACGTCTTTAAGCTTCTGGATTGTAACGGACTTAGCATCAACATAAATGGCTAGTACATCACTCACCTGCAATTTGCTGATAACATAGTAGTCATGGCAGAAACTGAGAGACTCAATACAATACTCAACGATCTCAGCAGGGTTTTTCAACAGGTGGGCCAGAAAATGAACATGAGCATAACGAAAATCATGTCCAATGCTCATGCTCCGCTCCACCCAGTAATCGTCAAGAACTCTGCACTCAAAATTGTGGACGAGTATCTTTATATATCTGGGACATACAGTTCAGCTAGGTAGGTCCAATTTCGATCAGATCAGGCAGATGAGAAAGTGACTTTGAAGAAGAAATTATACCTTTCCCAACCTTATCATCTGTGTTAAGTCATAAAGCTGGAGTCGAGCATAACGCGGAAGAAATATTTGTTGGCTGTAAGTGGGTAGATTCTAATCTTAGCTGCGATGATTCTAATACTTCTATAATTATTGAATCCGATACTACTAATCCGAGCGGCTACATTGCAGGAGCGAAAAATGGTCTCTTCATGAGCTAAATCCAGAGTAGAAACTTCTTATGTATGCAACTGAGCGACAGCTTCAATAATATTTTCTTTGTTTTGGATCTTGTTGTTTGTTCATCGTCAGTAGATTTGCCTCGACACGGCGGTGTTGAAAAAAAATTTATACACTTAAAATAACAGAAATGGTAATTACTTACGAGATCGAAATAATATTCCCGAAGTAAAATTTCGTAAGTAGTAGTTAAGAATAAAATCTGTTCTTATTTTCCAATGTAAAGTCACTTATTTACCACTTACTACAACTTACTTTTTAATTTTCCGATCTAAAATAACGTAACTACCAAATACAGACAATCACGTTGGAATGCTGCAAAATTAGTTTAATTCGTATAAAAACTGAAAATCTAAGTTTTTATCTATTTGAAATACACATAAAAATAACTATAAACTTAAGTGAAGATATATTTAAATAAAAGTACTTTAAAAAATTCTAAAATTTCGTATAATTACTTGACATTCACGCGGCAAATATAGCACGACCATCGCCTAGGCCAATGTCCCGCAAGTGCCAGTTGCGGGGGTGACGCGTTTGATATTATCAAACGTAAAATGACTGAATTACCACTACTGTTGTTGTTCGTTGGAAATTGTAGTTAAGGGAAATTTCGTGTGTGGATTTAAAGGTCAATTTGACACCTTAGATTTATTTTTATTAAACTAGACGATAGTATAGGTAGGCCTGAAGGTCATGGAAACAAAACATGCAAATCACGGATCTACCACTTAGGGGGTTGTACGTAGGGACCGTCGGAATAAAGTTAGTATTAATCCAACATTCGGTGTTTCATTACGCCCCCAAGACCCCGCCTGTACATGTACAAAAATTTATGATCTATGGATCTGTTTATAAAAAACAAACTGTAATGGCATACAATTTTCACAATATAATAATTTATTTGTGCAAATATAAGTTAGTTATAAGTTTTAGTAGGGGAGTAGGAATTTTTTTGATCAGATTGCTACATGTAAATTCTTTGGGCGTTAAAGTTTCAAGGTGGTAGTGTGCTAGGCACCCTACCAAAGTTTCTTCACAATCTGATCAATGACAATTGATTTAGTTTTATTATGGTTTTGTTTTCTTTTTATTTAGTTGACCGAGCGAAGCGAGGTCTCTGAGTTTACTAGAGCGATTTGCACTTGTCCGTCCGTCCGTCCGTCCGTCCGTCCGTCTGTCAGAGCCTTATAACTTTTGAATTACTGAACGTAATTACTTCAAATTTAGATATAATATGTAAACCGATGGCCTCCAGCCGAAAATGGCTTAAAAAGTTATAAAAATCTTTATTTCAGGGGGGCTCTCATAGAAGCGAATGCGAAGAAATTTTTTTTTTATTTGCGATTCATAGGTTTTCTGTGTATCATTTTAAAGACTATTTGGAACAGAGTACAACCGTATTTTTTTTTAATTTTTTTCCTAAAATTGACGAAATGGGGGGCTTCCAAAGTGGCGATTTAATACGCTCGCTTGAAGACGCTCTCTGGGAAAATTTTCTATATATTTTCAAGTTGTACTTATTTTCTTACTTCACTTGTATTCTGTACTTGAACAACAAATACTAAAATTATATGAATATTATAAAGAAACGAGATTATTTAATTTTTAATGAGCATCAGTAAATTTCACATAGCTTCACAATAATGCTAGTAGATGGCGCAGTCATTAACTATTCCATTGAACTAGGAGGAGGGAACGACCATTATATAACATATAAATAAAAATGAATGTTGGTAAGCGCATAACTCAAGAATGGATGGACCAATTCGGTTAATTTATTTTTTTGTATGTTCCTTAAGCTCCACGGAAGGTTTTAAAATACTTAATAAAAAAAAAAAAACAAAAAAAAAGTTGGCGGTACGAAGTTCGCCGTGTCAGCTAGTATAACATATTATTCAATTAAAATTATTCTTTAGTTAAATATCATTTTGTATATTTTCTATTCGCGTCGATAGATGACGATTTGTACAGATGCCCCTAACCCGTTTTCACTCGTTAGTACCTACATAATAATTCAATGTTTTCACTGACGTTCCATAACCTTTACGGGCTACCTATGAGGTTATGTGAGGATTACTGTCAACTTCTTTATCACGATCCTGTACGGAACACCTAAAAGGACATTGGGACGGATGTTAGGACTTAGGATTGTGTTTTGGAGCTACCTACGTAAAGAGACTCCTACATAGGGGATGATTTAGGTATGTTTGGTGAAAACGGGCATAATAATAATAATGTCAGTTTTGGTCGTCATGTATCGATTGAATGAATAATCATGGGATACCGTTACCGCGAGGTCTCAGTTCGGGGCGAACCACTAGTTTTATTTATCTTTGGGAGATGTCTAATGCACAATGCAATTCTTCAATGGCGAAAGAAAATATCGTGAGGAATCTCGAACTCCTGAGAGTTCTCCAAAATGTTCTCAAAGGTATGTGAAGTCTGCCAATTTACATTGGGCCAGCGTGGTGGACTATGGCCTACAACCCTTCCCTGAGAGGAGAACTGCGCTCACTAGTGAGCCGTTGATGGGTTGCTGATGATCTTGAATTAGTAGAGTATATAATATTTTTTCAGGTTTGCATGATATGCCTGGACACTGACAACAAGCTGTTTCTAATGAGCAAACACGAATTGGAAGAGGCATACCAGCATTTAACTGGAAATCCTGTAAGTTGTTATTTTATCATCAACTATCTTTTGCCCTGCGACTCTGTCCGCGTGGAGTTAGGTCTAAGGCCGCGGCCGCACTGGTAAGGCGACTGGCGACGCGACGCGACGCGACAAACCGTGTGTCCGCATTGCAGCGGCGATAAACTAGCGAATTGCGCTTACATCGCGTAATGACTGGCCGCACTCAGTGCGGACCAGGGGTTGAAAGCGGTGAAGGTATAAAGGTATGGTACCGGTATAGAATTTACGATACAGCTTCGATTTAAAGGTAGAACCAAAACGGTTGAGAATTACGGTTGTGGTACCGTTAAAAAAAGAATTATACATATATTTTTTTGCGGTATCGTTATACCTATATATTACTAATACTTTTACCAAAATAATTTCGGTACCGGAAAAAAAGATGCGACGGAGAGCGAGCGCAACGCGGGGTTGTAAAGTTTCAACAAATTACAAAGTACACTTGTGATTAAGTTGACAAACAAAGTAGACGCGGAAACATGAATGGCGGCAAAATGGCAAGACAACCTGCTTTGTCTGGCTGCCGAAGCACGAATATCAGTAAATTTTCTCTTACCATTGCATTGCGACTGACACGAGACGCTTGACGCGTCGGCAAGGGCTGCAGGGTACAAAGAAAACCTTTATTTTATAATTTAGATACTTTAAAAAGTAATGATACCGCACTATTACAATATCTAAATTATACAGGTACAGTTATTGTAAGGTATAGTAATTTAAAGGTACCTTTATTTTAAGGTATCAAAAGGAGAATGGGCGGTTTCGTCCCCAGTGGTGTATCAAGTTGTGATATATGTCATTTGAAAGGTCATGATAATATAGCTTCATTTTATTGTATGACACCAACTGTGAGACTCGTGCAGGGAAAGAACTATGTTATTTTTAAATTTTTTATTATCTTCTTCTTTATCAACCGATAGACGTCCACTGCTGGACAAAGGTCTCTTGCATGGACTTTTACGGTCTAGCGCCGCCTGAATTCAGCGGCTCCCTACGACTAATTGACGGGATTCTGCCCACACTGCACTTCCCGGTGCGGGGTCGCCACTCCAGCGCCTTGGGACCCCAACGACCATCAGCTATTCGAACTATGTGCTCCGCCTATTTCCACTTCAATTTCGCGACTCGCTGTGCTATGTCGGTGACTTTGGTTCTCATAGGGATCATCTCATTTCTGATTTGATATCGCGAGGTTACTCCGATCATAGCTCTCTACGCCCGCTGAATGACCCTGAGCCTCCTTATGAAGGCCACAGTTAGCGACCATGTCTCTGATCCGTAAGTCATCACTGGCAACACGAACTGTTCGAAGACTTTCGTCTTCAGGCATTGAGGGAATTTGAACTAGAAGACATCTTGGAGCTTCTCCAACGCTGCCCAGCCGAGTTGGATTCGGCGGTTGATCTCTTTTTCGAAATTGGACCTACCTAGGTCCCAGGTATATACACTCGCCCACAATTTCGATTGCAGAATTCTCAACGAATACTGGGTGGAGCGGAGCATGAGCAATGGACATGATTTTCGTCTTGCTTATTATTATTATTTATAATAGGCTACGCAGCTGTCGCTGATGCGCCTATATCACTTGCTGTGCTTAGAGTTTCCAATGTTATGGCGGTCTAATCTGTTTTTAAATTCATTAACTGACTTTGACGTCACTATTTCTTTAGGCAACTTATTCCATATATGCACCCATCTGTTTGTTAGATGGTGCTCATGTTCATTTTCAGGCCCACCTGTTGAGAAACCCTGCTGAGATCGTTGAGCATAGTATTGAGGTATCTCAGAGTCTTTGCTATGACTACTATGTCATTGGCCAATAGCATGTAAGTGATGTACTCGCCGTTTATGTTGATGCCAAGTCCGTTTCAGTCCAGAATCTTAAAGAAGTCCTCCAACGCAGAGTAAAGAGAGAGAGAGATTAAAGAGCTTCGGGGAGATCATTTCTCTCTGTCGCACTCCACCCTGTGAGTGGATTGGCCTCGTAGTCTGGTCTATCGTACGTACGTACTGACATAGTTGCGTTTTCATACAAGCACT
The DNA here is from genome assembly GCA_029955525.1 of Oeneis ivallda. Classification (NCBI taxonomy): domain Eukaryota; kingdom Metazoa; phylum Arthropoda; class Insecta; order Lepidoptera; family Nymphalidae; genus Oeneis; species Oeneis ivallda. The sequence continues at coordinate 4,300,923 of JARPMR010000021.1, forward strand.
TCAACACTTGGATATACCGGCAGTCAATCCGGCATCTCTGCAGCGACCTCAATACAGCCCAAGTTTCCACCGAATCGGCTTTCTCATAGTCCACAAACGCTAAGCAAAGTGGCCGGTTATGCTCCTCAGTCTTTTATATATAACCTACCACAGCGTATGAATGTGATCTATTGTGCCAAAGCCTTTTCGGAATCCGGCTTGTTCGGGAGGCTGGAAGTCTTCAAACCTACGAGAAAGGCGAGTAGTAATGGCTCTCAAGAACAACTTATAAACCTGACCCAGGAACGAGATGGGTCTATAATTCTTCAACAAGGTATTATCACTTTTTTGAAGAACTGTTATGCCCTCGTGAATGACGGAATTGAACAATCGCTTAAAATCTTGTACTGGTTTTCTACCTGCTTTCAGGAGTTCCGCAGTGATTCCTTGAGCTGCTTGAGAACCATACTAATCCCGTATAGGCTGACGTCCAGGATATCTTCGGTATTGTGTCGGGTCAGTTTGGCTCTGGGATCTTTGGCCAAATTTTCAACAGGTTTTTGTGTCATGCTATATAACTGTTCATAGAACTTCTCAACCTCTCCCAAGATCTCAGGTCGAGAAGAGACGAGACAACTGTCCGATAAACCGATCTCTCGCGAACACTTAGCCTCTGTTTCGCTCGATGGTATCTTTAATACACTTGGTATTAAAGACACGAAGGTCACGAGTTTGTGCCGTAGAAATCTGCCTTTTAATCCTCTGGTAGGCAGCTGCGTCTGCTGATGACTGCAGCCTTATCTGTTGTCTCTCCTTCATGAGCTTGAGAATATGCTCAGAGAATTACTTTTCGGTTCTTTTCCTCCGATGGGTCTTAAATAATTTAGACCCAGATTATGGACAGTATTCATAACCCTGTTGTTTAGATCGGCCCCAGAAACGCAGTCTGCTAGGCAATCGAATTGGTTCTGCAGTTCAAGTTGGAAGGTTTCGGGGTTTTGGATATGAGCACGAGAAGGTCGGAGAGTTGACTTCACCAGTCTGGCCCTTTCCAGCTTAACATTAATATTCAACGTGCCTCTTACCATCCGTTGATCGCTCCCGGTTTTCACCCTTTGATCACAGGGACATCATCATACTAATATTATAAATGCGAAAGTGTGTTTGTCGGTTTATTCTTCAATCACGCCGCAACAGAGCTACGTACCGACGTGATTGCATGAGTATAGTTGAGGACCTGGAGAGTGACATAGGCTACATTTTATCCCGGAAAATCAGAGTTCCCGCGGGATTGTAAAAACTAAATCCACGCGGACGAATTCACGGGCATTAGCTTGTTGAATATATGCCGCTTGGTCGACTTATGGAATAAAAAACCTTATAATCTTAAAAAATCTGTCTTAAGACTTTCACAGGCTTAAAAAAATTAAATGATTTCTAGTTCTTTTCCTGCACGTGTCTCATAATTGGTGTCATAGAATTAAATGAAGCTATTATCATGACCTTTAAAATGACTTATATCACAACTTGATACAGTCTGGGGACGCAACTCATACAAAGGTGCCCATTCTCCTTTAAAGGTATGACGTCATACCGCTAACCGTTTTCAACCTATTTTTTTCGGTTATTCAATCCCTGGTGCGGACACATTCATTGGTTGTAGTACTATTGAAAATTACGCGCGATATAAACAATATATAAATTTCGCGCGTCGCTTATCTGACGCGGCCGCCCCCATTTGTCTACAGGAGTTTGTGTCAACGAAATCGCCGTCGCGTCGCAGTCGCCTCACCAGTGCGGCCGCGGCCTCAAAGGAACACCTTGTGCAGGATTTTCCTGCAGGACTTCAACTGAAGCCTCAACAGCCTAACTGTTAAGGTGCAGACTGAAGACTGAATTATAGTGTGCCGTCGATGAGTTGAGATGAACAAATATATTAAAGTTCAACTCAGCACTTCTTAGCTAACTTCATCTGTCAACTGATTGTGATGGTTCTGTGCAGGGACAAAACATTTATTAACGTTTGAACTCTTCATTTACATGTTGTTTCAGCCGTGTGACCTGGGAAATCTGAAACAAACACTTTGTGTGCATTGCGCTCAGAGCTTGAGAAACTTTAGCAGATTTAGAGACAAGAGCTTGAGAGCCCGAGGGCTGCTGATGGACTTGGTTCAACAACATGAATTAGTAAGTATTAAGTACATGTCTCCATTCGTCGCAACACAATACTATTTCAAAAAATAAATGTTCAATTCTATTCCCACGTGGAAGGGAAGAGTGGAGGGCACTAGAGCACGTGGCAGATCACCTATGAGATGGACAGACCAGGTGAGGGCTGCGGTGGATCTCCCGTTGCATGAATGCACAAGAAAGGCAGCTGTTGGAGAGGAGTGGAGGCGTATTGTGAAGCGTGCCACAACACCAAAGTGACGACCACGACCGCTCTGTCAAGAGCGTATCGACTGAGAAGACGAATGACAAGTACAGTACCCGGCGATATATATTGCACATCGGCCTTTGGAATAAAACGCTATTTCTATTCTATTGCAAGGAAAATAATTGCAAGGTAATTACTGAAATCTCTTAACAATCGGCGAGCACATCACGTAATATATATATAAAAATGCAGTCGAACTGTGAATAGAATAGAATAGCGTTTTATTCCAAAGGCCGATGTGCAATATATATCGCCGGGTACTGTAGTGTTCGGCATTTATACGGATAAATACTCAAAATAGATAAATACTAAGACTTTGCTTTAACTGATTGATTGACTGACTGGTCTATCGACGCACAGCCTGAGCTACTGAAGTTATACACTTGACATTTTGGTTATAGGTTCATTTTAAAAATCTCTAAGTGGGTTAAATGGGGGATGGAAGTTTGTATCAAATTGTTTGTATTTTTCAAGTAATATCCATGAATCTTGGTATTTTGGATTTTAATTATAAACAAAGAAATACGTGTTTCACAGTTTTTAAAAATTTTACCCTTAAGGTTGAATATATGGGTCTGCCTGCGAAATTCAAATTTAATTTGGTTTTTCGCAATTTGTAAACTAATACGACAAAATAGGCTTATGGCATTCTAATTGCGACGATGACAGTATCATCTTCACAGGTTTATTTAAAAATCTTTACTTGAAAGTGTCCAGTTTAAGATATTAGTCAAAATATCGAGTTGGACGTGAGTTACTCACAAATTAGCCTACTTTGTCGTATTAGTTTACAAATTGCAAAAAAACCAAATTATATTTGAATTTCGCGGGCAGACCCGTATAATCAACCTTAAAGGGGATAAATAGGAGGTCGGTTGTTTGTATGAAGTCCTTCATTAATCAATTTATATCCATGAAACTTGGTATTTTGAATTTCGATTAAACTCAAAGAAATCAATCAAGAAAAATACAGAGCCAAAACATCTAATTTCATATGATTCGCCGTTCATACAAACATTACACATGAAATAGTGTACTACTCTTGATACACTTGCACCGGCCGCCATAGCCTAGTGGTTCGGGCTGCGATCTGCTACTGGGGGTCGCGGGTTCGATCCTGGGCACGAACCTCTGACTTTCCCGAGCTATGTGCGTTTAAGAAATTACACATCACATGCTTCAATGGTGAAGCAATCCTGCACGGCTGAGGGTTCTCCATACTGTCCTCAAAGGTGTGTGAGGTCTGATAATTCACATATGGCAACTTTTCAACTCTTCTCTGAGAGATGATCATCTCTCTGATGATGATGGTGATGATGATATAATTGAACTCGCTTAAGCTACTTCGCTACTTGACGAAGTAAACTCCTTTGTCAACAGATAACAAGACTACATATAAAAAAGATAAACCGCACAAAACACCAATTAAAAAGTAATATGACGGTGACAACGTTGGCACCTGATCATTGTGATTTACACGTACTAGAAGACATGCAGAGTGAATCAGGATATACGATCTACACATATGTGGTGAAAACTGAAGCAAACGACGAGTTAATGTTGGTTGATGAAGACGTGGAGATGATACATGAAGATGATCGTGCTGATGGTGTCAATGATGAGTTTGTTATATTCAAGTGCGAAAGTGCCCCCTACCAATGTACACTTTGTTTGGAGGAATTTGTTCTTGAACATGCGTACTTGCAACATTTGAGCACGCATCTTCAGGTAAGACATATTGATGTATTTGCTGCTGTTTCTGTTTCAAACTCAAACGTTCAAGCACTTTTGTCAACTTGCTGAGTCCATGAGCTGGCTGGATCTGAGGAGAACAAAGTTAGCGACGTAACTCATCGAGTTGCGAGCTGAAGGGGCAATGGGCGGAGCACATAGTTCAAAGAATTGATGCTCGTGGAATTAATATATATATAGCTGCTGGGGCTGATTGACTGATTCACTGATTCACTGATTCACTGACTGATTCACTCATTGATCACCTCTCCTGTAAAATTTTGTATGAAAAATTTTTTTTTCACTGATGGTTTCGTATAGAGTAAAAAAATTCATTCGGAGGAAAAATATGGAGAGAGCTGATGATTGAGGATTTCGGAGACGGGTGAAGAGCACGGCCAGGGTATCGAAGATAGGTGGAGGGTGCTCGAACAAATGTCACTCGAAACCTCATCCAATTCGCATTGAGCTGAAAAAAAATTCAAAATGGCGGAAAAAAGATGGCCGCCATACAAATTTCGTCGGTATCTATCTCGGGGAGTATAAAAGATGGAAGAGTGGTTTCTTGGCAAAAGATGATCAAGACCCAAAGGTCTACTTTATGAACAGAAAAAAAAAATCAAGATGGCGGATTTTTTTTTCTCCATACAAAATATATATGGCGAATATTGAAGAGACTAGAAGTTGTGAACTATGCAAGACTTTGATACGGTATCTTTTCGAAATTTATTTTTATTGAAGAATTATCATTGTGACAAATGATGAATTATGATGATCGAGGGTTTGGAAGATGGGTGAGGAGCACGGCCAGGGTATTGAAGATAGGGGGGGGGGGGGGGGGGGTGCTCGAACAAAAAATACTCGAAACCTCATCCAAAATGGCAGAGAGCTGAAAAAAATTTCAAAATGGCGGATTCAAGATGGCGGCCATACCAATTTCATCGGCATCTATCTCGGAGAGTATAAAAGATGGAAGAGTGGTTATTTGACAGAAAAAGATCAGGACCTGAAAGTCCACTTGACGATAGAAAAACCGCGGTCCGCTTGCGGGCCGCGCACCCACGCGCCCTACTAGTTCTATTATAGAACGTCACGCCCATTCCCACAAACGACTTTCGGACTTTCTTGAGACGTAGTCGAGGAATCACGAGCCTATTTGGATTTCTCATTTGCCTATCGTGTAAATCACCCTTTTTGTACTCCGACTCGCTCAAGCTAGCTCAAGACGGAAGTATAATGAGCTTACTTTTCATTCATTTATTCAATTTATTCCTTGCATTCCAACTTACAATATATAATATTTACATTGGAACACAGCAATTACTAGTTTAAGTAGAGAGACGGACACCATTATTATTCTTCAAAAAAATCTTTTATTTTATAAGGGGCCATCCATAAATTACGTCACACGTTTAGGGGGAGGGAGGGGGTCGACGAAGTGTGACATTGTGTGACAAGGGGGTGGGAGGGGTCCTAAATTTCGTGACGTCACATTTCAAAATCTATTAAGTATAATTTAAGTATTAAAACACGAACTTTATACTATACTTTACGAAAACCTCAAAAACATCTACAACTATATCTGTGTAAATATAAGATACCAATTGTTTTGTCGACCACTCGCTCTACTAGTGTTACGCGCCGACCGCCTAGGCGCCCTTTGATAAATGCCGCCAAACGCATTGCGCCTAGCGGTGATTTCTTTGTTTCTATTTCATTTGACTACTGACATTCGCGGATGAAACAACGTCGTTCTTAGTTTTGCTATTTTGTGATTTTTAACTTACGAAATAAGTTTAAAATGAACAAAAAATGTGATTTAGGTAATCTTTACCGTAAACTATATGAAAAATACAGTGCAGCTTATGCTGATAAAAAAAAACAAATTGTACAAGAAGAAGTTAACAACTTATGGAAAACTCGTGGTCGCGGAAAAACATAAACTCATTCCCTCTGTCTATGCAAGTATTGTAATAAGAAAGATGGTGAAGGGAAACCTGAAGCTGTGACACACTCTGGGCCTACATACGTAGCAATTCGTAGTGGAAAACATTCTTCATCCAATGCAGAGATTCATGCCACAGACATTCATAGACTTTCTGAAATGCCTGCTTTCGAAAAGTTTATGAGAACTCGAGAAGGCTTTGTAAAACCCGTATTTATTTTTACTTGCGATGGCGGAGAATCCACGATACGAGCGAGGTTTAGTTTCCGCTATACAACATTTCAAAGATTTTGATTTGGATGCTATTTACATTACCACAAATGCTCCGGGAAGAAGTGCTTTCAACAGAGTGGAACGACGAATGGCGCCTCTTAGTCGCGAACTTACTGGTGTTGTATTAAAACATGACAATTTCGGTTCACATCTAGATTCCAGTAATCGAACTACTGATTTGGAGTTAGAAGAGCGAAACTTTGAGAGTGCAGGCATTGTGCTGGCTAATATTTGGAGCCAGTTGATCGTTGATGATTTTCCTGTGGTTGCAGAATACATTGTGCCAACAGATATTAGACTAAATGTTGAACAGGCGAAAGAATTGAAAAGTGATGCGACTTGGTACGCAAATCATGTGCGTGAATCTCAATATTTATTACAAATAGTAAAATGCGAGGTTGTCCCATGTTGTGGTGTGCGACGATCCAGTCTTTGGCGACTATTGCGAGAGGGGTTTTAGCACCACCTGTTTTAATTAGTCAGACGTCAAACGGGTACGTAACCACAGAAAAAGATGACTCCGAAGGTAAATTCGCTCCACTATTACTTCAGTTAGCTTTGGATCTCCGAGCGTCATCACATTTGAAGCAAGTTCCGTATGATAGCTATTGCCCTAGTGTCGAAACATATTTGTTTAAACGATCATGTGGCATCTGTGGTCTATATTTTGCATCATACAAGGCCACTAATCAACACAAACAATTACATAAGAGGCAACAAGAAGTTTTACCTATCGCGAAATTTCGTCCTCAAAGAATTGCTGCTAGAGAACTTCTTTGTGTGGATGATGACGATCATGCTGTATGGTTGGATGAAAAAGATGTTGACACAACTAATGTTCCTGACATTAACAACCCAAACGAGAACGAAGTGGCTGCTATGCCAGTTATAAATAATTTAAAGGAGTGGGTTCAAAGTCCATGGACTCAAGATTTTTAAGTTTGTATCTTTAATTAATATTATTCTATTAACATTTTTTGTTTTGTTAATTTCTTTAATTAATATATTCAATCGTTTTTTGTTTTGTTAATTTCTTTAATTAACATAGTCAATCGTTTTTTGTTTTGTTAATTTCTTTAATTAATATAATATAATTAATCGTTTTTTGTTTTGTTAATTGATTGACTTCATGTTAATTTTATTAAAAAATAATTTAAATGGAAATAAAACTGATTTCGGAACCGCTGTTTTCATTCAATAATTTCTAATTGTAAATTTGCAAAATATGTGACGTCACACTAGGGAGGGGGGGAGTCTTACAAATGTGACCAGCTGTGACAAGGACGGGGGGAGGGGCAAAAAATCATGAAATTCGTGTGACGTAATTTATGGATGACCCCTAATACGCTCTTTCTATCAGAAACATTTTTTAAGGACTTGATAAACACTGTATCACTTGTAATTTGTTTTATGTGGTTTGGGATATTATATATTTTTACGCACATCGGGTTGGGGCCGCTACTATGGATCTTTAGGTTGGAGCTTGGTTTATGCATATTATGCTTACGCGCTGGCCGAAGTTCATAGCGTCGTGGTACGTCTTGTAGTTTTGTGAAGCTTTGTGGTTGTTTTCTGACGAATTTGGATGCTTCTTATATGTAAATGCTGGGCAGGGTTAAAATCTTTAGTGATTTAAAGTGGGGTGCACAACATTCCCTATTATTTAGGTTTTTGATAATTTTTTTTTATAATTCGGCAGAGCGACGCCGCTGCTGACGACCCTCAACAGCTGAGTGACGAACCTCGCCGTTCCGGACACTTGCCTCACACGTCAGGTGAGATACAGCTCCGTTAGTCAAATAACACTGAATATACATTCTATTTCAACCGAACAAAAATGTGGTTCTCCATTGGTCGTCGCGTATGTACCTATATGTATAAGTCGCGCGCAAGTTCGCCGATGGCTGCCCCTCCCACCTTCACCGGTGTATATTTATGTATATACATTTTTCAAATATGAACATGCATTACTTTCTACAGAGTCGTTCGATTTTGATTATTTTTTTTTATTGAATAGGTTGATCCTCGAAATTAGTCACATTTAAAGAAAATTACAACGTGTAAAGAAGGGCCGAGATAATACTGAAGGGTACCACAAAATATGTACCCTTCAGTATTATCCAGACTTACACACTTACACATAATATTGTAGCTAATAAAGAATCATCTGTAAAAATATTGTAATTTATATGTAAGTCTTAATTTATTAAAATTTAAAATACTAAATTAATTTAAATTTCACCCGAGTGTCAAATGTAAACATAAATTGTTAATAGTGGTGAATTGGGCCCCACGATACAGGATTACCTAGTGTGGGTCTCAAAGGATGTACCAATCTTTGTAAAGTTGTTTCTTTTGGCAAATAAACATTTTTCATTTTCTTTTTTCATTTTCATTGAATAGAAAAAAGCACATTTTTTAGGGTTCGGGACCCTATTACTAAGCCTACGCTGTCCGTCCGTCCGTCCGTCTGTCAGCGGGCTGTATCTCGTAAACCATAATAGATAGACAGATTAAATTTTCACATATTATATATTTCTATTGCCGCTATAACAACAAATAATAAAAATTAAATTAAATTAAAAAAATTAAATTAAAATATTTCCATGGGTACATGAAAAATATTTTTTTTAACGGAACCCTAAAAGAGCGAGGCCAGACTCGCACTTGGCCGATTTTATTTATTCATACAAACTTATTCAATCGATACAATGCGCTTGCCCTATGACTGAACTTGAACAGGTCACAACGCGCGCGGCGCGCGGTCGTAGGTACACCGACGCGTTATGTCTTCTAGGGTTGTGCTAAGATTGTTGTCGGTGAAAACTTTCAGTGTGGTTTACTCAAAAACTATAAGGGCTTCGAGTCCAATGCCTGTGCTGAAGAGTTCTGTATGTAGGGTGCAAGTCTTGATCGTCCAGAGGTTTGAGCTGTGCGTTGATAGATCAGTCAGTCAGTCACCTTTCCTTTTATATATTTACATACAACTTACTTTACAAACACCTGAAGAAATTTACCTTCCGTCTGGTGAAATCTGATAAAAAGTTGTAGAAAAGTCCACTCGTGCGAAGCTAGAGTTCCTTTCATTCCGTCCCAACTCCTCATTTATCATGTCATCAAGCAAAGCCATAAGTACCAAGAAATATAAATAATGTTTCGTTTCAGTCGCTCTGCCCGCGAGCCGTGCGACGAATAACGAAACGAAAGTGCCTCCAGCTGAAGAAGACGACTCACACGACGAACAAGACGTGCCTGCGAGTGGTATTGCCGCGGACGATGTCAGCTGTCAGGCGACTAGTCGGAATAAAGTTCTCACGACACTGAATAACCCTAACTTATCAAGTTTACAAAGTATAACATTTTGTTCAAGTAATGACGTTAATGTACCGTGTAATAGCTATAGTTCACCAGCGAATGTTGAGAGGAAATTGTTTTCCTGTGACGTGTGCCCAAAAATGTTCAAACAAAAACGTTTCTTGATAAATCACATAAAAACTCATTCTGAAGTGATGCAGTTGAATTGCAAGATTTGCCAATACAAATGTAAAAATGAAAATGCTTTGATGAGGCATATGCACATTCACACTGGCGACAAGCCTTATGCTTGTGAGCTATGTAAGTATAAATGTTTACAGAAGAATGATTTAGTAAGACACATGAGAACTCACACTGGTGACATGCCTTTTATTTGTGAGCTATGCAAGTATAAATGTTCACAAAAGAGTAATTTAATAAGTCACATGAGAACTCACACTGGCGACAAGCCTTATGCTTGTGAGTTATGTAAGTATAAATGTTCACACAAGAGTAGTTTAATAAGTCACATGAGAACTCACACTGGCGACAAGCCTTTCGCATGTGAACTATGTAAGAATAAATTTTCACAAAAGGGTTATTTAGTAAGTCACATGAGAACTCACACTGGCGACAAGCCTTATGCTTGTGAGCTATGTAAGTATAAATGTTCACGCAAGAGTAGTTTAATAAGTCACATGAGAACTCACACTGGCGACAAGCCTTTCGCATGTGAGCTATGTAATAATAAATTTTCACAAAAGGGTCATTTAGTAAGTCACATGAGAACTCACACTGGCGACAAGCCTTTCGCATGTGAGCTATGTAAGAATAAATTTTCACAAAAGGGTCATTTAGTAAGTCACATGAGAACTCACACTGGCGACAAGCCGTATGCTTGTGAGCTATGTAAGTTTAAATGTTCAAACAACAGTAATTTAGTAAGACACATGAGAACTCACACTGGCGACATGCCTTTTATTTGTGAGCTAGGCAAATTTAAATGTTCACACATGAGTAGTTTAATAAGTCACATGAGAACTCACACTGGCGACAAGCCTTATATTTGTAAGCTATGCAAATTTAAATGTTCACGCAAGAGTAGTTTAGTAAGGCACATGAGAACTCACACTGGCGACAAGCCTTATATTTGTAAGCTATGCAAATTTAAATGTTCACACAAGAGTAGTTTAGTAAGGCACATGAGAACTCACACTGGCGGGGTTCCTGTTTGTAACTGAGTACTAAGCGGGTCCGACCGAGCGACTTGAGGCGCAGTACGGGGAAGCGCGACGGGAGGCAACGGCCGACTTAAAGTGGACGGCCCGTAGTTGCAGCACGTTGTAGACAGAGTGCACGCTTCGCTGTGCCGTCGCTGGCTGCATGCGATTGAAAGAGATAGATATATTTGTGGCTAGTCCTATGCATTTGAGAGCGCGATACTGTGCAGACGCTGCAGGTCGCGAGCGAGACAACTGGTCGAGTCTCAGATCCGTGACTCGACCGCGATCGACACAGGTGTAGCCTGGACCGCTGCCGCGCGGGAGGCACCGGGGGCGGCCAAGAGAGCGGGACAAGGGGACCTGACGAGCGCCTTGAAGCATTTCATTAAGGTGGATTATACGGGTCTGCCCGTGAAACTCAAATTTAATTTGGTTTATATAGCATTCTAATTGCGCCAGTGGCAGTATCATCTTCACAGGTTTATATAAAAATCTTTACTTGAAAGTGTCCAATTTAAGAAATAAGTCAGTAATATCGGCTAACTAGCTGATGCCCGCGACTTCGTCCGCGTGGATTTAGGTTTTAAGATCCCTCGGGAACTCTTTGATTTTCCGGGACAAAAAGTAGCCTATGTCAATCTCCAGGTCCTCAACTATACCCATGCAAAAAATCTCGTCGATCTGTAGCCCTACCCTAGACAAACCAACAAACCATGAACAAACACGCTTTCGCATTTATAATATTAGTAAGGATCTGTGAGTAACTCACGTCCAATTATATTTTGATTAATTTCTATTAATTTCTTATTTAGATATTTTGATTAATTTCTCAAACTGGCCACTTTCAAGTAAAGATTGTTATAAAAACCTGTGAAGATGTTACTGCCACTGGCGCAATTAGAACGCCATAAGCCTACTTTGTCATGTTAGTTTAAAAATTGCGAAAAACCAAATTAAATTTGAATTTCGCGGGCAGATCCGTCAACCTTAATAAATAAGTTACTTGATTTCTTCCCACTTTCTTCAGTTCTTATTAGAAAAACTTTGAAACTATCAAAGTAATTGAGACAATAATTATTAAGTTTAAAAGCTGTAGCCCGACTAAAGATTTGATGTTAAATTCGAAATGAGAAAAGCGGCTTTGAAATAAAAAATTCTGAATTTTTGGAACCTAGATTGATGCCCGTTTTCACCAACGTTCCCTTTTTGTCTGTTTGAGGCCGCAACAATCCCTGCGGACTTCTGCCTTACAGCGGGGTGTGTCCGGCTCGCGCGGACCACAACAACCTCCTCAGCGCTCCCAGGGCGGTACGGGACCGCTTTGCATTGCTTCACGCAGACCGTCTGTATACTTTCTCTTTCTCTTCTCTTCTTTTTCTCTTTCTGGAACTGGAAGCGATACAGAGACGAATGGCAATCGGTATCTGTGGAGCGTACCGAACTATCTCCACCGATGCGGTGCTAATCATCGCAGGACTGGTCCCTGTCAATAAAACAGTCAGTGAACGTGCTCAGCTGTTCACTAACAAGGAACAGACGCCTTTAGACGTACGGGAGAGCATCCTTACGGAATGGTTGCCAGTAGGAAAAGGAACTTGGATGAGGGAGCTAGTCAAGGAGCTAGGAAGCATGGAGAGGTGACCCGGCGGATCACGCTGGCATGAATGAAAAAGTTGTCATGGAAACAATCGTTTTGACGTCAGCTGACCACAAGAGACCACAACTTACTAAATTGTATTTTATATGATAGTGTATTATTACGATATTGTATTATTTCGTTTTGAAAAGAGCAACTGCTGAGTTTCTTGCCGGCTCTTCTTAGCAGAATCAGCTTTCCGAACCATTGGTAGATACATGGTCATTAATCAGACTTGTTAGTGCTAACATTTGGCCCCGGTACATGAAATAAATGAATTTGAAACGAGTGTAATTCTACCTCACCTGCCTCGTTGGAATAGTGGTGAGCGTCCGAATCCCGGGTCGGGTAAAAACAATGTATGCGGTTTGGGTTGGGCTTTTTTATCAAGAAATTCTCAGTACTAGCCTAGAGTTAGTTACATAATTGGCGGTGTGTTGCTCCCGTGTCTCGGAGAGCACGTAAAGCCGTCAGTCCCCCGGTCGTGTCGGACTTTCGTGCCACGAGAGGAGAGAGAGGGACTCGGAGATTGAGGGAATAGACAGTGCACCTGTGTTTGTAACTAGGAGAAGCCATTCGACCTGAGGGGCCAGTGACGCCTGCTGCGCGCGTAAGTGGCGCTAAGGTCGTATGCTTCCCCTAGTTGTACATAGAGCGTAGTTCAGAAGCGCAGACGCGGCGCCACTGACGCTCCGTCACCTGCGCGGGCGACTGACGCTTCACGCGAGGACCGAAAGTCTACCTTTAGAACATTAATTATTATTTTATGCTTAGTAGTACACTTCATAATGATTATTTTTAACGAAATAAAATAAAACATAGAAGGACTACAGAAAAAAAAGAAATGTTTAGGTTCTCATGTGTAACATTAAACTTTAAACTCTGTTTAAATGTACGCAATAGCTGTATATATGGTTTAAATAATAAAAAATAAATGGGCAGTGATAAACAAAAAACAGTTATTTTATTATACCACACTAAAACCTTATTTGACTCGAAAGAGAACTTCATGGATCTAGGATTTGCGACTATAGTCTTCCTATTTCTAATATGGAGAACTTGGTATGAGGAAAGATTTTTTGTTTGTTTGTACCGAATAGGCTCTCAATCTACTGGACCGATTTCAACCATTTTTTCAACAATGGAAAACTAAATTATCAGGAAGTAACATTACCTACAAAAAAGTCCGCGAGAGAACATATTATCTAACTATGATAATTAAGGCACTATAATAGCTTTTGTGTTCTAAATTTTAATTAGATCGTCGGTAGAAACAAAAGTTGGTTACATTCGTATCGTAGTATTAATTCTTATTCAAATAAATAGTTTTATCATCAAGGGTATTTATCTGGCAGTAAAATACTTTTTAATTCATTCGAATCGGACATTTAATTTCGAAGTTATCACGAGTATAAAAAATTTTGAAAGTTTGTTTTAAGTAAGTATGGGAGGTACATAATTACGTTTTGTATTCACGCAAAAACTAATGAACCGATTACGATGAAACTTGATCGGTAGACAGCTTCTACAGCAGCGTTACCTATAGCTCTGTTACATTTCATCCCGTTCCCGTCGAAGGTGTTCCGTCTGCATGGAATTAAGCTAAACACAAAAATCAAGGTACATGGCTATTGTATTGCCAAATCTACTGTATTCCGCTGAGACTTGGATACTTTATCGCAAGCATATTCGTGCTTTGGATAGATTCCACCTCCACCAAGTGTCTCCGTGAAATACAGAACATCAGGTTGTTCGACCGCAATAAAAGCACAGACGTGTTGCGGTGGGCGAAAGTCAGTGGCATTGAGGCATACCTTATGCGGCGTCAATTACGTTGTTTGTGTTGTGTTGTGAGAATGTCCAACGAAAGGATAGCCAAGCCCATCTTTTATTCTGAGCTTAAGGATGGAAAGCGGAAACAAGGCGGTCAGTTCCTTAAGGTATAAAGATGTGCTAAAGACCCATATGACCAGATGTTACATCAACTCCTTTCGTTGGGAAAGTCTCGCTGAAAACCGAGGGGTAGTGGAGGCAGGCTGTCACGGATTTTGAAAAAAGGATAAAAGGAGGGTGGATCTGGATGCTTACCGAGATCAACTGAAAAGTAGACAACCATCCAATATTATTTACTAGCTGTTACCCGCAACTTCGTCCGCGTTTGTTTCGTTTTTTTTAATTCTACAAGCAAGCATGTAAAATAATATTAGTAGGCATAATTACGTCGATGGTGCCCTATCAAGTCCTCACTGCGCACGGTTATTTCGTGCAATAACAGGGTAGGTACATCAGCCACATCAGGGCACACGAGCGAAGCCCAGAAGTCTTCAAAGTTTACAGAGATCCAGTCGCTAGTAGTAAGTATGTATGTAGTAGTAAGTAATGAATTGGAATGAATGACCTTTTCATCCCGATATTCCAACGGAATCGAAACTTACGCGGGTGAAACCGCGGGGCGCAGCTAGTGTACTATAAAATACCAAATTCTCTTCCGAGTCAAAATACCGCTACTAGCAACAACTTCTACTCTTGGTGAAGTAGATTATTTCCACATTTGAATCTCCCGCCTTCAAATTGATTTCATGGGCTTCAATATTTTTTTTATTTATTTTTTAAAGTTTGGCTATGCACTCTGTGATCAAATGTAATTGCAGGGCCCGATTCTGTAACTCAGATGCTATCATTATTATCAAAAAATGATAGCCACTGACATATATTTTTTATCCTTTGAAGGTTTGGAAAATGATACTTTTATTTTCATAGCAAACCTTCAATGGATAAAAAATATATGTCAGTGGCTATCATTTTTAGGGTTCCGTACCAAAATGGTAAAAATGGAACCCTTATGGTGAGACTTTCTCCGTCCGTCCATCCGTCTGTCACAGTGGATTATTTCAGTAACTATTAAAGCTATCGACATGAAATTTGGCATAGTTGTGTATAATAGTGGCCCAACATCACTGGAATAAAGAAAAATCGAAAATTATTTTTAGTTTTATTAAAAAAGGGGGAAAATCGGGGGTTTGAAATTTCAAAGTAAGATAACTATACCGACTGGGGTATCATATGAAAGGCCTTTACTTGTGCATTCTAAAAAAGTTTTGGAGTTTACTCCTTAAGAATCGATTTTAGGCGCCCGGTATGAGAAAAATTCGAGGAGTAAAATCTACTTATGAATGACCTCGTTACGTTTTTCACAACGAGGCAAATTTCTACCCTAACGTAAGGTTGGTTTTCGCTTGAGTTGTCGAATGCCCTCGTTACGTTTTTCACAACGATGCAAATTTCTACCCTAACGTTGAGTAAATAAGGTTGGTTTTCGCTTAAGTTATGTATGACAGCGTTACGTTTTTGGTGCGCAACCTATTCTGCGCACCTTTCACTTCTTAATTCAAGATAATCTACTCACATGTAGATCAGCGCCATCTTTCGGCTCATGTGAAAACTATTTCGAATAGCAACGCAAAAACAGTAAGCTGCAATGCTTCCATTCCTCTGTTGTACGCCCTAAAACCCTGCGATAACAGCACTGCTAACATAATAGTTCGAGCTATTTACAATAGATGGCCGTATTTGATATTAAATACCTAGCACAATTAGATACTATTGAAGTATAAAGTGAATTCCAGTCGTGCGTCGGAGCTGACACACACACTTTTTTTTAATTTATTTCTATGTATAATAGTTTTTGAGTAATCGGCCAAAATGTCGAAAAAAAATACCGTCCCCCCCCCCCCCCCTTATCTCCGTAGTTTACCAATCGAAAAATCTGAAATAATTATGGTCAATAGAGGTTTATGTATATTTTACAGGAAAAATATAGTTTTTTTTTATATTAACAATAAACCTCTACAAACAAAGTTAAATAAGCAAATTAATAATTCAAATTCAAATTCAAAATTATTTATTTCATGTAGGTCAACCTGTGGCGCTTATGACACGTCAACATTCTACCACCGGTTCGGAAAGCGGATTCTGCTGAGAAGAGCCGGCAAGAAACTCAGCAGTTGCTCTTTTCAAAATAATCATTTTACAATATTAATAAGTAGCTATTACATTGTAATAAGTTTTTATACTATCTTGTGGGCAGCTGGATGCCAAGCTGATTTAACCCGTGCATCTTTGTTAGAATAGAATATGACATTTCCACAAAACGTACTACAATTCAATTCATGTCAAAGACGGGCAGACAGAAAGTAGCACCATTCCGGCGGCACCCGTTCACGAGCATGACGCATGATCCAGCCATTGCTTCGCTCGACCATATTTGAGCATATTTGATAATATAATATTATCGTTTTACTCTTACTTTTGGAGTACGGAACCCTCGGTGTGCGAGTCCGACTCGCACTTGGCCGGCTTTTTTGATAGCAAATAAATTACAGAATCGGCCCTGTACCTACATGGTGGCCACCACAGACCAGGAACAACAAGTAGCCACTGTCTGTAAATCTACACCAGATTATGGAAACGTAATCAAAACTTTCCTGAGATTTGGAAACAGGGCCCGTGAATGGCCCCCTGAGTTTGAGGAGCGTTTACAAACTTCGTACATAGTATTTTAAATGATAAAATATTTGTATAATCAATAGCCTAGCCTAGTATAATAGTGATCTGTGATCAATTGGAAAGGTGAGGTGAAGGTTGAAAGGGAAGACTCTTATCATAGCCGTCTCTATCTTCTGTAGAGAGCCATGAAGTAGAAGTCTGGCAACGTCGCAGGTAGGCTCTGTCGACTGTCAGTCGACACCGACAAGTTTGTGTTAGGCGTTTGGTTTTGTTTCGCGTCGTGTTATTTTGTATTTAAATCATAATTATTTAACAAAAGATACAATAATTTTGGTGATTAATGTACGTTTTCACTCAAGGTAGATAGAAACCTTTTAAAAATACATCAGTTATGACGAGATAAATCCGTTTTCGTGGTTAACTTTATATGGACTGCAAAGTGTAAACAAACCTGCTAAGGTAAGAAAGTTAAGTTTATTACTGACTGACTACTACTGTCAATATGTTTTAATGTAACAAATGAAGATATTTTCGATTAAAGATGTGTAGTAACTTACAATTAAGTGCTAGACTCATAATTTAAATAAGTAGGTACCTATCTAGGTTTGAAAACATAACCTACAAAAAAAATACTTGTTTATAAAAGTTATTTTAACCGTTTCAGATGCCAAGAAAATGCTGTGTGCCAGAATGCAAATCAAATTAAAGCAGTGTAATCCGCATTGAAGGAGCTAAAAGTACATTTTCTTTCCCGAAAGATGCTCATCTCAAGAGTGGTTACGTGCCATTCCACGAAAAGACTGGGTACCTACAAAACACTCAGTTGTATGCTGCAACTATTTTTCAACCCATGAAATCCAGACTGAGGAAATTGTCATTGGAAGTGACGGATGTGTTTAAACAGAAATTGAAATACCCACGTTTAGTCGAGGGTGCAATACCCCATATATTCAATAATCTCCCATCATACATGTCGAAGAGCACTCCACCTCCAAGAAGCAACCCTGAAAAAAGGAGACAACGAGCTGAACTATTTCATGAGGAGCAGGTGTCTAAATTTTTAGAGAGTGACATAATTTCATCATTCAAAGACAAGTGCATAAATTCCACGAAAAGTTAGGAGACTCTAAATGGTTATATCGAGTGATACCTAATAAGAAGCTCTATTTTTATTTGTTAAATCTTGATATTGAAAGTAATAATGGTGACAGTGACTGCAATGTGAAAGTAGTTAATAGTGTGTTGGTGGATGAAAATCTAAGCATTCAGGTATATGTAAAAGGACATTTAATGCATCGTGAAGATTTAAGCTGGATATTACCTAGTGAACTTAAGCTAAGAAGATGGTCACAGCTTGAAAATATACTATCTCGTTATTATAACAATAGTTGTGAACCAACAAAGTCATTTGAATATTGTCTCGATAGGTCTTAATTATTTGAACGAAGCAGTTAATATTGAAATTGATAATTTTGCTACAGAGCAAGTTCTAGACCAAATAAAATTGTTAAAAAATAAGCAACGTAGATATAGTGTTGCTACACTTATATTTTCATTTGTGATATTTAGTATTTCCTCCTGTGCCTATAATACTTTGAGGCAATACCTAATCTTGCCAACTGCAAGACATTTGCAGCAAATAACTTCAATGACTGGCCTGTGTCCGAATTCATCAGAAAATAATTATTGTTCTTTAAAATCAATATGCTCTATGTGGGTAGAATTTAGAAAGGGAGAAAGTTGTAAATTTATTGATTGATGAAATTTATATAAAAAATGGCCTAGAGTATAAGTCCAAAACTATTCTAGGTTACGCAGAAAATAATCCAAAAATTCGACCCGAATATATATAATATTGTCCAACAATGCACAATACTCGTATAAGTTAATCTCTGTGGGTTTCAAAATAGATGTCAAATTTCATAAGTGTGTGTATGTATATCCACGTATATTTCTCAGAAATTTGGAAACAAATTGCAACAAGTAATTTTCTTTTAATTGGATTAAGAATCTGTTAACTTAGGAATCAGCGCAAGTTTCATCAAAATCAGTTCAGTAGTTTAGTAAGATATGGACTATAACTTTTGTACTTGCTTATTAATGTGCTTGCTTTGACTATTTTTATAAGAAACTATCTGATGATTGATTTAGTTTTTAAAGTCCCTTGGGAACTCTTATGTTTTCCGGGATAAAAATAAGCCTATGTCACTTTCCAGGTCCTCAACTACACCCAGGCAAAAAATCACGTCGATCTGTAGCTCTGTTGTGGCGTGATTGAAGGACAAACCAACAAACGAACAAACCAAAAAACACTTTCGCATTTATAATATTAGTATGAAGTATGATGTATGTGTTTTACCTAAAAGAATAATTAGATAGAGATTTTAATAAGTTATTGCGTTGACTATAGGTTGACTACTTTTATACTTGCTTGTAAATGTAATTGCTTTGACTATTTTTATAAAAAAAGTATGTGTATTACCTAAAAGAGAAATCAGATAGAGATTTTAATTCATTTGTTGACTAAATAGGTTGACTATTTTAATGTTGTCTACTTTCATAAAAACATATGTTTTACTCTATGACATTGTTTTAACTAAATTTTTGCTGCTTTCTGTTAGTTCATAGTGATTGTTGAAGTAGTCTAAATTATGATGATGATAATACTCTTAAATATTGTTTTTTTTTTTTAAGTTACAATGCATAGATGATGCCGAGTTTCTTGTTGGTTCTTCTCGCTAAGGTTAGAGCAGCATTCCGAACCAGTGTTAGATTCTTCTTAAAAAAGGCAATGAAATAAAAACAAGCTGAATAATAAGAAGCCATTAAATAAAGAGAATATTCGCTTTTTGTAGAAGTTTTATTTTATTTTTTGATATACCTACTTTATCATTATCTAAAAATCTTTCTTAATTGTTTTAAGAATCTTTTAACTTAGGAAACAGTGCAAATTTCATCAAGATCGGGTCAGTAGTTTCAAAGTTATGTACCATAATGTCGTTTACATTGTAACTTTGTTACATCATTACCTTTTCAATTCACTCTTCGATGTTTCTAAAAACACAAAATTATGTAATTATTTAATATGTTAGTTCTCATTCATGTGGACGCCATAAAAATAAAGCAGCTAATTAGTATCAGTAAATAATTATCAACACCGAAGTCTATACAGCTATACATTCCTACTGATTTTTCATTTTAACCATGAGCCTACTAGTGACAGTAAATTGCGACGTTGCCACATCCACTTCATGGCTCTCTACAGGAGATAGAGACGGCTATGCTCTTATCTATCGTAAATAATAGAAGTAATATACTTAAAATACTATTCAAAATTATTAAGATGTCATTGACTTTTTTATGATAGAGAATAGTAACCCTATGACGGCAATATTCTATGGTCTGCTGTGATGTTCATTGGTCAATGGTCTGGTAACATATTACATAATACATTTGTCGTCTGTGTTATCCTAGTGTTCGTAGTCTATGGCATAGAGAGAAAGGATTCCAATTTCCATATATCTAAGCTGTCTATGGTCTGTGTTTCTTGTAAATTGGGGAAGTGGGAATCGAAATTCTTTTTATCTTTAATCCAAATTTAACCTAAATAGCTAATCTTTCGACTGTATTTTTTGATAGTGTTTGAATTTTGATGTAACATTACAATTCACAATCAAGATGCGGTGCCGTGCGCCCTTCTGCAGAGCCACTGCGGAGACGGCGTCGCGATCCGAGAGAGTCACGTTCCACGAGTGAGTAATGTTGTTGTGTTGTTCTCCATTGCCCACCCAGCATGGGTTCTTTGTTAGCATAGCATGTTGGGTGGGCGATGGAGAGAGCTATGCTCAGAGTATCCCTGCGAAATCAAATCAGAAATTAGGAGATCCGTAAGAGGACTAAAGTCACCGACATAGCTAAGCGAGTCGCGAAACTGAAGTAGAAATAAGTGGGGCACATAATTTGAAGAGCTGATGGTCGTTGGGGTCCCAAAGTGCTGGAGTGGCGACCCCGCACCGGGAAGCGCAGTGTTGGCAGACCGCCCCACTAGTTGGACCGACATAAAATGAGTCGCAGGGAGCCGCTGGATTCAGGCGACGCAAGGCCGAAGCCTGTGGAAGTCCATGCAGGAGACCTTTGTCCAGCAGAGGTCGTCTATCGATTGATGTAGAAGAAGAAGATAGCATGTTGCCCTTTCATTTAGTCTGGTCCACCATTCCCCTTGTGTGTTGTGTTAGTCTCGTCCAAGTCTCGCCCACAAGCTTGAAATTGGCGTACTAGAAATTTAACTATTGAAAACTTAACTTTTTAACTTTTAAAATGAAACTTAACATGTTCAACTGCAAATGATGAGGTCCTGGGTATTGTGTTTTCTGTCAAGAAATTCTCAGTAGTAGACCAGAGTTAGGAAGTTGGAGGTTTGTCACCCCATGCTTTGGAGAGCATGCGGGAATGGGGCTACTTTATGACTGCCAGTCTTAACGTGTTGAATTATAATTAGGTATGCTTTTGTGGAACTCATTGTGGAAACACTGCATACATAGCATAGTACATTATTATACTGAAATGGTAACTTGTTTTGAAAAGAGCAACTTCCGAGTTTCTTGCTGGTTCTTCTCGGCAGGAAGGGCATTCCGAACCAGTGGTCAAAAGCACTTGTAAAAAAGTTTATTTGAATAAAAAAAACATTTCTATTCTATTCTATGCTATTCATGTAAAGCTGTCAGTCCTGATGTCTATTCGGTAGTGTCGAATTTCCATTCCAATTTGGCAAGAGAGTGAGGAAATAGAGTGCACATTTGTTCGCACACACACCTGTACACTGTAATATCTTCCTCTCAGATGGCTAGTCTCTCTGACAGTTAGTCATGGTTAGGGCTTTCGAATACCGGACTTTTTCAATACCGGTATTAATACCGGAAATATTTTTTTGAGATGGGATTTAATTGGGGTTATATGAAAGTCCTATCTTTTGAAGTAAGAGACCTGAAAAATCGGCATTTAAATTATTAATTTTAGTTATTAAAAACCTGTATAAGCTATTTCAGAAAATAGCTCTTTCAGAGTAGTAGAATAGTACAATAGGGGGTGAAAATTTGTATGGGAATATTTTGATTTTGTAGATATTATTTACTTGTTTGGGTGGTAGGTTATTTCTAGGGATCAGTTCAGCAAAAGATTTTACGAAAATCCCCCTCAAAAGGGGTAAAGTGAGGGTTTGAATGTTGGATGAAAGTATTATGAATACTAAACATCTGATAGTGGAGGACCTGAACAGTGATAAAGGCTACTTTTATTCCGAAAATATGGGTGCCGCAGGAGCTTTAGAAAACTTACTACAAGCGGACTGTCGTGAGAAACCGTTAGTTTCTTAATAAAACAAATCAACGATAAGAAACTTTTTTATTCTTAAATCCCTTATTGATACCTACTGCTGCTTCAGGGCACTTTCTTCCTAAAGTTATGATTTTTCCGAGAGTGATTTTATTAACACACAATGTCTGTAATAGACTTAATCGATTTGTCTTTGTTCTGTGCAGACTTACCAGAACAACAAGTATTCGCACGGCTCTTACTGCGTACTATGGTTATGTCTCTGCAGTACTCCGTTATGGCCTTGTAATTTGGGGTAATACAACAACGGCTAATAAAGATTTTAAATTTAAAAAAATGCCTTAGAGCTTTCCTTCGCATGGCACCTATGATTCATGTAGGCGGTTTTCTTGTCTTGTCGACACATATAATGCAAAAAAGAATTGGATTGAATCTTGTCGACACATTTGTATGTGCAAAAAAGAAAATCAAAATTAATCAATTCCATAAATATGTTGACTGAGGAAAATGCTATTTCCGCCTCTACGCCTTAAAACGCTTATAATTAATTCCCTTTTCAACTCTCATAATAGATTATCAATGCTAGAGGAAGCTTTGGGTTTAGATAATTTTTTTTAGTTTAAGCCTCCATTTCCGTTTCCAGTTGTTTTTAGTTAAATCAACTCAATATTGGGCTGCCTGCAGATATTGACAAAAATGTGAAAAAGGCCTAGGATCCTGGTCCGGATCTAGGACCGGTATTGAAAAAGTCCGGGATACCGGTATTAGCCAATACCGGGATCCCGGTATTGGAAGCTCTAGTCATGGTCATATGGACATTGTCATTACTTACTCCAATATTTGTATCCATTACTAGAATTCCTACCCACAGGGCCACAGTTCAGAAACAAAAGTGTTTACAGGTAGATAGGTCCCTTCTGGACAGAAATGAGAGATCTTTGTTTACATGTCTCACACGCACACAAACACACTCCCACTATTTAAACTCAATGTTGAACTGGTGTAATCTGCAGGTTCCCCAGTGACTCGCATCTCCGTGCTGCCTGGCTCAGAGCCCTCGGCAGACAAGACACTCCCCTCCCAGACCCTGCTGTGGTCTGCTCACAGCATTTCATGAGCGATGACATGTATGAAACGGAAAGTGGTTCAAGGCAAATTCGTGCTGGTGCGATTCCGTCAACGGTGCAGGTAACTTTGACTGCTAGTACCTGCCTAGGGAACCTGCCCTAATGTTGTAATCTGTGCTATAAGTCATGACTCTTGAGAGTCAAGAGTTTTTCTATTTATTTCACCTAACACCTTCCACATTAATGTGTGCATAGTTTATTTTTAATTAAAATCAGATATATTTTTATGAAATGATCAAATTGTTTGAGTCATCTATGACTCTCACAATTTTGCTACAACCAATTTTTCAAATTTACTCATATCCACTGACTTATTGAACAGACTCTATGAGGAAAATATTCAATAAACTGAGTTGCTTGAGAAGATGTACATAAAAAAAATTATGATCTATGGGTATTTTTATATAAAAAAACTGTTATAGCTTACAATTTTCACAATTTTCATATTACTACATATAAACTCTTTGAGCAATAAAGTTTAATACTCCAAGAGCTACCAAAATATTGCCACTTCAAGGTCCTATAAAATATTAGTGAAGTGTAAAGAAATTATATTATAGATATTGTGGGCCAGGAACACTCGCGGGCGCCTCCAGACCATCCTACCAAAGTTTCATCACAATCTGATCAATGTTTTCGGAACGTATATAGATTGTTGTGAGAATTATTTGGAGGGGTGACAACACTATGGCAGGTTCTCCCATATGCTGAGAAACCACAGTAGGTAATGGAAAGGTATATCGAAATAGGTGCATAGTCCAAGGTATGTGTTAGAATAAGTAGTGTTGGTTAGTATGGTTTTACTTGCATCTTTGGGAGATATCGAATGCACAATGCAATGCTTCAATGGCGAAGGAAAATATTGTGAGGAATCTTGAACTCCTGAGAGTTCTTCAAAATGTTCTCAAAGGTGTGTGAAGTTTGCCAATTTACATTGGGCCAGCGTGGTGGACTATCGCCTACAACCCTTCCCTGAGAGGAGACCTGTGCTCAGTAGTGAGATCTTGATGGGTTGCTGATGATCATGAATTAGGAGAATATATATTTTTTCAGGTTTGCATGATATGCCTGGACACTGACAACAAGCTGTTTCTAATGAGCAAACACGAATTGGAAGAAGCATATCAACACTTAACTGGAAATCCTGTAAGTTGTTATTTTATCATCAACTATCTTTTGCCCTGCGACTCTGTCTGCGTGGAGTTAGGTCTTAGGTCGCAGTCGCCTCACCAGTGCGGCCGCGGCCTAAAGGAACACCTTGTGCAGGATTTTCCTGCAGGACTTCCACTCAAGCCTCAACAACCTAACTGTTAAGGCGCAGTCTGAAGACTGAATTATAGTGTGCCGTCGATGAGTTGAGATGAACAAATATATTAAAGTTCAACTCAGCACGGCTTAGCTAAGTTCAACTGACAACTGATTGTGATGGTTCTGTGCAGGGACAAAACATTTATTTAAGCAACATTTGAACTCTTCATTTACATGTTGTTTCAGCCATGTGACCTGGGAAACCTTAAACAAACAGTTTGTGTGCATTGCGCTCAGAGCTTGATCAACTTTAGCAGATTTAGAGACAAGAGCTTGAGAGCCCGAGGGCTGCTGATGGACTTGGTTCAACAACATGAATTAGTGAGTGCTAAGTACATATCTCTCATTTGGTGCAACACAATTTTATTTCTGATGCCCGCGACTTCGTTCGCTTGGATTTAGTTTTTAAAATCCCCCGGGAACTCAATTAAATTTTAGAGCACAAAAGCTATTATTGTGACTTAAATATGACAGTTAGATATATTTCCTCTGGGATTTTTTTGTAGAGAATAATGAGTACTTTCATCATGTATCACGAAATTTTTATGTATCATCAATAGTTTTCTCAGCACACGCCAAATAAAGCATTTTACAGGCAAAATTTTGCTATTTTGGATTACATTATTGCAATTTTCGTAAGGATCTCTAAATTTTTGAAAATAAATTTTGGCCTATGTTACTTCCTGATAATTAAGCTTTCTATTGGTGAAAAACATTTTAAAATAGATACAAACAAACAAACAAAAAATATTTCCTCTTTATAGTATTAGTATAGAGTATAGACGATAAATGTTCAATTCTATTCCCATGTAGTGGCTTTTAGGCGTAAAATAAAATATTGTTTTTTTTATTAAAAAAAAAAGTTGTCTCAAAAAGCTTTCAAATTGGGTCATGCCCTGATATTGGCGACATTGGAGGATGTATATTGGCGACACTTGTATATTATAGTGTTAATAAATAAATAAATAAAAAAAACTTTATTGACCAACACCTTAACCAACACAACAAATTAGTTATCACTAAGATACTAAGCTAAGAGTAGGTACATCTATGCACCTACTATATACCTATTTAAAATTGAGTGTGGTGTGGAGTGGTCAATGGGCGGTGGGCCACCCCCTCAGCTTGTGCCGCAGCACGAAAGGCAGGCATGTACCCACCGCACGCCGGACACACCGCAACGCTTATTTTCACTTTCAGGAGGCGCAAAATAACAATCTAGCCTTATAATTTGGCTAATGAGTAATTTAACTTTAACCCAAACTTATAAATTATCTTAATACTAAGAAGTAGTCCACTGACGCATCTTAGTCTTTATTTATTGATTGAAGACACTTTGCTCGTGTGTTCTTTAAGGCAGCTTTACACTATCACTAATCACTATTCACTACTGAGGACTAGTTCATAGGGTTTTGTCCTTTTAAGTCTCCTCACTAACTGCGTTACGTCGAGCAGCTGGATCGCCTCAACGTTAACGTGATGGTGAAGCCAATGATCGTGGGCTTCAGTGAATTTTGAAATAATTATTCTATCGACATATTCAACTTTAAGGTCCCGGTGAATATTATCGTTTCGGATGTACCAAGGTGCGTTAACAATGTTCCTTAGTACTTTATTTTGAAACCTTTGAATAATTTGTGTGTTACTCCTTTTAGTGCAGCCCCAGAGTTGGTACCCATAAGCCCAGACAGGTATTAAAGCTTGCTTATAAAGCAGAACTTTATTGTGAATTGATAGCAAGGAATGTCTTCCTAGCAACCAATGCAGATTTTTATAGCGAAGTTCTAACTCGTCTCTTTTCTTTTTAACCTGGGTCTCCCAACGTAGTTTTGCATCCAGTGTCATACCAAGAGACTTTGCAGTGTCAGCATAGGGTATTTTTTGATAATTCAGGAATATAGGAAAGTACTGTATTTTTTTGTTGGTGAAATCTACGTGCGTTGATTTCGTTTCGTTGAGTTTTATTTTCCATTTATAAGTCCAATCGTTTATTTTATTTATTCCATTTTGCAGTCTCTCTACTGCCTCCTTATGAGAATCACCAACAGCCATAATAGCAGTGTCGTCAGCAAAGGTGGCAATAGTACTGTTGTCTAGCTCTGGTATATCTGATGTGTATAGTAGGCATGCCTGCCCACGGGGGATGCCCCGTCGCTCACGTCCGCAGGAACTACCTTTCACTTCCCTGCACGTGTCCCCCGGGTGGTGCTAAACGAGCGACGAACTAGACGGCGTAACATGCCATACGATTAAAAAATAGTAGGCATAGGACCGGACCTAGGACACTTCCTTGAGGTACACAAGCTTTGATTTCTTTTAGATCAGAATAAGCTTCGTCTTGTCTAACTCTGAACATTCTGTTTGTTATATACGATTCAATAATGTCTACTAGTGATTTAGGCAGCATCAGTCTAAGCTTGTGTATGAGACCTATATGCCAAACTTTATCAAAAGCTTGCGCTACATCTACAAAAACAGTAGAACAAAATTTTTTCTCAAGCGAGAAAACACATTAAAAACAAAAATAAAATAAACATAATAGACAATTAAAGCTTAAATTTTATATACAACTTCATATTACTTTACTAGAGTTCTACATATTGCATAGGTAAATCAGGGTAATGAGTGGCAAATATTCTAATAATTAATAAAATTACCAACAGGTAAGTACTAATTTACTAATAATAAATTTACAAAATACTATCTACTAAAAGTAATATCTGTATACCTAATATCTATCTAAAATACACTGACTAAGAAACTAAGGATTGCCCAGGTTATGCTTATGCTATTTGTGTTGCGAGAATATGTGCTTTATACCGTGCTTTAAAAGCATTTATTGTCTTTAAGCCACGTAACGGCGGCGGTAAAGAGTTCCAGCATTCACTAGCTGCAAATCTAAAGCTCCCCCTGAAAGCAGTGTTGTGCCCTAACCTAATCTATTCAATATTTTTGTTGGTTGTATAATCTCATAGAGATTGATTTTTCGATCGTCAAGTTTTCACAAGATGGCTGCACTGATTTATTGTATCGATGTCCATTATGTAGTGTCAATCTCTATGGGTAAACGTTCTGATGAACGGATCAAGTACCTAGTTAAAGCATATTATAATAATTTTTTAAGTTATCTATCTATCTATATATATAAAAGAAAGTCGTGTTAGTTACACTATTTATAACTCAAGAACGGCTGAACCGATTTGGCTGAAAATTGGTGGGGAGGTAGCTTAGAACCAGGAGACGGACATAGGATACTTTTTAATATTATAAATGCGAAAGTGTGTTTGTATGTTGGTTTGTTTTTCAATCGACGTGATTTTTTGCATGGGTATAGTTGAGAACCTGGAGGGTGCCAAAGGCTAAGTTTTATCCGGGAAAATCAAAGAGTTCCCGCGGGATTTTAAAAATGAAATCCATGCGGACGAAGTCGCGGGCATCAGCTAGTTTTAAATAAAAATTTCAATCCATAGTCCAATTCGCACTGAGATTTATGTTTCGATTTCTGGAGGCGTTATTTATTGTTTGTATTATCGCAATGATGATATCCATTGTTTTTATTTGTAGCAAATACCTACCTCTGCAATATCTTGATTTCATTGTTATCTCGAAACTAGTGTAGTACTCTTGATATAAGTGTACCGGCAGTCATAGCCTAGTGGTTCAGACTGCGGTCTGCTACTGGGGGGTCGCGGATTCGATCCTGGGCCCGAACCTCTGACTTTTCGGAGCTATGTGCGCTTAAGAAATTAAACATCACATGCTTCAATAAGGAACTTCATAAGGAACCTGCCCGGCTGAGGGTTCTCCATAATGTCCTCAAAAG
Source organism: Oeneis ivallda (assembly GCA_029955525.1). Taxonomy (NCBI): domain Eukaryota; kingdom Metazoa; phylum Arthropoda; class Insecta; order Lepidoptera; family Nymphalidae; genus Oeneis; species Oeneis ivallda. The sequence continues at coordinate 4,329,536 of JARPMR010000021.1, forward strand.
TGTGTGAGGTCTGACAATTTGCATTGGGCCAGCTTAGTGGACATAGCCTATAACTCTTCTCTGAGAGGAGACCTAGGCTCATAGTGAGCCGTTGATGGGTCACTCACTCAATAGTCAACTTGTTGGTCCACAGATAACAAGACTTCATATTAAAAAGATAAACCGCACAAGACACCAATTAAAAAGCAATATGGTAGTGACAATGTTGGCACCTGATCATTGTGATTTACACATACTAGAAGACATAGAGAGTGAATCAGAAGATACCATCAACGCAGATGTAGTGAAAACTGAAGCAAATGACGAGACAATGTTGGTTGATGAAGACATGGAGGTGATACATGAAGATGATCATGCTGACTGTGTCAAAGATGAGTTTGTTGCTCCTAATGAAGAATACTCATCAGATAGTAGTATAAAGATAGAAACACAACTATTTGATGATGCTATTCTCAAAGCTCTAAACAGAAAAGCAGCGGTTACTACACAAGTGGCTGCAACACAGGATATATTCAAGTGCGAAAGTGCCCCCTACCAATGTACACTTTGTTTCAAGGAATTTGTTCTTGAACATGCGTACTTGCAACATTTGAGCACGCATCTTCAGGTAAGTCATGTTGATGTATTTGCTGCTGTTTCTGTTTCAAACTCAAACGTTTAAGCACTTTTGTCAACTTGCTGAGTCCATGAGCTGGCTGGATCTGAGGAGAACAAAGTTAGCGACGTAACTCATCGAGTTGCGAGCTGAAGGGGCAATGGGCGGAGCACATAGTTCAAAGAATTGGTGCTCGTGGACTTCTATTATAGAACGTGACGCCCATTCCCACAAACGACTTTCGGACTTTTCTGAGACGTAGTCGAGGAATCACGAGCCTATTTGGATTTCTCATTTGCCTATCGTGTAAATCACCCTTTTTGTGACTATACTCCGACTCGCTCAAGCTAGCTCAAGACGGAAGTATAATGAGTTTACTTTTCATTCGGCAGAGCGGCGACGCTGCTGACGACCCTCTGAGTGATTACCCTCAACAGCTGAGTGACGACCCTCAACAGCTGAGTGACGACCCTCAACAGCTGAGTGACGACTCTTGCCCTTCTGGACTCTTGCCTCCCACTTCAGGTGAGATACAGCTCCGTTAGTCCTCCAAATAACACTGAATATACATTATATTTCAACCGAAAAAAGAATGTCGTTCTCCATTAGTCGTCGCCTATGTACCTATATGTATAAGTCGCTCGCAGGTTCGCCGATGGCTGCCCCTCCCGCCTTCACCGGTGTATATTTGTGTATATACATTTTCTAAATATGAACATGCATTATTTTTTACAGAGTCGTTCGATTTTGATTGTAATTTTTTTATTGGATAGGTCGATCCTCGAAATTAGTCACATTTAAAGAAAATTACAACGTGTAGAGAAAGTCCGAGATAATACTGAAGGGTACCACATAATATGTACCCTTCAGTATTATCTCGGACTTACACACTTACACATAATATTTTAGCTAATAAAGAATCATCTGTTAAAATATTGAATAGAAAGAAGCACATTTTTTTATTCATACAAACTTATTCAATCGCTACAATGCGCTTGCCCTATGACTGAACTTGAACAGGTCAAAACGCGCGCGGCGCGCGGTCGTAGGTACACCGACGCGTTATGTCTTCTAGGGTTGTGCTAAGATTGTTATCGGTGAAAACTTTCAGTGTGGTTTACTCAAAATATATAAGGGATTCGAGTCCAATGCCTGTGCTGAAGAGTTCTGTATGAAGGGGACAAGTGTTGACTGTCCAGAGGTTTGAGCTGATAGATCAGACAGTCAGTCACCTTTCCTTTTATATATTTACTTACAGCTTACTCTACCTACTTCTGTAGAAAATTACCTTCCTTCTGGTGAAATCTGATAAAAAGCTGTAGAAAAGTCCACTCGGCGAGCCAGATTTCCTTCATTCCTTTCCAACTCCTCATTTATCATGTCATCAAGCAAAGCCATAAGTACCAAGAAATATAAATAATGTTTCGTTGCAGTCGCTCTGCCCGCGAGCCGTGCGACGAATAACGAAACGAAAGTGCCTCCAGCTGAAGAAGACGACTCACACGACGAACAAGACGTGCCTGCGAGTGGTATTGCTGCGGACGATGTCAGCTGTCAGGCGACTAGTCGGAGCGAAGCTGCTGCGACGCTGAGTAGCCCTACTGGCGAACAGCTGCTTACTTGTGAGATTTGTAAGTTTACATGTTCACAAAAGAGTACTTTAGTACGTCATATGAGAACTCACATTGGCGGCAAGTCTCATTCTTGTGAGTTATGCGGATATAACTGTCCATTCAAAAGTAATTTAATAATTCACATGAGAACTCACACTGGCGACAAGCCTTTTGCATGTGAGCTATGTAAGTATAAATGTTCACAAAAGGGTACTTTAATAAGTCACATGAGAACTCACACTGGCGAAAAACCTTATTCTTGTAAATTATGCAACTATAAATTTTCAAATAAGAGTCCTTTAGTAAGACACATGAGAACTCACACTGGCGATAAGCCTTTTGCTTGTGAGCTATGTAAATATAAATGTTCAAAAAACGGTAATTTAGTAAGACACATGAAAACTCACACTGGCGAAAAGCCTTACTGTTGTGAATTATGCAAGTATAAATGTTCAGAAAAGAGTTCTTTAGTAAGTCACATGAGAACTCACACTGGCGAAAAGCCTTACTCTTGTGAATTATGCAAGTATAAATGTGCACAAAAGGGTCATTTAGTATGTCACATGAGAACTCACACTGGCGAAAAGTCTAATTCTTGTAAATTATGCAAGTATAAATGTTCACAAAAGAGTGATTTAGTAAAACACATGAGAACTCACACTGGCGACAAACCTAATGCTTGTGAGCTATGCAAGTATAAATGTTCACATAAGAGTAGTTTAGTACGTCACATGAGAATTCACACTGGCGAAAAGCCTTACTGTTGCGAATTATGCAATTATAAATGTTCAGTAAAGTGTAATTTAGTAAGTCACATGAGAACACACACAGGCGAGGAGCCTTCGTGCTCGCGAAGCGCCGGAGATGTTTATACCTTGCCGTAGATACTTAATACTTATACCGAGTCTTGAGCTGCTTGAACTTTTGGAAAACAGCTGATCGCGCATGTGTGGAGTTTTAAATGTACATTGCTGTTTTGTGTTAAATATCGTCACTTGTTGTTTTGTAAATTAAAAACTAGTGGAGACAGATTACATAGACGATTCCATGTTGTGATTAATAATAATAAAAGCACTGTCAAAGTCATGAAATGATCGGTGGAAAGTTCCAACACTGAGCGACTCTGAATCATGTAGGTACATGGTACAGGGGTAGGTAGGTACCAGTACCCGTATCAGTTGTCGTTAACCTATTCCCTTACAGCCTGTATGCCATTTTGTGAACATGTCTGTAACTACATATTATCGTCGTATGTCGTAGTATCATTAATGTGACATATAAACTCCTTTAACTGTTTATTTATTAAACACATAATATGTATTTGGTTGAAATCTGTTAAAATAATATAATATTACCAAGTTGATGAAATAAATAATATTGTATATAGATACAATATCTACATCTACACTAATATTATAAAGAGGAAAGATTTGTATTTTTCTATTTTTGTATGTAACGAATAAACTCAAAAAGTACTGGACCGATTTTAATAATTTTTTTTTCATTAGAAAGCTACATTATCACTGAGTAACATAGGCTATATTTAGTACTAGATTACTATAGAAATCTTTAGAAATTCCTATTAAAACCAACCGAAGGTGTAAAAAAATTAGCCATAAAATGTCTTTCATCGCATACGCTGCGAAGAGTATTAATGATAGGACAAAAAAATGTTCGACAATATTATAGAATATATCAATATCTACAAAAAACTTCGCGAGACCATGTTTCTAACTATTGTAGTTACGTCACTATAACTACTTTTTTACATTTAACAAATTGATAGAAATGCCGATCAAAATCAGACCGTGTTATCCATACCATTTATAAATTTTTATCCAAATAAATTATTTAATATTCAAGACTGTCTCAATACCTGATGATTACTTCTTGAATTATTGAAATCGGACATTCCATTCAAAAGATATCATGAAATTAAAATAAAAATACATGCCGGCGGCGGCCGCCACGCAGCGCATCGAGTAACTATTAACTAACTCTTCGTGAGAGGGGCAGTGTCGCCAAACTCTACCAGTTGTAACAAAAGGTACACGTGCCGACGTTAATAAAGCGTGCCTCAAATCATCACCTTTGTGGCTATCAATTAAAACTCTCAATTTGCGCACGAATATGAGAGCACATTTATGCAATAACCGCGGTGGTAATTTCTCAGAAAATATACTTAAATTAGGAGACGGAAAATTTACTACTCCAATTGCAAACAGCTCCCAAGTACTGTTGGATATTGAATTGGCTCAAACTGTTCACAGTCTAGAAATCCTTATAGACACAATCTATCCCGACATCAACAATCTTACAGTAAGAAATTTCCATTGGCTCTGTTCGAGAGCGATATTGTCACCCAGAAACGACTCAGTAAATGAGATAAACAAAATTATTATTGAAAAAGTACCAGGTGATTTTAAATGTTACAAATCTGTTGACACCGTGTGCAACATCGAAGATACAGTGCACTACCCACAGGAATTTTTAAATTCCCTCAATCCTGCTGGCTTGCCACCTCATGAACTAAAATTAAAAATAGGTACGCCTGTTATGCTTTTAAGAAATTTAAGCCCTCCCAATATGTGTAATGGTACAAGACTATTGATCAAAGAATTAAGAGATAATGTGATTGTAGCAACTATCATTACGGGTCCCGCGGCCGGTCAGCTCGCACATGTTCCGCGAATCCCGATGATACCAACTGATGTGCCCATATCTTTTAAAAGGTTACAGTTCTCTATCCTTTGCCCTAACAGTAAATAAATTCCAGGGACAAACTTTTTCCATAGTTGGTATCAACTTAAGGAAAGAGTGCTTTTCCCACGGGCAATTGTATGTGGCACTTTCTCGAGTAGGATCTCCTGAAAATCAATACGTTTTGTTGCCACCTACAAATACCACAGCCAACGTAGTGTACAGGGAGGCTTTAAAATAAGCATACAATTTTTTTCTAATTTAGTGATTCATGGTCGTTTTAATTAGCATGCTTATAACTTAAATATCTGTACCTATTTATGTCTACCCGTGCGAAGCCGGGACGGGCCGCTAGTTATTTATAAAAACGTACACGTATAGACGTGTACGTTTTTGGGGTTCCGAAAACAAAAACGGAACCCTTATAGGATCGCTTCTCAGAAACGGCTCGAGGTACTAAGTTGTACTTAATATTAATGTTGTCAATGGTTTCTTAATTCTGTGAAAAATTCAAGTTTCTAGTGTAACTCTGTGATGTAGCGCAGCGCCATTCCTGAGAGTAAGCTCGTAGCCATATTCCAGGTTGTATAGCAACGGTAGGTAATGTTATAACAAAAAGAAAATACAAGCTTTTAAGTATGTTAAATTAGGTTAAGACTGCGCCGAGCATAAGACGCGGGCGCTGTTTAGGTATTTCGCTAGACGTGTGCGTCAAGTCGTGAACGCACGCACACAACAGCGAGATTGCCCAGCTTAACCGGCCGACTGTAACCAAAAGAACGTAACTCATATTTTTTAAAATTGGTGGTTATCATGTCTGTTTCTAGGGCAGGCGGAAAAACGGACATTGACCTCTGACGATAAAATCGGGGTAGCCAACCTTTTTTTTTTTTATTTTATTTTTTTATCTTTGTATCAATAAACATCATCAGTGAAAGATAGAGTGCCGAGTGTGAAGTTCTTCGCAGGCCCTGTGTCTAATATATTATTATGAAGAAAGAAGATTGTCCAGTACTTATATGAATTAAAAAGCAAATTAACATTAATTTAATTTTTTTATTTAAAAATCACAATTTTCGTTTTTCCGCTAACAGTATATAAATAGTCTAATAAGTAGGTAACGTAATAGAAGTGGTACCAATAAATATGTTTTTAATATTCATTAAATTTATTTAATATCTACCTATATCTACACTAGCCCGGTCAAATTAGACCAAAATATAGGGGTGAGGTTACAATAATTCTCACTTGGCTGAAAATTGGTAGGATTGTTCAAAACACTATTATAAATGAAATGTGAAAGTCCTCATTGATCTGACACCTGGAAAAAAATTACTCGGGGTCAAAGGTCACAAAAACGGGTTATTCGTGATTTTCAGCAAAACGGTAAGTTTTATCATAAAATTAGCCTTGACAAAAATTGTAGATCAGATGATTATCTATAAAAAATGTCGAAACAGGTTTTTTATCTCTGAATAACCGCAAGTTTCACCCCACCCTGTACTATGAGACGCGCTTAGCGCGTAACGATACGTAATCGACAGTGAAATGTATGGAAGCAATACCTATCGTTTACGTGCGATGCTAACATAATACTTCGGGTCAATGTCCGTTTTTCCGCCTGCTCTAGAAACAGACTATAAACACAATAATTGTTAAGGCTAGGCATTTGTGCGCAAGGCAAGATTTTAGGAGGTGAGGTGTGGGCTGCCACCCGCTGAATTGAACTGATTGAAACTGGCTAAATTTTAAAAAGTGACTGCCATATTGAAATTCTTTGTTATTGGACAGATTTCGTTCAAAATCGATATTTAGGCTTCCCTGGGGTCAAGAAAAGGAAATGGTTGCCAAAATTTTAAAAAGTGACCGCCATATTGAAATTCTTTGTTATTGGACCGATTTCGTTCAAATTCGATATTTAGGCTTCCCTTGGGTCAAGAAAGAGGAAATAGATGCCAAAATTTTGAAAAGTCACCGCCATACTGAAATTCTTTGTTATTGGACCGATTTCGTTTAAAAATCGATATTTAGGCTTCCCTGGGGTCAAGAAAAGGAAATGGTTGCCAAAATTTTAAAAGGTCACCGCCATATTGAAATTCTTCGTTATTGGACCGCTTTCTTTCAAATTCGATATTTAGGCTTCCCTTGGGTAAAGAAAGAGGAAATAAATGCCAAAATTTTAAAAAGTCACCGCCATATTGAAATTCCTTGCAATTGGACCGATTTCAATAATATAGAATTTCAATATGGCCGGCACTTTTTACAATTTTGGCAACCATTTCCTCTTCCTTGACCCCAGGGAAGCCCAAAAATCGATTTTGAACGAAATCGGTCCAATAACAAAAAATTCCAATATGGCGGTGACTTTTTAAATTTTGACATCGATTTCCTCTTTCTTGACCCCAGAGAAGCCTAAATATCGATTTTGAACGAAGTCAGTCCATTAACAAAAAAATTCAATATGGCGGGGACAAGTAGGGAATGGGCTTCATCTTCTTCAAACGCCTAAGCAGATTTTCGTAAATCATAGCTAAGATCCATCTCGATCACGTCTTTCAAATATAAAAAAACAGCATCAAAATCGGTGTGTTCGTTAGGGAGCTACGAGGGAACAGACAGATATACGGACACTAAACTAGCGGCACGCTATGATGGCCGGTTTGACACATTACAATAGTGATGTGGAATGTCAATTTATTCTCGAACAAAAAACAATTAAGTTTTGTTTTTGTACCTGATTAAATAGGTTTAATAAAACAAAAATGTATATGTTTATTTAATTTATTTGAACTTTTGATTTCTTTCACTTGCCGTAAAAAAGTATACCTTGCCATCGCTATATCAAATCTTTCCATCAATATTTTGCGTTTGTTACATTTTTTGTATCGAAATCCAATGGTCTTCAAAATCTTCGTTAAAGAACTTTCCCCACCGAAGAATAATCCAGCTTCCTTCAGTGAATGCACCAACTTTTTTCTTGTTGGATACTCCTTCTGTAAATAGTAGCCGTAAACATGTCTTCGGATAGCATCGGCATCAAAGCTATCGATGCCTACGACTGGTTTTGCTCGTTTTCTCTTTTTTGGTGTGTGAAGTTTATTTTCTTCTGTGCCAGTCTCGCCATATTTTTTTTTAGTTATCCGTCTAACAGTTCGTTGTCCAATATTAAGCGCATCAGCTACGCGTTCAACCACTGACGTTATAGGTAAAATTGGCCCTCCATTTTGAGCTTCACGATCGAAATAGTTACGAAGGCGTATTACGAACTCACGTGTCTGACTATTTAGAACAGTTCTCTGCGTACGTTCGGTCATATCGACGAAATCCACAACAAAGGGCTTGAACAGAGTCCAAATTAACGAGCAAGGGTCAACAGTAATGCAGTATCAATATTTGAAATCCAAAGCCAGGTCAAAACTATATCACAATCGCATTGCACTGACAGTTTATACTTTTCGAAGCAACGTCAATTCGAAACTGCTTTGTTTTGCATTGAGCATTGACCCGAGTTTGCCGGAGGTAGTAGTTGTGCTAGCCAGCGATCCTATGTGACGATCGTATTAGATTCCATTTTTAAAAATTTTCAATTTAGAAAACCAAATGCCGAGTTGTGGTATATATCATATAAAAATAAAAATTTTACCTTTTGTATGAAACAGCTGATATTTTTTTGCGATTTCAGAGGTTTGTCCACATAGTGAAAATTGTTCATATTCACAAGTACATTCACCCCTTAAATGGTGCAAACTGATTTTTCTACACTTGTATACATTTTAGAAATCAATTTAATAAATAAATTTTGAGTCCTAAACCTAAAACTACATTCGATAAAATTTATGAATCTCTGCACATCACTATCGTCAATCAATACCTCCCCACACAGAGATGCAGTAAGAAAGTATTGACTGACACAAAGCATAATAGATTGTCCTAAGAAGATTAGGTTCGATTACATTTCTCAATTTCTTGAACACCCATGCAAGCTTTCTAACACGTCCTGTTAATTGGTTAATTTGAGGGGTCCAGGACAAGTGTTCATCAAGGATTATGCCCAGGTATTTAATGCACTGCACACGTTCAATCTGAGGACAGTTGCATGTTATGGAATGGATATCATTACAGGTATGTACTTTTAAAGTATGACTTATATTACTTGGCAAACTAGTTCTGGCTGAAATTGAGAATGTGAGGTGTTTGGTCTTTCCTGCATTAAGCGTTAGAAGATTGAGTTTCAACCATTGTGTAACAGTTTGCAGATCTATTTGTGCCTGTGTGTAAACCTCATCCCAACTTTCTCCCTGAAATACAATAGCCGTGTCATCCGCGAACGCAAATATTTTCCCATTATTCAGCTTGATTTGACATAGGTCATTTATGTAGATCAAGAAGAGAGTCGGTCCGAGGATACTTCCCTGCGGTACTCCGTAGTCTACTGGAAAGTCATCACTAAGATTGTCCTCAATTTTAACCTTCTGGACTCTATCTGTCAGATAGCTCTCAAAAAGTTTTAATGGTGTACCACGAATGCCAATCGAATTTAATTTGTTTAAGAGAGAAGGAACAGAAACGGTATCGAAGGCTTTTGCTAGGTCTAGAAATACAGCTAGGCACTTCTTTTTACTATCAAGGTTCAGCGAAATAAGATCTACGAGCTTCGTCACCGCATCCTCTGTTGACCTACCAGTTCTAAAACCAAACTGGTTATCAGAAATTAGTTCAAATTTTTTTAAAAATGTATTGAGTCTATTGTAGATTAACCTTTCAAAAATTTTAGATAAGGCTGGTAGGACAGAAATTGGACGGTAATTACTAATAATGTTTTTGTCTCCACCTTTGAATATGGGGTGAATAATAGCTCTTTTTAATGCTTTAGGGAAGTTACCCTTATCTAGGCATAAATTAAAAATATATGTGAGTAAGGGGATGATTTTATGCCTTATCTTTTTTAGTAACGCAGATGATATATTGTCCCACCCCATAGCACAATCGTTCTTGAGGTTAAGTATTAAGGTTTCAATTTCGGATTCGTCTGTGGGTAACAAAACCAAAGAATTGACGCAATATGTGGAGTTGTTAGTGGCGGACGGTAAATTACTATGAGTCACAGGTGACTTTAATCTAATATTATCGGCTAGATTTTTACCAACATTCGCAAAGTAAGAGTTCACTGCATTTACAGATTTAATGGGCGTGTTTTCTACTGTTAATAGTTCGCTTGGGGAATGTTTATTGCCAGAGATATCCGCTATTTTTTTAATTGTCTGCCAGGTCTTGGCTGAGTTATTACCGCCTTTTTGAATTTCAGATTGTTCATATTGTCGTTTTAGCTTTTTAAGTAAATTGTTGCAAAAATTCCTATATCTCTTATATGTTGTTTGAATGATTTCGTTGTTAGGGGATCTAAGAGCTTTGTTATGGAGCCTATCACGATTACGTATGCATTTTACTAAACCTGGGGTTATCCATGGTCTAAGTGGTCGATATTTACCTTTTATAACAACTTGTATAGTATGTTTTTTAATTATTTGTGATATTGTAGAGATAAGGGACTCAATTAAATGGTCTGGGTCTTGTGACATGTATACCCCCGAAAAATCAGTATTTTCTAATTCATGTGTTATCATGACCCAGTTGATTTTGTTTTGTATGCATGTATTTTTTGGTTCATAACGACCTGTGTTCATACACAGTAATATAGGTAGATGATCAGTAATGTGTGTATCAAGGATGAAAATAGAGGGGTGGGTTGCCGATTTTAATAAGACGTGGTCAAGACAATTTAATTCACGTGTAGGATGAGTATGTCCAGGTAAAAGACCGAGTTCCGAAATCAAGTTTAGATAGCGAGACGCGTTATGACTAAGACTATTAGTAGTTTTAATATCAATATTAATGTCGCCTAAGATTACAATATTTTTAATATATTTAAGTGACATGCATGTTTGCTCTAATGAATTCAAGAAACTATCAATATTCTGAAATGATGGGGATCTATAAAGTGCAATGATAGCTAATTCGGATTTTTGTTTAATTAGCAAACAATTTGCTCCCTCAAATTTTGGCTCTTCGACTTGATAATTTAAATTATTACGCACGTAAACAACGACACCATCGTTTTGGTTGCGGTTGATCGAAGTGTAGTGAATCATGTAGTTGGGGAGTTGTGGAGGTGATTTGTCAGGATTGAGCCAGCATTCAGAAAAGATTATGATGTCGCAATTGAATTTCAGCCTCCGGTGTAGGATTTCAAAATTAGGTAAGTTTTTGTAAATACTCCTTATATTAAGACTAAGGATTTTTAGGTTATACTTTTTGTGTTTTATGATAGAAAGACATTTTTCGGGTTCATATTTAAAAAAAGATGTTGCAATGTAAAACGTTCCAATATCTGACATTAAGTCCTTAGTATTTGCGCCTGTTGTAATAGCGTATGGGTGCAACTAACGAACTGAATGGGTTTAAAATATAGAGGCATGTAACAAAAATTTCTATCTGGATATGTAATAAGAGGCGAATAATTGAAGTGTCAGGACTTGGAAACATACAAACCCGAAAAATCTGTTTTTGAGTACAAACGTTGAATAATGATAGTTCCGTAAATAAGTTGATAACTATAAAATGGTTTACAGACAGAGTACAAAATGGGTATAACATCATTTTACGTATTTTAACACAATTTACTAAAAGTACATAACATAATAAATAATTAATAGATTGCAATCGGCAGAGGCTTAAAATTAGTACACTTACAAAGTTAAGTAGCTGATAAACTAACAAAAAACACTTACATAGATCAGTTATAAAACGCGACCTAGAGTAATATAATAAACTGTAAAATTCAGAACAATTAGATGGACAGCAGTATTGGTGCAGAGAACGCCTAGACCTTTGACTCACTAACGTCAACGTTGCCAAAAACACGTATACGGTCTTCTTCAGTGCGAATCCAATAAGCGCGTTTGCCATCCCCCTGCCTTGCGTATATTCGGCCGCGCCTGGTCCACGTGTACTTCCACTGTAGATGCCGTGCACTTTCTCTTACCAAGTAAAATAGTCTTCTATTTGTCGCAGTGAGTCTTTCGTTGATATATAACCGTTTAGCAGGTGATTCTGTTCCAAGATCAGAAGAAGTAACATTACGACGGACTCGGGCGGATCGAAGAAGCTCGTCTCGCAAGTCACGCCGGGATAAGCGAACCACAAGCCGCCTATATTTCTTTTCCGAGTGGCCATCGCTATTCTCACTTGCCTTACCAACCCTCTCTGCAAAAACAATGTCCTCCTGTTTAAGAGTAAGGCCGAGCTTCGCTGCCAAGACTGTCACGGTGTGTGTAGCATTCTCGCCTTTATTCTCATGCAGATTCGAAATTTCTATATCGGCTTGCAGAAGATCCTGGTCGCGGTCATTTAACTCATGTTTGAGTTGACTTATAGTCTGCTCAAGCGAGCTCACTTTGGCTATATTGTCTTTCTCTAATCTGGCCTCCAGTGCTGACAGCCTATTTTCAAACTGGTCTATACGACTGTTACAGTTAGATATCATAGTACGCAGACCTGAAATCTCCTGACGGAACTCCCTCACTTCTTCTCTAACTTTGCGCATTTCGTCACGGAACAAGCGTAACTCGAGACCCAGATCTACGTTACTTAACTGGGAGGAATTATGAGCTGCATCCGATGGATTGGACTCCGTGAGCAAGTTTTGCGCACCAGGGTTTGAAATAACCGCGATTTCTCCAATGGGAGAAATACAGCAGCTGGTCGTGCCATCCTCTATGTTTGACACTGAGAGGGAGTCATTGCTACTGTGTAAGCTCTTAACCGGAGTCGCTGAATTGTTACCCTTTGGTAGTTTATTCTTGCATTCCGGACAGACCCAGCCTGGATTTAATTGACTTTCTTCAGGCAACGCAATACATGCCTTATGGTAGATTGCGCTACAGCGCCCGCACGCCGCCGCTAGCGAGGTGGATAAAAACTTCCCACAGGCTCTACACTTAGCCATGTTGGTGTTTGCAGACTACGTTCCTTGTGAATAATTAATAATTAATAATTAATAATTATGTTTATTTATATAAGAGAAAGATCTATACGCACAGGTAATGTTTGTGCAAGTACCACCAGATGTAGATGTAGTTCACGGCGCCGCCAGTAGACTGCGTTGTGGTGTCGTGATTTGAGCCGGCCCTGTGACTCAAGCGTGTGAGACTGCGCGATTTGCGCAAGTACCACTAGATGGCGCGCACGCTTCCTTACGAAGTATCCGTTAGCTCGATATGGCTTTCAGCGAGATCCAATCAATGCAGTTCACGGCGCCGCCAGTAGACTGCGCTGTCGGCTCGTATTAATAGCACAGCGGGCTGTGGGTATACTCAGCAATGATATTATTGAAGAGTGATAAATACCCTCGCTTACCATCAGCTCGCCAAGATTAAATTGCCGATTTTTGCACCCTTATAGGCAGAATCCGTACACAAAAACACTGTCAGTATTTTGTTGCACTACCTAATTCACTCCAATAACCACTATATGGCGTAATACAAGATATTAAAATTTAAATTGGACAAAATACTCAAGAGAACTTGCTGTCGCAACCACGCACACGACGTCCACCTTGTGAGCTATGTAAGTATAAATGTTCACGTAAGCATAGTTTAGTAAGTCACATGAGAACACACTAGAGAAAAGCCTTTCACTTGTGTGAAATAAACTTCCACAAGTGGTGTCGAATCGTCGCTGAGTCTCCCACTGGTTCGGAATGCCCTTCCTGCCGAGAAGAGCCCGCAAGCAGCTCGGCGGTCGCTCTGTCGCACTGCAGCTGCCAGGCTACAGAGCCAGCGTACCCCGCGCCGCGCCTCGCCCGGTGCGGTGGATGTTTCACAGTTGAACGATACCACCCGGTAATAGTGTTGTATCACTAAACTAGCGGCACGCTATGATGGCCGGTTTGACACATTACAATAGTGATGTGGAATGTCAATTTATTCTCGAACAAAAAACAATTAAGTTTTGTTTTTGTACCTGATTAAATAGGTTTAATAAAACAAAAATGTATATGTTTATTTAATTTATTTGAACGAACTGAATATTTGAATGAAAATGAATATACATACTTTATATGCACACAAGAAACATATGAATACAAAAGATACCAAAAAAGGTGCCACAAAAGGCCATAATTAATCAGATTCGTCCATACTACTATTTTCACTGTCGTCACTGCTATCATCACCTACATTAATAATTATATGTTCGTTTTCTATAATATTATCTATTTTCACATCTCTTTCATAATCTTCCCTTATTAATTTAACAGTTCTATTCACAACCTTTTCCCAGTCTCCTTTAGTCACATGTTCACAAGCTTCTTCTAATAATTTTAGCATTTTTTTTTGTGGTAAATGGGGGTTCTGTATTGTGTCTTGCAGCATATCCCTTAATTTGAGCCCACACCAACTCAATCGCATTATACTCACAATGGTAAGGCGGTAACCGTATAACTCTGTGCCCATGTTCTAATGCTATTTCGTCAATGACGTATCGGATCTTGGTTGGTTTGTTTTCTTTTAAAAGACGTACTAATTCCGCTTTTAACATATTCATGTTTGCATCTACGCCATTTTTACGAAGCCATGCGACGATATCAGCTTTCTTTTGGGATTGGGCAGGTGGCTTGTCAATTTGCATCGAGTGGTATGGGGCGTTGTCCATAATTATAATAGATGGTTCAGGGAGGCTACACAACATTGAGGTAAACCATTCAGTAAACTTTTCTCCATTCATGTCTTCATGATAGTCTCCAGTGGTTTTTGACGCAAAAGCCATGAGAGAACCTTCGACAAACCCGTTGATGGTTCCGGCGTGACAAATTATAAGTCGCGATCCTTTTCCTACAGGAACTTTGGAAGTAGATGCTGCTGTGTCATCGTTCCAAGAACGGCCTACAGTATGGTTAGCATTAAGCCATGTTTCATCCAAGAACACAACATTTTGCCAATTTTTGATTTCTTTCACTTGCCGTAAAAAAGTATACCTTGCCATCGCTATATCAAATCTTTCCATCAATATTTTGCGTTTGTTACATTTTTTGTATCGAAATCCAATGGTCTTCAAAATCTTCGTTAAAGAACTTTCCCCACCGAAGAATAATCCAGCTTCCTTCAGTGAATGCACCAACTTTTTTCTTGTTGGATACTCCTTCTGTAAATAGTAGCCGTAAACATGTCTTCGGATAGCATCGGCATCAAAGCTATCGATGCCTACGACTGGTTTTGCTCGTTTTCTCTTTTTTGGTGTGTGAAGTTTATTTTCTTCTGTGCCAGTCTCGCCATATTTTTTTTTTAGTTATCCGTCTAACAGTTCGTTGTCCAATATTAAGCGCATCAGCTACGCGTTCAACCACTGACGTTATAGGTAAAATTGGCCCTCCATTTTGAGCTTCACGATCGAAATAGTTACGAAGGCGTATTACGAACTCACGTGTCTGACTATTTAGAACAGTTCTCTGCGTACGTTCGGTCATATCGACGAAATCCACAACAAAGGGCTTGAACAGAGTCCAAATTAAAGAGCAAGGGTCAACAGTAATGCAGTATCAATATTTGAAATCCAAAGCCAGGTCAAAACTATATCACAATCGCATTGCACTGACAGTTTATACTTTTCGAAGCAACGTCAATTCGAAACTGCTTTGTTTTGCATTGAGCATTGACGCGAGTTTGCCGGAAGTAGTAGTTGTGCTAGCCAGCGATCCTATGTGACGATCGTATTAGATTCCATTTTTAAAAATTTTCAATTTAGAAAACCAAATGCCGAGTTGTGGTATATATCATATAAAAATAAAAATTTTACCTTTTGTATGAAACAGCTGATATTTTTTTGCGATTTCAGAGGTTTGTCCACATAGTGAAAATTGTTCATATTCACAAGTACATTCACCCCTTAAATGGTGCAAACTGATTTTTCTACACTTGTATACATTTTAGAAATCAATTTAATAAATAAATTTTGAGTCCTAAACCTAAAACTACATTCGATAAAATTTATGAATCTCTGCACATCACTATCGTCAATAAAGTAATACAATTATTTCCTTCAAAGTCGTTATCAATTAATACGGAACTTCATGAGCGGACAAACGTCAAACCGGCCATCATAGCGTGCCGCTAGTTTAGCTAAAACCACTTTTGACAACACAATAATATTATTTCATTATAATATTTTCATAGTAATGTTATTACATTTTTAGGGTTCCGTATCAAAATAGTAAAAATAGAATTTAACCTTATTCTCCGTCCGTCCGTCCGTCATACGATTACTTCAGTAACTATTAAAGTTATCGACATAAAATATATTTCCGTGATCGAAGATGTTAAGGCCTTACTTAATGCCTGTAACGAAATTGCAAATGTTTCCGAGATGAGTTGCGTCTCGGAAATGTTGGCTACCAATATTGTATATTTTGAGCACGCAATGTATCGCGAGCAACGGACGCCGATACCTACACCCGCATTAGGTACGGCGCGTCGCAAGCGGCGGTTTGTGGGTACTTAGGCCGAGTGCGTTGAACTTTTGATAAACAGCTGATCGCGCGAGTATTACATCGCTGCTGTTTGTTAGAGAGTTAAGTTGTTAAGATGTGTTAAATATTAGCATATCTTGTTTTTTCAATAAAATCAATTTGAGGTAGGTTACATAAACGATTCCATAATGTAATTAATTAAAAAATCGGCCAAGTGCGAGTCGGGCCTCGCTCTTTTAGGGTTCCGTTAAAAAAAATTAAATAAAAATATTTCCTTGTACCCATGGAAAGTATTAGTACCCATTAAATTTAAAAAAATTAATTTAATTTTTTTAATTTAATTTAATTTAATTTTTATTATTTGTTTTTATAGCGGCAATAGAAATACAAAACATGTGAAAATTTCATCTGTCTTATCTATTACGGTTTACGAGATACAGCCCGCTGACAGACGGACGGACAGCGTAGGCTTAGTAATAGGGTCCCGTTGGTACCCTTTGGGTACGGAACCCTAAAAATGAAAAAAAAAATATTCCGAAATCACGAAAACACCGATGAAACATTCCAACGCTGAGCGCCCCATAGTCGTGTACCCATTCCCTGGCTTCAGTTGTCGTTAGGGTGTCCCTCGCACCCTGCATAAATGGGAATACAAGCAAGCATACTTTTCCTTAGTACCTAAGGTATGCATGAGAGATACTTTGATGAAATATTTAACAAGTTTCCTGATTTATTTTTTTGTTAAAAAGAGTATTAACCGAGCTGAACTTGACTAATAGTGTCTCTGTGTACTCTTCTTGCGCTAGGAGTAAGGCAGGTGCGACTATATTGTTTCGGGTGAGGAGTTGAGGACCGAACCTGCGACCTTTCAATCCTCACCTTTATCTGTTGGGCTAAAAAGGTGAAAATTGACATTTGTATATTAACATTTTGTAAGCATTTTGTGAACATACTTAGGTTTAGGATTGGTAGTCGCTTCGCACCTACTAGATACCGTCGGCGTACTAGTAAATTGTGGCATAGTACGCCTGAACTGGCGTACCATGGGCGTACCCTCCATTGTTTGTCGTTTCCATTTTGACGCTTTGTGTTCAGGAAGTGCGGTAGGTATCTAGCGACTACCAATCCTAAATCTGAGTTAGTGAATATGTCAATGTGTAAAATCGTATTAAGTAGGTATTAATAGGGTGTCAAATAAACTTATTTATCTGTATAATTTTAATTATTATTATTCATTTACTGTTAAAACAAAATATTACTAACTTGATATATTAAATACCTAATATTGTGTATCTATACGAGTACATTCTTCTATAGTAAAACAATATACCTACCTACTTACCTTACAGCAGGTACCTACTTAGTGGATACAATATGTTCAGGCCTACCGCGAAATGAAGGAGACATGTAAGCACAAGAGTAAACATTCCGAACAGAGAGGAAGCTTCCTAACAAGGTCGAAGAAGTATACCTATTCTGCTAGGGTTGTAACCTGATGCATGTCAACAATTTAAGGAAAAAATAAAAATATTTTTAAGTTTGTATAATTATGTATATGACGACACCTCTCTGTTAAGTATATCTATAATCTGTGTGTTAGATCTATGGTCTTGTAATATTGTAACTCTATGCTCTCTGCTAATAAACAAGTGAATCCAAGATGGTGTTTCTGTTGCTCGTAAAATAAAGAAAATATTTAATACGCTTCCACTGCGCAATAAACCATTGTTAAAAATAATTAAAAGATGTTTATGATTAATTTGAAGTAAAAATAAAGTAAAGAGTCAACGGCACGAGATGTCTACGACTTCTACAAGCAACGCGTTGTTTCTACCAAAATTAAAAGATGGCCAAGATGGATTCTCAACATGGAAATTTCGATTGAGTCTTCTTCTAGAAGAAAAAGGATTAGAAATTAAGATAAAGCCAGAAACAAAAGAAGAACTGCAGGCTGATATCAAAGCTCGCAGCCTGATTGCGCAATGCGTGTGTGACAAATATATTGAAATCATTAAAAAATGCCAGACAGCAGCAGAGATGATGAAAAGATTAGAGGAAGTTTTCGAAAGGAAAAGCGTCTTTAACCAATTGTATTTAAGAAAACAGTTGCTATCAATGAAAGCAACATCTTCCGAGAAACTGCAAGATCATTTTTTGAAGTTCGACAATATTATATCGAGTTTAGAATCAACAGGAGCGACATTAAAGGATAATGACAAGGTGTGTCACTTATTGCTCACCTTGCCCAGCGAGTATGATACAGTAATCACAACGCTTGAAACAATTGACACAGTACTCACAGTTGACTTTGTCAAATCAAGATTACTGGATGCAGAACTTAAACTCAAAGGTAAAGAAAGTACAGCTGTAGAGAATGATCAATATAGCTTCATGACTTGCTACAAATGTGGTCGAAGAGGACACAAATCCTTCCAGTGCAGAATGGGACAGTCAGCACCAGTACGAGGTATACCTAGAGGCCGGTTTACACGAGGACACGGTATCAAAGTTATTCCCGAGGCGGTAACCACAGTAGAGGTCGAGGCGTGAAGGTAGAGGAAGGAAGAGGTACAGGGCATCATGGCAGTCTACCCGAGCAGCCCAAGCACAAGAAGAGGATAACAAGTCGAGTCAGCTGATAATTACAACATTAAGTACAAGAGTTACAAGTCACAGTGTAAGTGATGATAGTGTATGTTTAGTAGTAGATTCAGGAGCCACAGAACATATGATAATGGCTAAATATGAACAATATATGACCAACATAGTGTACCTAGATAAGGAAATGAAGATTTATGTTGCTAATGGACAATACTTAACCTGTGTAAAGAGAGGTAAACTTAAATTAGTTTATAATGATAAAGTTAAAATAGATATTGAAGGGTTGATTGTTTCGAACTTGTCACATAATCTATTGTCTGTTAGGAAATTGCTCAGAAAAGGATTACAAGTTAGATTTTATAATGATAATGTAAGTATTAATAATACAAAAACTAGAGTTGTTGGTAACTTGAGAGATAAATTATATATCATAGAAATGAAACTTCAGATTGATCATTGTTTAATCTCTAAAGATTTGTGGCATCAGAGGTTAGGACATGCCAACAGGCATCAGCTCAAACTTCTGCAACTGCCATACAGCGAGACTCCGTGTGAACCTTGCATGAAAGGTAAGTCAACTAGATTACCTTTTAAGTCAGTACTAAAGCCACGTTCAAAATGTATCGGTGAACTAATACATACGGATATATCTGGACCAGTGACTGAGCCCGCATTAACAGGTGAGATTTACTATCATACAATAATTGATGATTTTACACATTTTTGTGAAGTATACTTGTTGAAAAGGAAAAGTGAAGCGACTGATAGGTTAATTGAATATATAAACAGATTAGAAACACAGACAGGTAATAAAGTCAAGAAAATAAGATCAGATAATGGAGGCGAGTTTAAAAATGAGAAAATACAGAAATTTTGTCAAGATAAAGGAATAGTTATTCAGTATACAACTCCCTATAGCCCTCAGTCAAATGGTGTTGCTGAGAGAATGAATAGAACCATTTACAACAGAGCAAGAACATTATTAATTGAGACAGGTTTACCAAAAATGTTATGGGGTGAAGCAGTTAGATGTGCAGTTTATCAAATAAACCGATGTCCATCGGTAGCAATCAATTTTCAGTCACCAGTGGAGAAAATGCATGGAAACAAAAATCTATCAAGATTAAAAGTCTTTGGTTCAAAGGTATGGGTACACATCTTACCAAAACAGGATAAACTTCTAGAAAGAGCAAAAGAGATGCGATTTGTTGGATATCAAAGTAATGGTTACAGACTATGGGATCCTGAAAGTAATAAAATAATTGTGTCTAGAGATGTCAGATTTGATGAAACACAAATACAGTATAAAGAACAGAAAAATGAAAATAATGAGGAAAATATTCTGCATGATGAAGATGTAGAAGATGATACGGAGAAAAACATTGAAAGAATTCAAACAAAGAAGACCGCTGAAGGTAATGAAGAAACTAGTAAAGATCAAAATGATGATGTATATGATGAAAGTGACTATGAAGATACTGAAGAAGGAATAGAAGAATCAAAGAATATAACAATGTCAGGAAGAATAGTGAAGAAGCCAAGCAGATATCAAGATGATCAAGAAATCTACACAGCATATTGTTTACTGTCAAGTGATCCGCAAGATTATAATGAGGCAATAGACAAAGGAGGGAATAAGGAAATAAATAAAGAATTAAATTCACATGAAAAATTGGGAACTTGGGAGCTAGCAGATTTACCAGAAGGAAAGAAAGCGATAGATACGAAATGGATTTTCAGAACTAAACAAGATGGTACAAGAAAGGCAAGACTAGTAGCAAAAGGCTTCCAGCAATTTACATTAGAAGACAACTATGCACCAGTTGCCAAAATATCTACCATAAGATTAATGATGAGTCTAGCAGTGCAAAAGGATTTACCGTTGAAACAATTTGATGTGCCAACTGCATTTTTAAATGGGAAATTAGATGTGGATGTTTTCATAAAGTGTCCTAGTGGATTGAAAATTGGTGAAGGTAAAGTTCTTAAACTTAAAAAGGCACTATATGGATTAAAAGAAGCACCCAGATGCTGGAATACAAGCTTTCATGAGTTCATAATTAAAGAAGGATTTACACAATCAAAACATGATTTGTGCTTATATGGAAAAGGAAACAATTGGATGTTACTTTATGTGGATGATATATTATATCTTGGAAAAGACAGTGAAATAATAAAAGAAATGGAAAAAGAATTTAAACTGAAAAACTTAGGAGAAATTAGTAATTATTTAGGATTAGAAGTTACAAGAAACAAGAATGAAATGCACATAAAACAAACAAAAATGATCAAAAAGCTTTTAGAAAAATTTAATATGCAAGACTGTAAAGGAAACAAAACTCCAATGGAAACAAATTTTAGCGCAGTTGCATCTTCAACTGTAGTAGATGTACCTTTTAAAGAACTTATAGGATGTTTGCTATATATTTCAACACATACACGTCCAGATATCACTTATGCAGTGTCATACTTGAGTAAATTTTTAGACAAGCCAACACAAGAGTTATGGAAAGCTGGTAAAAGAATTCTGCGATATCTTAAAGAGACTCAGGAACAGGGGCTGCAATATACCAAATCAGGTGATTATAATAAACTTCAGGCTTATTCAGATGCAGATTGGGCAGCTGACAAAATGGATAGAAAAAGCACAAGTGGTTGTGTTGTATATCAAGGTAACAATTTAATAACTTGGTTCTCCAGACGGCAGACATGTGTTGCGTTGTCAACGGCTGAGGCTGAATACATTGCAGGAGCACATGCAGTAAGTGAACTTATACACCTAAAAGGTCTACTTTCTGAATTACTAAGTCATAAAACCATTTATGCTCATATCTTTATAGATAATCAAAGCACTATAAGGTTAATTCAAAATCGAATTAATACAAAAGCTTCAAAACATATTTCGATAAAATATCACTTCATAAAAGACATAATTAATAAGAAAGAAGTGTCTATGTCTTATATACCTACAGAAGAAAATATTTCTGATATTTTTACTAAAGCTTTGCCAGCCAATAGGCATATATATTTTTGTAAAAGGCTTAACTTGTGTAATAATATGTTATTAGGTAACTAATTACTAAACTATTAAAGGGTTAAATATAACAATTCTATATTTGATAAAAATATGAGGCTAAAGTATAAATAAAACAATGTTTGTTTTTACTTATGATTTATTGTAAAATTATTGTATTAGTAACTTAGTCATAATTCATGTTTTGTTATTTTTCTGCATAGTTACAGCTAATGTTAATGTTATGGTGTGCATAAGCACTCAGTCTTTATGTACAATTTATGATCTTTATGGGAAAAGCTCTATAAATTGAGGGGCTGTGTTAAGTATATCTATAATCTGTGTGTTAGATCTATGGTCTTGTAATATTGTAACTCTATGCTCTCTGCTAATAAACAAGTGAATCCAAGATGGTGTTTCTGTTGCTCGTAAAATAAAGAAAATATTTAATACTCTCCTCTGGCCGAGCGTCTAATAAAGGCAATCACACACTATCTCAGAACAGAACATCATTCTCAGCAATCATCTTCTCTCAATAATTATAACAACTCACAAAGGAGGTACATTCTAATCTTTACATGACAAGTATGGAACCCAATATTTCCATGTCTAACTAGACAAACCCGGCTAACTAAACTAGCCTAGGCGCAGCCTCCACCATCCCCAATAGCTGCCCGTCTCCACCAAGAGAAGACCCTAAGCAAAACTCCTGTCTAACTCGCTCATGGCCCATCTTAGGCAAAGAGACACTATCATAATTACCATTGCAACAAACTCACCAAATAACCAATTCATCACTCACTCCACAAGGACTGATCAATCTTTCCGCAGTATCACCAATTACACAATCAATCACTCTAGATTCCAAAAGCATTGCAACCACAAAATCACACCGCATCCAAAACCAAGGACTCTTGTCCATGACAGCTAACCTAGCAATTATTACGTAGTCTCCTAACAGCAACTACTCCGACCATTGCATAATCACTCTACACCAACATTTTATCACAATTAAATCACTAATCCTACAAATAACCTCAATCCAACCAAATTAATGACAAAACTGCTAAAGACCGCCTGCAACCCTGTCTAACCGAATTCTGCATCATCGACCATGAAGTATGAACACTAGACTATTGTTGTTGTTGTTTTGTTTTTATGGCTTTTGACATGCCAGCACGGCACAATTTACTTTGCCAATTTCACGTAGCTTGAAGAAAACACACAGGAGATTGCTCGATTATATCTCGATGAGGTTGAACGCGATTTTTCGGCTTTTATTCGAGGTACAATAGAAGGCTTGAAAAGTTAGCACAACCTACAACACAATGACAAAATAAACAAATTAAGAATATTATATAGGTATATAATACAAGTTAAAATAAAAATAGATATTATAACTTTATTTTGTTAATCATAATATATTTACATAAGAATTTAACATAAGGACTAAACACAAACATAAGGAGACATTCAACACTTATGGGACGGGGGATCTTAGGAGGGAGAACATCATAAAGTTTATGGAGAAGTTTGGGACAGGAGAAGAGAATATGAGAAGTTGACCCCTCATCCAAGCCGCATTCACACAAAGAGTGATCTTTAATTCTTAATTTGGCCAGGTGGACTGGAGTACAAGCATGACCAATACGCAGCCGGGTGATGGTTGAAGCAACCCATCGAACCATATTTTGATGAAAAAAGAACCATGGCCGTCGAGGGATTTCAGGTTGCATAGAAGCATAGTATTTGCCTTTGACCAATTTTGATGAAATCCATAATGTATTCCAAGAATTAATAAGGTCAGTTTTTGCCAGTGCACGAAGATCCTGAGTATGGTTTTTAAAATATGTAACAGAACCTGTCTCAGTAGCGAGTTTAGCAAAGGAATCTGCAGTCTCATTTCCTTTTATACCAGTGTGCCCCGGTATCCAAGCCAGAGTGACAGTCAATCTTTTCTGATGGCAGGTGAATAATGTTTCTTTAATTTTAAAGATGATGGAAACAAGTGCTCTACTACGGAAGGGATTTCCTTTAAGTGCTTGGAGACAACTTAAGGAGTCTGTCAGTATGATTGACTGTTGTATATTATGGGACTCTATAAAAAGGGCAGCTTCTAAGATAGCAATAGACTCTCCTGTGAATACCGATGTTTCAGGGGGACATTTGAATTGAAGGGTTATTCTATGTTTGGGAATCCAACAAGCGATGCCCACACAACCATCACTAGATAGCTTGGAAGCATCTGTATATATAGCTAAACAATCGGCCCAGTTATTTTGAAAAATTTCATTAAATTTAGAATTTGCATCCACTGTGTCTTTATTTATTCCTAAACTTACAATAAGAGGGGTGTGTATAAGCCCTGGGAAGGAGGAGGAGAATAAAGGAAGCTTAGGGGATGAGTACAAAGGGTGTGGTAAGTGAGTGAGCTTAAGATAGCTCTTTAGGAGACAAGAAGGGGTTTGGCTAGGCCTCATAACTGAAGCTAACTTACGGAGGTTATTTATTAAAGGATGGGAGGAAAGTTGCAAAACTTTACAAATGAAGCGATCACTGAGATATTGGGCCCGTAGAAGAATAGGAGGGTCAACACATTCCACCTGCAATACATTTGTGGGGGAAGATTTCATTGCCCCGAGAATTATCCTCAGGCATTTATATTGTAATTTATTTAGTTTTTCTGTGGCAGATTTATTAATCGGGTCTAATATAAACAATCCATAATCCATATGACTACGGACAATGGCATTATAAAGCAGTTTTTGAGTGTATGGATGGGCACCCCACCATACTCCGGATAAAGCTCTAAGGATATTAATAGAGCTTTCACATTTTCGGCTAATGTAGTCACAGTGAGCTACACCATTCAGTCTAGAATCCAAAATAACACCAAGGAATTTGGCTTTGCATGAAAGTGTAATGTGTTGGTCCTCGAAGGTGATATTAGGGAGGGAGACTTGTCTTTTTCTAGTGAAAATGACGGCCTTGCACTTATCGACTGATAGTGAAAGCCCATGTCCTGATAACCACTGACCTAGATAAAGCAAAGCAAAGTTCAATCGCGTAGAAATTTCGTCCATGGAGTTAGAGCTGATATAAAGTGCAATGTCGTCAGCATATTGCAAGATGTTACAGAAGCTGTCTACAGACAATTCGAGATCGTAAGTATAGATATTATAGAGCAGAGGGCTCAGAACAGAACCCTGCGGGAGACCTTTCCAGACCATTCTGGGGGGAAGGCTTTGGGATTTTGTTCTCACCAGAATAGTTCTGGACGAGAGAAGATTGCATATGATCTGAGTAAGTCTCGGCGGTATACTCAGCTGTAGCAGTTTCTGCCTGAGTAACGGGAGAAGTACACTATCATATGCTGCAGCTATGTCCAGGAATACACCCACAAGGTACTCTCCCTTAGCAAGGGCTAAACGAATGTCTGTAGAAAGAACCCCAAGGCTGTCGGTAGTGCCAAGGCCCTTCCTGAAGCCAAACTGGGACTTAGCAAGTAGTCCTTTGCTTTCCATTATCCATTCCAGACGGTTTTTAATCAAGTGCTCCATAATTTTGGCCAAAGTAGATGAGAGGGCAATAGGGCGGTATGAATTTGGTTCCAAGGGGGCTTTACCAGGTTTCTTAATAGGGATTATTATTTGAGTTTTCCAAGGTCCTGGGATGAATCCTGTTTCTAGAAACCTGTTAATCAAATTGAGAAAGCAGTGTTTTGCTTTATTGTTAAGTTTTACAATGAAGGAATATGGAACCCCATCCTCTCCTGGAGTGGAATCTTTAAGATCCGAGAGTGCACATTGCAACTCTGAGAAGTTAAATGGAGAGTCCATATTGTCTGAGGAAGGGAGTATAGTGTGAGGGTTGTAAGAACTTTCACACGGAACAAAAGGAGGGGCAAGCTTATCAGCAAAGGCATCCAACCAGACAGATGGGTCGTTAGAGGTAGGGTCGATGGAGGAAACTGACTGCCTAAATCTTTTTATTCTATTCCATACTAAGGTAGATGGCGATCGTGGATCCAGAGATTCGCAGAACTTTTTCCATCCTGCCTTTTTCTTCTTTGATACAGTCCTTTTAACCTTGCTATTTGAACGTTGATATTCCAAGAAATTTTCACGGGACATTAACATCGAGTAGGAACGTTCTGCATCCTTACGTTCATTTATTATATTGGTACATTCATCGTCCCACCAGGGAGGAGATGTTATAAAATCGAGTTTAGTCTTTTTGAGCGGTATGTGGAGGTCAGCTGAAAACTTTAAAATTTTAACAAAATCTACATAGTAGAGCTCTATATTTTCAACATCTGAAATTTGAGGTAAGTTATCAACTAGGATGTCAACTGATTCTGCAAAGGCAGACCAGTTGGCCTTGTTGATTTTGTATTTAAGGAATGGGTTAGGGTTATAAAGAGGGATAGGTTTTTGGGCTATTGAAAGTAAGATAGGAAAGTGGTCACTACCATGTGAACTAGGGAGGGTTCTCCAGGAGGTAAGTGATGCCAAAGAAGGAGAGCAAAGGGATAGATCAACAGCAGACCTAGGGTTCTGATGGGGGTATACTCTTCTTGTTGGAGATCCGTCATTGAGGATGCAAATGTTTAATTCATCAAAAACATCCAACAAAAGAGAGGAAAAGACATCAGATGAATGAGAACCCCAGGACAAGTGATGGGAGTTAAAGTCTCCCATCACAAGAACTGGGGAAGGAAGAGAAGAAAGGATAGATTTTAATTCAGGGATAATAGATTGATTTGGATGAGGAAGGTAAATTGAAAGGAAGGAAATATCCAGAGTTCTCACAGCAACGGCATTAAATTGTTGTGAGTGAGGGGGAAGGGGGATAGAAGAATAAACAAGTGAGTGCCTAAGAAAAATGGCACTACCTGCATACCCATCATCTCTGTCATCCCTGAGGCAGGCAAAACCTGGAACCCGAAAATGGGAGCCAGGGGCAAGCCATGTCTCAGAGATGGCAAGGATAGCAGGTTTATGAACTTTAATAAGATCTAAAATTTCATGTTTCTTTCTACGTATGCTTTGACTATTCCATTGGAGTATCTCCAAGGAATCCATTGCTGAGGATAGAAGCGATTTTGATGATAATTTGAGCAACGTTGGGCGGTAGGGGGTTTTGAGTTATATTTACAAGGATATTATTCAGAGATTTGGTAAGGTCATCAGTATCATTTGGTGATGTAGCATAGGAGTGCTCAGTATTTAGAGCACATCCATTAGGAGTGACAGAGGGACAGTTCCGGGTGATGTCCAAGTGTGCTTGTTGATCATAGCCCTTTGTTGGTTGGGGCCTGGGGCGAGGATTACGGATAATGGTTTGCTTGTATGATTTATTAAGAGGGTGAGGTGTTTGAGTGGAGCGTAGTCTATTGGGAATGGGTGTAGGAGGAATAGGGGAGTAGGAGGGTGCAGTGAATATCTCTTTTGCCATATCAGCATAAGAACGCCGTACTGGAGGGAATCTAGCTGATGCATCTTGATAAGAAAGATTTTCCTCAGACATAAGCAACTTAATTGACTGCTGCCGAGAGTGTTCAGGGCAGCTTTTGCTTGTGGCCAAGTGCTTGCCAGTGCAAAGCAGACAAGTAGAATTTTCAGCTGTTACTTCACAGGCTTCACCTGAGTGGGGTTGAGAGCATTTGAAGCAACGCGGACTAGATCTACATTGAGTTTTAATATGCCCAAAACGACAGCAGTTCAAGCACTGGATTGTAGGAAGCCGGTAAGTTTCCACAGGTAGTGATGTGTGATAGGAAAAGATTCTTGAGGGGAGAGTTTGCCCTCTGAAAGTCAAGACTACAGTCTGAGTTGGAACCCAGGACACAACACCATCAGTAACATTCTTACGGTTGAATCGGCGAGCTTTTAAGACTTCACCACAACCAGCAGGAAGTACTAAGGAATTAATGAATTCTTCCAGATGCCAATCTACAGGTACACCTCTAACTATACCCATACGAGTGATGTTAAATGTGGGGATGTATGCAGCGTATTTTGAGATGTGGAGAATAGGATTCTCCAAAAACTCATTAGCAGACTGGGCACATGAGAACTCAACTGAAATTTTATTTCTGCCAACATTTTTAACTCCATCATTAATGACTGATTTTATTTTACTGTTATGTAGGAACTGTCCAAAATTAATTGCTCTAATAGAAACGCCGGCTGAGGGGTCAGACACTTCTCGAGATACGTAAACTACGTAAGGACCTTTGTCATTTCCGGTATATTTCTTGGGTGCATCTGATAACGAGGGGTGCACGTATACAGACTGAACAGAAGGAGCAGCAGAGCTTGGGTCTGTAACTGTTTTTTTTGATGATGAATCACCATTATCAACACGCATAGAACGCTTGGTACCACGTGTAGTAGTTTCAGAGTGCACAGACACGGACTGCGGGCTCTGAGTCGGTTCGGTCTCTATCGTCACATTGGCCCCGGGATCGGGGGGTTTAGGCGGAGGATCAACCTCCATAGTTCCACCACCAACTTCCACCAACACTTAAACTAAATACTCACGACAAAAACCAGCTATTGCACAAAAAATCTGTTAAAATAACACAATAAAACTTATTTAAAAACACAAAACCTCACTAACACGTGTTTTCAACAACGCAGACGCTAGCAAAGTCCTCAACACTAGACTATCAGATCATAGATCACATCGTTACACAGACACCGAGACTAGCATTTCAGACAAATTCCACCATAGACTACAAACATTAGGGAATGTGATACATACGTCCATAGACCAATCAATAACACATGGAACTAGGAATTACGACTACGTTAACAGATGGCACCTCATCAATATGCTACATATAATTTGAACTTGAACAACAAATACTTAAATTAGACAAACATTATAAAGAAATGATTTTTTTTTAATGAACATCAGTATTTTTAACATACACGTCATTCTCACTTGACTATCAATGTTATTACCTAGTTTTATTGTACAGGAACGTATAAAAAGTACTTATTTCTCCTTTATCTCTCGGATATAAAAAAATCGCCCAAGTGCGAGTCGGGCCTCGCTCTTTTAGGGTTCCGTTAAAAAAAAATATTTCCATCTACCCATGGAAATATTTTAATTTAATTTTTTTAATTTAATTTAATTTTTATTATTTGTTGTTATAGCGGCAATAAAAATACATAATATGTGAAAATTTCATCTGTCTATCTATTACGGTTTACGAGATACAGCCCGCTGACAGACGGACGGACGGACGGACAGCGTAGGCTTAGTAATAGGGTCCCGTTGGTACCCTTTGGGTACGGAACCCTAAAAAAGGAAATGTCCTTATTGTCTTTGGGTTTTATTAAGCAAACTGTGCAAGTGCTTGGCATTTTTAGCCTATTTACACAAATCAATCTAAATCACTCACTCAATCACTAAATTGTTCGTCTATTTATTTTCACTAAACGCACGACCGTCAGCCCTTACGTTCATACTCTTGGAGCAGGTTTACTTACGGGTACTTACGGGCTTGGAGCAGGTTTGACTCGGACCGCGTGTCGGTGAGAGCTCACGCACACAGCGTTGCGCTATGCATGGGTGAGCCCGCCGCGAGCCTTTTGTATGTAGCTTCCACCTCTGTTACCTACTTTACTCGTGTGGTGTAAGGGACCTGCTAGCGATAACTTTGTAAAGAGGTTACACTTAATGCCTAACGAAAAATTACCAACAAATACCTACCACATCTTGAAAATGGTGGGTCAAAGATATTACCAAGACATAGTCGTAATTCCTAGTTCCATGGTTTGCCAGGTAGTAATTCCTAGTTCCAGGACTAATTACAATGTGAATTTGTATTTGCTACCTTCATGGAATTGTACCAATCTGTGGTAATCTATGAATTATATACTCAGTGGTACTTTGATAGTGGTCGTCATAGAGTGGTCGTGGTCTATGTTGTTAAATCCTCCTTGGTTCTGTCATCTGTGCGTGTGCTGTGGATCTTGTGATCTTGTTGTATCCTCTCATAGACCACGAACACTAGGATATAGACGTCAAACTCCATAGAGCCTAAAATAGAATCTTAACAGGATTCTAGTGTGAGTGTTCCTTCACTATGGTACATCTATACATTTTCAATCTTGCATCTCACTCTCTCGTGATTTAACGACTCTATCCATTCATGTTTAATGCAAATTTCATTGATAACCCAGCATGTCCTGCTCTAACACGATGTATAGCAATAGCGGAACTCGATGCTTATTGGTCCATCGCTTAAGCAGAATTACGTCATAGCGGAACCGGAAGCGGTTACTTTTTATTTTAGTTAGGGATGGGATTGGCCCATCGGAGTGAACCGTAACCTTATAATTATAGTGATGTACTTATCGGTTTTCGAGTACCGGTTTTTTTAATATTTACCGATTTTCTTCCTTACTAAATTCTAATTTAAAAAAGGTTGTGAAATAAAAGAAATTTTAACTTTGAATAGCTGATTTATTCATTTTCATTTCTTAAACTACCACCGGTTCTGAATGTAGTTTACTTTTGAGAAGAATCCGGTAAGAAACTCAACAGTTACTCTTTTAAAATATTGTCTGGTACATTATATTAATTTATGACCATCGCAGAGTTCCATTTAAACGCGGAATAAATTGGACTTCGCTTTTAAATAATATTTATAGGTATATAGATAGGTTTTCCAGATGTTTAATTTAAATAACCTATAATAAAAATGATGATCTACTATTGACAGTCATCGCGATCGTGATATTTTTGGAAAGGCGGTAGTGCTTCCAGTTCTATCAACTGTAACGATCACAATCCATACTATACTAAATGCATTTTTTTTAATCAAGACAACCCTATTGCCTACAATGTCTTTTGCTGAGCAGTTTTTCGTAATGAAAATCTGTCTAAACGTCAAATTTATTCGTTGATTAAATTTCCCTTGGCGATTGATAAGTGGGTCTTAAATTTACTTAAATAATAGCTCTAAACATCATTAAAAAATACGATAAGTTAGATAAGTAAAAATCTGTTGTTTGAATTAAAAAATCAGCATATTTAAGAACATGAATAGGCATGATGACAGTTGTGAAGAATCAATGAAATTATGAATATATCTATGAAAATAGGATTCATGGAATATAAAAAATTTATTTATTTATCTATTTTGTCCGAGATTGATATTTATTTTGATAAAATAAAACTATAAAATACAGCAATCCGCCATATTGAATTGTGTTCAATTCAGATCAGAGCGAAAGGTATGTCACATATCTTGAAATTTTGACAAACTACAACGACAAAACATATTTTATCTATTTTGCTGAAATAAGATTATCTTTATTCTTTCGAAATAGATATTTCCGAACACCATCCAACAGTTTTTCAATAAGTCATCATGCCTTTTGCAAAGTACTCGTAAAAGTTTTCTCTAAATCTTTTTTACAACTAGATTACAATGCATCATACAATATAGCACAACTAAATTACAATTTAACATATCACACGTAGTAATTATTAATGAAAAAATCATGAAATAAATTTCCGTTGTAGCTCTTGCACCAATTAAATAAAAAAGATTGCCTACTATTTATTGATTCAATTGATGAAAACTGTGATCAATAAAATTCATTCTCATTGATGATCGCAAGAGAAAACTAAGAAAATACTAATATAACATTTAAAAAAACATCTTAATATTATATTAGTTTCACTTTCACTTAAATTCAATAAGTAATTTAAATATATTTATATTTAAGTAATAAATTAATAAGGTATGTATTTGACAAAAATGTATGTTCTCACCATTGATTTAGTTCTTATATTATTATAGGTTACAGACAATATGAAGCGATTATATTTAAAAGCTAGATCATATAAGTTGTGTAGATAAGTTTACAACTTTATCTAGATATTATTCATAGGTGGTTATGAGTGAGAAAAAATACTAAACAGACATAATTTAATTTCATGAAAGTATTACACAAGCTATTGTTTATTTAATAATTTTAATTATTATTAGTAAAACAATTGATTTCATAGAAACGTTTGATAAAATAATAATTTGATTAAACGGTTTTTGTTTAACGATAGTTCACCAAATAGGTAGGTACGGCGTATATTTTCTTCAAATGTATATTCAAAACCTACTCTTCATTCATTATTATATTATCTACAAGTTTTAACCAAACTATTTAATGTTAATTATCTTTATACACCCCTACGATAACATGATTAAAAATTGGAAACTACTATAAAATTTTATTGTAGTAGGTATTCATAATGAATAACACCCAGTTGAAGTCTGTCTGGCTGTCTGATACTCCATTGTCTAAAACCACTGAATCGATTTCAATAAAATATGCCAAGGATTTATTTCTAATGCTTATTTATGTTAGTAATTTTTTAATAAATTAATGTTAAAGTAATGACTAGTTTTGGTGACAGCGCCATCTATCGACAAAATTGTAAAGTTTTGCTTAAAAATGTATGCAATTAAAAAGTGTAATAATTTGTCCCCGGGACAAAACAGGACTAAAACATTGACTTTGATATCCTGAAAAACAGTAGGGTTAGCGCGCCATAGGGGATGAACATTTTTGTCGACGTAGGTAACCCATAATTTTGTCAAATCTGTACTGATTTTGAGAAACCTTTGAAAAAGCTGGGTCAAGTAGTGTTATTATCTAAACATAACAAAAACAAATATTATGTTGATACAGAGAACACAATACTTCTTACACAGTGAAAATAAATGAGATGAGCACAGAAATGCAAACATCAAATCACAAACAGTGATTATAATTTAATATAAGAAATTCTTTTTAAATAACCGACTCAAACTCTCGCGCCACTATACAAAGTATATTATTTATTGCTGATATTTTAAAAACCACTCGACCGATTTTGATAAAATTTATATGGGACCACCTGGGAAGTATACCCTTTGAAACAATAAAAGAATTTTTCAAATTGGTTCAGGTGTCTTCATACATAAAATATTCTCTACATACATAAAAAAACAATAAAAAAAGATTCTGACGAATTGAGAACCTTCTCCTTTTTTGAAGTCGGTTACTAAAAAGAAAATTAATGTTTCTTACTTTCACCTATTTTAGGTTACAACAATGTTAACTACTTTGACGTCGCACTGATCAATAACTACCACCTTTGGTAACTTTGGTTGCAATCAAATTTTCCATTTCCTTGAATCTACATTGTGAATTCGTCTATTAAAATTAATGCACCATTGTCTAACAATCCAAACGCCTTCAAAAAACAGATTTTTGTTCACGACAAGTCATACCAAGATGTATCGAGATTGTCAAATTGTTTAATAATATCTGTACATATGTAAACTTTACAGAGTTTTGGCAAGGTCTGTTCGATAATATACATATAGTGCCATACTAAAGCCGACAGATTACCTGATGGATAATACAATTTTATCTTACTATCATCATATTATTTAATTGATATTAAAGAATGAAATGATTCAATTTCATTGGATAACAGTGCATTTTTACAATGTTGACATTGCACACAATCTAGTCTGGGAAATAAATAACGCCAAACTACACCAGTAATGTATGACACAGCATAGGTTTGGAAAGTATTTTCGGATGGAATACTTTCTTCAATGAAAATAACGTTTTGAGCATCCGAACTATGGAGAATATCATTGATATTTCGATTTCGCTTGATAATTACATTTTTTAGAGTTCCCTACATTTTATCATCACCAGGGGTGCAATTTGCATATAAAGATTTACCAGTAGATATCTCATTAATGAGCAATTTCTTATACAAGGCAACAAATTGTTGACAGTCTGGATGTGTGCTACATCCACCCTGTCCTCGAATCTGTCCAAAAAAGATTTCCAGGGGATCCTGGTTTAAACGCTTCAAACTCAAATATTATGTTGATACAGAGAACACAATACTTCTTACACAGTGAAAATAAATGAGATGCACACAGAAATGCAAACATCAAATCACAAACAGTGATTATAATTTAATATAAGAAATTCTTTTTAAATAACCGACTCAAACTCTCGCGCCACTATACAAAGTATATTATTTATTGTTGATATTTTAAAAACTGCTCGACCGATTTTGATAAAATTTATATGGGACCACCTGGGAAGTTGACAGTCTGGATATGTGCTACATCCACCCTGTCCTCGAATCTGTTCAAAAAGTTTTCCAGGGGATCCTGGTTTAAACGCCCGGAATCAATCTTAGTTCCGACCAAAGGTGTTTAATGGTTTTAATGTCATGAATAAAGTTACGTAACGACAGTGGCTTACATTCTCTTGAGTCTGAAGCATCAAATTTCATTGATTCTAGCTTCTTCAAGGCTTCGTTCCAAAACTCTAAGTGGACTGAATTTAAAGACAAAGCATTACGTAAATTAACACTTGAATGACCAGAACAATTCAAGCTGTCAAACAAATCATTAATGAACAAAAAGATCTCGGCAGTGAAATAGCCATTATCAATGTTCACAAATGGTACACTATAATTATGAACTATTTGAAGATGTTCATATGTCTTCTTCTTCTTTTACTCCTGGGAATTTTCTCCGCAAGTAGGCGTGTCCGCCCGTTTTGCGTATGTTCATATGTCTTCATCTGGTTGTGTAAAACTCCCGAAACCGCCCTGCTGAAAACTTGCGCAGCATACACAACCTGAAAAATTCAAATTGCTAGTCATTTTTACAGAATAAATGTGATATACCTACTTCTTTATTTTGAATCTAGAGCCAAAATACCAAGTTTCATACACATAACTTGAAAAACAACTTGAATATGAAGGACTATCACTATGATACAAACATTCAACCCCTATAATCCCTTTAGGGCTTGAATTTTAAGAAACTGTGAAAGATTTACTTCTTTGTTTTTAATTGAAAGCCCAAATACAAAGTTTCATAGATAGAACTTAAAAACTGATGGACTTTCATACAAATTTCCATTCCCTATTTAACCCCTTTGGGGGTAGATTTTACAAAATCTATGAAACACGTACTTTTTTATTTTTAATGTAAAGCCCAAATACCGAGTTTCATGAGTATTACTTGAAAAATGACGGACTTTCATATACACTTTAACCCCCCCATTTAACCCCCTTGGGGGTGGAATTTCAAAAGATCCTTTTTAGTGCTCACCTACGTCATAAAATGAACCTACTGTCAAAATTTCAAGTTTCTAACTTCAGTGGGTTTGGCTGTGCGTTGATAGATCAGTCAGTCATTCAGTAAGGCAGGAAAAGTCTTTTTATAAGTACTTATAGCTGATGTATTAATATGTACTTATTATAAAATTTAAATAGCTGCCTCGTTGGTCCAGTGGGTAACTAAGTATGACCAGGTCCTGGGCTCGATTCCTGGGTCAGGCCAAAAAAAATGTATTGGATTTTTCTGTCAAGAAATTCTTATAGTAGGTACTAGCCTGGAGGAAGAAAGTTGGCGGTGAGTCACCCCGTGCCTCAGAGAGAACGTAAAGCTGTCGATCCTGCACCTGGTCTCTCTCTGGTTGTTTCAGGCTTTCCATCCCATTGGACTAAGACTATGAGAGTGAGGGAATAGAGAGTGTGACTGTTTTTGTGCACACACTTGTACTATAATATCTCCTGCGTATATAGCTACTCTCTGAGCGAGGTTGGCCACCGTGACTGGATTCAGTCGGGAGGATATTATTATTATATTTTATAAAGTGTACACTTACCTTCATCTTGTCATAAGAAGGTTTTATGTGTTTGTGGGTAAGTTTGGTTAGACTTGGCAACACCATGGATCCCATCAATAGCATACAGCTTCTCAACGTAATCCCACTGAGCTCGCTTGTTGCCGATGAGCAGATCCTTTTTCTGAAAATTGTTTCAAAAACATTTCAGTAAGTGGGGTGCATCATACATGTGATAAATTTTCTTATTATTGATTTCATAATGAATAATGTGAGGATCATTATGACCAGTTCTAAGTAAATTTTCACATGTCTCAGATATTAACGAATTTATTGCAGCAACATTGGCAGAGCCTTGATCAGACACAGTTACTCTCAAAACAAACCCAGTTTTAAGAACTTCAGCAATAATCTCTTTAAGTATCTTTTTTAGAGACATGGTTTTAATACCATCACAAACAAAATAAAATGCAATGGGTATTTTCCAAGATAAAAATATTCCACACAGCATGAAAACTAAAGCTTTGTCAGCAACATTATGAGTGTGTTGACCACACTCGAAACCTTAAATAACACCAGTATGGAAATAGAAAAACAAGTTTTTATTAATGGCCATTTCATCAAAGAGTAGCGTACATTGCAAGCCCATAGTATTTTTGGTCTTCACAACATCTGCCAAATGTTGGAATATAAAATCAATACCTGGTCTTAGTGGTTAATATGGAAAATATTAATATTGGTTAATATAGAAGATATGGTAGATTTAGCTGGTAATTTAACATTACACTTCTGCAAAAATCTATAACATTTTGGACTTAATTTATACAGTGAGAGTGCAAAAAGTATGTGTATCTCACTGCTTTAGACTGCACCTGACAATCTCAACTGTGAATCTACTAATAATTTGCCAAAGTTACTTAAAAGTGGATACTTTTTAATAAACATTTTATATTTACTTATAATGAAATGACTGAAACTTTGATTTCAATTTTTTATATTTAATAGTTACTTAATGATTTCAGCTTTGGGGTGGTCTGATCCAGACAAGATGTCTCATTGAAAGGCATGGTTTTTGATGGAATGGGACTCTATTGCGAGTTACAAGATGTAATTGGGATACCATCAGTGGGACTCAGTAGTAAGTTACAAGATGTACTGAGGATATCATCATCAATGAGCATAGCATTGCATGAGTTTGGGCTTGGCTGGGAGTTCTGAATGATATTTATTGTTGAGGGAAGTTCTACATAATTCTCTTCTTCTTCTTTATCAACTGATAGACGTCCACTGCTGGACAAAGGTCTCTTGCATGGACTTCCACAGGCCTCGGTCGTGCGCCGCCTGAATCCAGCGGCTCCCTGCGACTCGTTTGATGTTGTCGGCCCACCTGGTGGGAGTCTGCCAACACTGCTCTTCTCGGTACGGGGTCGCCACTCCCGCACCTTGGGACCCCAACGACGATTGATACATTAGTAGAAGTCAAAACCGAAGAGCAAGATGAATCTTCATGTGTAACTTGGTCTATATGCCTAGACGCAATTGGGATATGGCTGGTAACTTTAACATCGAGAGGTCCCTTGGGAACAAGCAAAGATATCTCAAGATATTTAAGATTTGACGATAGATTATGAAGTGATTTTTCATTAGAAGGTGGATTAAGGAAGGAATTGCATCTAAAGTTAATCTTAAATTATTATTAATGTTCTCTGGTTTGAAATGACTACAACAAATTCTAATATTTTCTCATTTAGAAGTTCCGGGACCAACCAACCATACATAACCAACCATACATACCTTCCATCTGTCGAGACAATTAAACGGTATTCTATGTAAATTTACTTTGCTATAACACATGAACGCATCCTGGTTCCTGGATGAAAAAGTTTACCACTCGCACTGAACTTGAAGGCACATTTTATTTGCACAAAATAACCTGTGATAAAGGCACAGCACAAATCAGACCATTTAACTATCTAGATGAAACACAATAATTATTGATTAAGGAACTTAAAATTGAGAATAGAAATAGGGGATAGTATAGGTAATAAAAGTTTATCCTGATAAAATTTAACACCGATCCGCCGCCGCCATTTGTCGAGAATTTTCGTTTTAGAAAAAAATAGGTAAGTACTTAGGGCAAAAAAATTGGAAATACCGGGAAGAACCTACAAAACGGAATCGGATAATAGTATTATTTTCGTTCATTAATCATAACTTTTACGATAGTGAAAGTAAAGAAAATATTAAGCTTTGTCAATAGTTAACTTGAGATTTCTTTTGTTAAAAACTACATTATTTTATACACACCTTAAGTAAGAAATTAATTCCTATTTTTATACAGTAAATTTTAATATTAGAAACTTAAAGATTTAAAGCCACGGATAATTT
Organism: Oeneis ivallda; assembly: GCA_029955525.1. Classification (NCBI taxonomy): domain Eukaryota; kingdom Metazoa; phylum Arthropoda; class Insecta; order Lepidoptera; family Nymphalidae; genus Oeneis; species Oeneis ivallda. The sequence goes on from JARPMR010000021.1 coordinate 4,367,646, forward strand.
TAAACTTAGCACCGGAAATGTTACGTAGGCAGGAAATGACGATAGATGCGAACTTTTGGTAGTGTGAAATAGAGCGAGAGCGCTTGGCACCACTATGAGTATGATAGGGACAGAAAAACTCGATAAATAGTTACTATTGTTATTCTAAAGTGAGACGGGGGTGTATCCTCTAATCTGTGATCTTGTTCCTTTTGCTTTGTATTTTCAATTTTGATGCTTCTATCTCTATCTTGGATTTGATTTGGTGAAAGCATTTTAATTAACAATCAAAGAGAATGTTAACAATCAACATGCGGTGCTACGCACCCTTCTGCAAAACCACTGCGGAGACAATCTCGGGATCCGCGGATGTCACGCTCCACGAGTGAGTAACTTAGTAGACCCAGTGATATAAAATTGTATAAAAAGAGGTATCATTGAATAGATGCGAGCCCTTTCATTTCGTCCACCGCTTGTCTTGCCCACAAGCTTGATGATGTCGTCGCAGGCACTACAAATTAACTTTAGTCGAATGGTTAACAATGTTAACATATTCAACTGCGTATGTCAGGCCGGAGTTAGGAAGTTGGCGGTTTGTCACCCCGTGCTGCGGAGAGCACGTAAAGCCGTCGGTCCTGTGCCTGATGTCTCTCTGGTCATGTCGGATTGCCGTCCCATCTGGCCATGGGAGTGAAGATATTACAGTGCACCTGTGCACTGTAATATCTTCAGCTCAGATGGCTAGTCTCGCTGGAAGCTAGCCGCAGTCGTGAGGACATTATCATTAAGTAATTACTTCAAACAGTATCCATTCCTAGAACTCTTACCCGCAGCCCACAATTCGGAACCAAAAGTGTTTACATGTAGATAGGTGCCCTCTGGGCAGAAATGAGAGATCTTTGTTTATGTGTGTCACACACACATAAACAAAGATGGTGTAATCTGCAGGTTCCCCAGTGACTCGCATCTCCGTGCTGCCTGGCTCAGAGCCCTCGGCAGACAAGACACTCCCCTCCCAGACCCTGCTGTGGTCTGCTCGCAGCATTTCCTGAGCGATGACATGTATGAAACGGAAAGTGGCTCAAGGCAAATTCGTGCTGGTGCGATTCCCTCAACAGTGCAGGTAACTTTGCTAGGGTTTAAGTTGCAAGGTAATTATATACATTAATATATCTTGTTATGTTGTTAGTATGTAGTCAACAAACTTTTAAATAATTATTTTAAACATGTTTAGACAATCTTGAATAGTTTTTCGTAGGGTTATTAAAGGCCAGCGTTGTGGACTTTGGCCTATAACCCTTCTCGGAGAGGAGGCCTGCGCTCAGTTGTTGGCTGTTGATGGGTTGCTGATGATGATGAATTAGAATAGAATAGAATAGAAATGTTTTTTATTCAAGTAAACTTTTACAAGTACTTTTGAATCGTCAATGAGTCTACCACTGGTTCGGAATGCTGTTCCTGCCAAGAAGAACCAGCAAGAAACTCGGCAGTTGCTGTTTTTAAAATACTTTCACAATATACTTAATAGATATTATTCTATGTATGCAGAGTTTCCACAATGAGGGGAAGTTCCACAAAAGCATACGTAATTATTTCTAATTATAATTCAACACATGTCAAGACGGGCAGACAGAAAGTAGCCCCATTGCCGCTAGTGGCACCGGTTCACGAGCATGACGCATGACCCAGCCATTGCTTTGCTCAACCATATTTTAGGGAACGTAACAAGCCGCATCACACGACACCACCGCAGAAATGTTAAAGAGAGTGTGACATACTTAGGCTACCCATCTTAAGGCATCGAATTGAAACTAATATTCAAATCAAGTACTCATTTTAAAATATAACTTGTACACAAATAAAGTGGAAACTCTGAATAGAATAGAATTATTTTGATATACAATTATACAGGTTAATCATTACCTACTGTCTCATGAATCGCCGGAACAAATTATATCCACGCTTTTTTGTCATTTATATAGTCTTCAATCATATAATATGCATTTTTCATGAGCGTAGTTTTAATCGATTTCTTAAACTTGTGTAAAGGCAAGTCCAAGATCGAGTATGGAATTTTATTATAGAACGTCACGCCTATTCCCACAAATGTCTTTCGGACCCTCTTGAGGCGCAGTCGAGGAATCACGAGCCTATTTGAATCTCTAAACTAATTAGTAGAATATATTATCTTTACAGGTCTGCATGATTTGCCTGGAGACAGACAGCAAGCTGTATCTAATGAGCAAATACAACTTTGAAGAGGCATATCAACACTTAACTGGAAATCCTGTAAGCTTTTTTTATTATTTGATGACAAGGTAGTACATGACTGCAATCTCACCTGATGTTAAGTGACAATGCAGTCTAAGATTGATAGTACAGCAGTCTAAGATTTTAGCAGGCTAACGAAGGGGTATGGCCGTGTACATTCAACCCCTAATCTGTTTGTACAAACCATTGTAAAGGAGCACTAAATCACTTGGTAGCATATCCTTGACGGAAGGGTGGTAACTAGCCACGACCAAAGCCTCCCACCAGACCAGATCAGGGACAATTCAGAAATAATAAATTCCCAAATTGAGCCGGCGGGAATTGAACCCAAAACCTTCTAGTTGTATTGTGTTTGTGGAGGGGATGCCTTCTGACACCAGGCGGGTGATCAGTCCAAAACCTTCTACTTACAAGACCACAGCACTCACCAATGTGCCAGAGAGGTCGTCAAGTTGTTAATTTATCATCAACTAGCTTTTGCCCTGCATTTCTGTCTGTGTGGTGTTAGTCTTAGGAACACCCTGTGCAGGATTCAGGACTTCAATTTAAGCCTTAATGGCCCAACAGTTAAATGTGCAGACTGAAACCGAAAGGTTGCCAGTTCAATCCCTTTATTCTGAAATCGGTAAACAATTCAACATAATCTAGCACTATACATAAATAAATTTTAGTTTATTTTACAATATGTCACTAATTTCAGTGTGCCTGTTGGCATAGGCCTCCTCCAAAAACTTCCACTGTCTTCTGTTATTTGCAACCCTTCTCCATTTTGCACCTGCCGTCAGTTTCAGATCGTCTTCCCATTTTACTTTTTGCCTTCCTCTATTTCGTTTTCCATCTCTTGGGTACCACTCTGTTGTAGCCTTGCTCCATTTCTCATTTTTGTCACGCATCATGTGCCCTGCCCATCGCCATTTTTGTTTGTCTATTCTTTTGAGTATATCCGTCAGTTTCGTTTTCGATCTTAGAATGGTGTTTCTAATCCGATCCTGTCTTCGTGCGCCTGTCATACTTCGCTCCATTGCCCTTTGACATATTGCTAGTTTTTCCCTGAGCGATTTGGTCAATGACCAGGTCTCGCAGCCATAAGTCAGACACGGCAGTATGCATGTGTTAAAAGTTTTTGTTTTTATCGCCATTCCAAGGTCTTTAGACTTCATTATTTCTTTTAGGGCCCAGTACTTTTTCCACCCTATAGCTATTCTCAGATTTATCTCTTTTATATTTTGTTCCGTGATAGAAATAATCTGTCCCAGGTATGTGTATTGTTCGACATATTCGAGATGTTCATATCCAATTTTTATGTTCATTTTTTGGTCATTTGTCATAAGTTTAGTTTTTTCGGCGTTCATTTTTAATCCGACTTTCAGACTTTCATTGTTTAGACCTTGAATCATGACTTATAAATTTTTGGGATTTTCCTCGAAAAGGACTGTCGTCCGCAAACCTGAGGTGGTTCAATTTTTTCCCGTTTATATTTAGACCGAAATTTTCCCAGTCTAATTTTCTGAAAATATTCTCAAGAACTGCGGAAAATAGTTTGGGTGAGAGCGGGTCCCCCTGTCTCACTCCTTTCTCTATGTTGAATTCTCTACCTAGAGACTCTAATTGGATTCTGGCTTTACTGTTTGAGTAGATTTTTGTTATGATGTTAATGTATACAGCCGGTACTCCTTGTTGTTTTAATGTCTCCCATATGTACTCGTGTTTTATGCTATCGAAGGCCTTGGCATAATCTATAAAGGCTATATATAAGGTTTTGTTGTATTCATTGTATTTTTCCAGCACCTGCTTGACTGTGTGGATATGATCTAAAGTTGAAAAACCTTTTCTGAATCCCGCCTGTTCAATCGGTTGCTGTTCGTCTAGCATTGGGTGATTCTATTTACACTAGCGGCACGCTATGATGGCCGGTTTGACGTTTGTCCGCTCATGAAGTTCCGTATTAATTGATAACGACTTTGAAGGAAATAATTGTATTACTTTATTGACGATAGTGATGTGCAGAGATTCATAAATTTTATCGAATGTAGTTTTAGGTTTAGGACTCAAAATTTATTTATTAAATTGATTTCTAAAATGTATACAAGTGTAGAAAAATCAGTTTGCACCATTTAAGGGGTGAATGTACTTGTGAATATGAACAATTTTCACTATGTGGACAAACCTCTGAAATCGCAAAAAAATATCAGCTGTTTCATACAAAAGGTATAATATGATATATACCACAACTCGGCATTTGGTTTTCTAAATTGAAAATTTTTAAAAATGGAATCTAATACGATCGTCACATAGGATCGCTGGCTAGCACAACTACTACCTCCGGCAAACTCGCGTCAATGCTCAATGCAAAACAAAGCAGTTTCGAATTGACGTTGCTTCGAAAAGTATAAACTGTCAGTGCAATGCGATTGTGATATAGTTTTGACCTGGCTTTGGATTTCAAATATTGATACTGCATTACTGTTGACCCTAGCTCGTTAATTTGGACTCTGTTCAAGCCCTTTGTTGTGGATTTCGTCGATATGACCGAACGTACGCAGAGAACTGTTCTAAATAGTCAGACACGTGAGTTCGTAATACGCCTTCGTAACTATTTCGATCGTGAAGCTCAAAATGGAGGGCCAATTTTACCTATAACGTCAGTGGTTGAACGCGTAGCTGATGCGCTTAATATTGGACAACGAACTGTTAGACGGATAACTAAAAAAAAATATGGCGAGACTGGCACAGAAGAAAATAAACTTCACACACCAAAAAAGAGAAAACGAGCAAAACCAGTCGTAGGCATCGATAGCTTTGATGCCGATGCTATCCGAAGACATGTTTACGGCTACTATTTACAGAAGGAGTATCCAACAAGAAAAAAGTTGGTGCATTCACTGAAGGAAGCTGGATTATTCTTCGGTGGGGAAAGTTCTTTAACGAAGATTTTGAAGACCATTGGATTTCGATACAAAAAATGTAACAAACGCAAAATATTGATGGAAAGATTTGATATAGCGATGGCAAGGTATACTTTTTTACGGCAAGTGAAAGAAATCAAAAATTGGCAAAATGTTGTGTTCTTGGATGAAACATGGCTTAATGCTAACCATACTGTAGGCCGTTCTTGGAACGATGACACAGCAGCATCTACTTCCAAAGTTCCTGTAGGAAAAGGATCGCGACTTATAATTTGTCACGCCGGAACCATCAACGGGTTTGTCGAAGGTTCTCTCATGGCTTTTGCGTCAAAAACCACTGGAGACTATCATGAAGACATGAATGGAGAAAAGTTTACTGAATGGTTTACCTCAATGTTGTGTAGCCTCCCTGAACCATCTATTATAATTATGGACAACGCCCCATACCACTCGATGCAAATTGACAAGCCACCTGCCCAATCCCAAAAGAAAGCTGATATCGTCGCATGGCTTCGTAAAAATGGCGTAGATGCAAACATGAATATGTTAAAAGCGGAATTAGTACGTCTTTTAAAAGAAAACAAACCAACCAAGATCCGATACGTCATTGACGAAATAGCATTAGAACATGGGCACAGAGTTATACGGTTACCGCCTTACCATTGTGAGTATAATGCGATTGAGTTGGTGTGGGCTCAAATTAAGGGATATGCTGCAAGACACAATACAGAACCCCCATTTACCACAAAAAAAATGCTAAAATTATTAGAAGAAGCTTGTGAACATGTGACTAAAGGAGACTGGGAAAAGGTTGTGAATAGAACTGTTAAATTAATAAGGGAAGATTATGAAAGAGATGTGAAAATAGATAATATTATAGAAAACGAACATATAATTATTAATGTAGGTGATGATAGCAGTGACGACAGTGAAAATAGTAGTATGGACGAATCTGATTAATTATGGCCTTTTGTGGCACCTTTTTTGGTATCTTTTGTATTCATATGTTTCTTGTGTGCATATAAAGTATGTATATTCATTTTCATTCAAATATTCAGTTCGTTCAAATAAATTAAATAAACATATACATTTTTGTTTTATTAAACCTATTTAATCAGGTACAAAAACAAAACTTAATTGTTTTTTGTTCGAGAATAAATTGACATTCCACATCACTATTGTAATGTGTCAAACCGGCCATCATAGCGTGCCGCTAGTGTAGTATAAGTTTTGCAAAAACCTTGTATACATTTGACATTAGGCTTATGGGCCTATAATTACCAATGTCTTCCTTATCGCCTTTTTTGTATAATAATATTATATGGGATTTGGTCCATTGTTCTGGAATATAGCCACTTGTCAAGATCTTGTTGAATATTTTGGTCAGAACTGGTACTAACTCTTCCATTGTTCCTCTTATTAATTCGTTAGTTATTTTATCTAGCCCTGGTGCTTTGCCCATCTTTTGGCTTGTAATGGCCTGCTCCACTTCTTTCTGTAAGATGCTAGGAATGGTTTCTTCGTCATCTGTATTGCAACATTTACTAATTTTGAATGGTTCTTGTTCTGCGTATAACTGTTGGTAGAAATCTGTTGCTGCATCCTTAATAGTTTTTCGCTTCGAGGTGGTCTTCGATCTCTTTTTCAGTCTTGGTATCCATTCTTTCCCTGTCTCTTTTAATTCACTTAATGCTTTTTTAACGCCTCCTGTTCTTGATATGTGGAATTCTAAGGTTTGTAATCTTTTCATCTTTCGGTCTTTCCTTATGTTCTCTCTTATTTTCTTGCTTATTTCTGTTATAAATTTTATGTTTTCTTTCCCTATTTGGTTGGATATTAGTTCTTTTCTCTCATTGATTAGTTCTAGAGTTTTGTCACTAAGTTGATATTTGTTCTGGTTTTGGTTTCTGTTTGTGGTCACATATTTCTGTAGCTGTTTCTCAAGGAGACTATATTTTTCTCTCACGTTATTTGCACCACTCTTTATAACGTTCTCCACATCTTCTAGGTAATTTGTGTTAAAGCTGCTGTAGTCAGCTTTGAGCTGTTCTGTCACAGAATTTTTAATATGCGTCCGGGAAGTTTTATTTGGGTGTTTTTTGAGAGAGCTTCTTACCATTCGATGATTTGTGTTAAAATTGAGCTTAGATATAACTGTGGTATCTGTAAATGCCTTTGGGTAGCTGCTTATTACGTAGTCAATCTCGTTTTTGTATGATCCATCCGGAGAGATCCAAGTCCACTTATTTTTTATCTTTTTCTTAAAAATTGAGTTAATCACAGTTAAGTTGTGTTCCATTAAAAAGTTGATTAGCTTCTCTCCATTTTGACTTCTCTTTCCTTGTCCATACTTTCCAAGAACATGTTCTTCGCTGTTTTGCCTTCCACCCACCTGAGCGTTGAAATCTACCATTAAGATTATGTGTTTGTCAGAGTTGGTTTTTATTGCTAGTGAAATTTCCTCGTAAAAGGCATCTATTGCTGATTTTTCCGCTTTTTCTGTAGGTGCGTATGCTTGCATTATTGCCCATTTCTTCTTGTATCCTGGGAATTTGATGATCAGCAATTCCAGCCTTTCGGAGATACCATTTAGTTCTTGTATATATTTTTTTAGAGATTTCTTGATTATGAAGCCCACTCCTCTTTGGCCTGGCGTTTCTCCCTTTTGAAATAGGATGTAATCTTTATGCTCCTCAATTTTTTCGCCTAGCCTCCTCATTTCGCTTATACCTAATATGTCTAATCTTATGTCTTCTAGTGCTTTTTCCAGCTCCATCAAACTTTCGTGTGTCCTGAGGGTTCTCACATTTAGGGTTGCTACATTGAATACTTCGCATCTTTTGGTTTGTCGGGCTGGTGACACTACAGGTCCACTTCGGATTGTATTCTGTTGTGTTTGTGTCTTTAAGTTGTATAATAATATGCTGTCGTTTCTATTTGTATTTGGAGGGTTTTGGTCTGCTTCTCCCACGGTGACCGGCCGGATTGGGATGCGATTTTTGTTTGTTTGTTTTGACATGTTTGTGCATTTTGACATATTTTGGTTCCGGGTACCTATGCCCATCATTAGTTTTTTGGAGTTTCTGCAGGTGAAGCTGTTCTTCCCTTCATAACGTATTTGAGTATGCTAGGTTTTATCATTTCCTTTGCTGAGCTTCCCGCTTGTGATAATACTGGTTCACTTTCTAGGGTCACTTTTTTCTGTATTGGTGTGTTTGGGGAGGCTGACTCACCTCGCTTCCTTTTTTCTCTGTTTTTGTCTGAAGGTTTCTTCACTACCAGTTTATCATAGTTAATGTAGGCAATATTTCCTTTCTGTTTCTCTTCCATTACTTGTTCCTTCAGTTGCCTCCTTATTTCTAGTACCTCCTTAGGAAAGTCCTCATTTACATAAATTCCTGGTGGGAGTTTCGACTTATTCTTAAGTATTGTATGTTTTTCCAAATAGTTGTGACTGTAGCAACGACCGGTCGGTTTTTGTTCTTAGTCTTTTGGCCTATTCTATATATATTACCTATCTCTTGGCTGTCCATAGGTGTTCCAGTTTCAATTATAATTTCTTTTAAGTAATCTACTAACTCGTTTTCTGTTTTGCCTGATTCGTCTATTCCGTAGAATACTAGATTGTTCTTCCTCTTATCTTTTTCAAGCAAGATAATTTTTTATTCCATAGTTGCTACTTTAATTTTCAATCAACCAGTCCCTCATTTGATCTGCTTTGTCAAAAATTCAAAATTATTTATTTCATGTAGGCCAACCTGTGGCTCTTATGACACGTCAAGATTCTACCACCGGTTCGGAAAGCGGATTCTGCTGAGAAGAGCCGGTAAGAAACTCAGCAGTTGCTCTTTTCAAAATAATCATTTTACAATATTATTATGAAGCTATTACATTGTAATAAGTTTTTTATTCTATCTTGTGGGCAACTGGATGCCAAGCCGATTTAACCCATGCAACTTTGTTAGAATAAAATAAAATATTTCCACAATGAGGGGAAGTTCCAAAACAAAAGAAACATACTACAATTCAATTCATGTTTAGACGGGCAGACAGAAAGTAGCCCCATTCCAGTCATTAACATGTGTTGCCCGATTGCTGCGTGGTTGAAGAAGAAACCTACAAACAAACATTTCAAATGCCCAATTGGGCAACTGAAATCTAATATATAAAATTCTCATGTCGCGGTGTTTGTTACCAAACTCCTCCGAAATGGCTGGACCGATTTTGATGAAATTTTGTGTGCATATAGGTTAGGTCTGAGAATTGGCCAACATCTATTTTCATACCTCTAAATGATAAGGGTGACCAACCACTAAATATTTTGTTGGCTGTACGAAGTTTGCGGTCAGCTAGATATTAATTAATATTATGTGTTAAAATGCAATTCCAATTTTTCTTTTTTAAATATCTTTACTAGTCTTGAAAATTTAAGCTTTAAAGTTTCCTGTAAGATACAAAAGTGCTACAGAAGTGTGAAATCACAAATCTCCATACACTCCTTTCGTATCTTTATTAAAGCAAAATATAAATTTCGTTTTAGAAAGAGACAAATACAAGGCAGTAAAACAGCTTATAACTTATTTTTTGTGGACTAATTTATTTTCTGTTTTTATAAATGTTATTCTTACATGTTACATTTTTGATTTCAATTATTATTTATGAAATATTAACATTTTCACAGCAGTCAGTTACCCAATTCTTTATTTACATACAATATGTTGTTACAGCCGTGTGACCTGGGAAACCTGAAACAGACACTTTGTGTGCATTGCGCTCAGAGGTTGATCAACTTTAGCAGATTTAGAGACAAGAGCTTGAGAGCCCGAGGGCTGCTGATGGACTTGGTTCAACAACATGAATTAGTGAGTGCTTAATACATATCTCATGTGCTGCAACACTGTTTTATAAGCATAAGAGTACATAAATTATCCCCATTTGCTACAACACAATTTTATCTTAAGAAATAAACGGTTTTTTTTTTTTCCAAAAAATGTGTCAAGGCTTTCAAATCTTAGCGCACATGAAAATGAAATGAGGAAATGTTGATTTCCCATACATTGCTAGTGAGTGCAGTGAGCCGTTGACGGGTAGTTGATGATGATGATGATGATTATAATAATTGAGCTCTCTCAATAGTCAACTTGTTTGTCCACAGATAACAAGACTTCATATTAAAAGGATAAACCGCGCAAGACACCAATTAAAAAGTAATATGGTAGCGACAATGTTGGCACCTGATCATTGTGATTTACACATACTTGAAGACATGCAGAGGGAATCAGAAGATACCATCGACGCAGATGTAGTGAAAACTGAAGCAAATGACGAGTCAATGTTGGTTGATGAAGACATGGAGGTGATACATGAAGATGAACATGCTGACTGTGTCAAAGATGAGTTTGTTGCTCCTAATGAAGAATACTCATCAGATAGTAGTATAAAGATAGAAACACAACTATTTGATGATGCTATTCTCAAAGCTCTAAACAGAAAAGCAGCAGTTTCTACACAAGGGGCTGTAACACAGGATAATATATTCAAGTGTGAAAGTGCCCCCTACCAATGTACACTTTGTTTCAAGGAATTTGTTCTTGAACATGCGTACTTGCAACATTTGAGCACGCATCTTCAGGTAAGACATGTGGATGGATTCGCTGTGTCTGTTTCTAACTCCAACGTTTGAGCGCTTCAGTTAACTCGCCAAGTCCATGAGCTGGTTGGATCTGGAGGAGCACAAAGTTACCGACATAGTTCATTGAGTTGCGAAGCCGAAGTGACGACGGGCGGGGCGCATAGTTCAAACAACTGATGCTAATATTCACATATGATAATCTATTAGGCCTCCAAACAATTAATATACAAAATTTTATGGGTGTATGTGTGTTTGTCCACCCATTTCTCTGAAGTGTAATCGGATTGCGATCCTTTTCTTAATTTATTTACATTTACTTTAACTAGGGAACAGTAAAGGTTTTATAAAAATCTGTAATAGCAGTTATGAAGATATGGACAGTTTTCCTTCTTTAGTTATTATATTTATCCAAATATCCAATATAATTTTTCCAAAATTATAGCTTGTAACTTGTTTAAATGATTTCGCGGAGTGAATCTTCTGTGCCTGTACTGTTGTGTATTCTGAAGACGGAAGTATAATGAGCTCGTTTCGCATTCGGCAGATCGGCGCCGCTGCTGGCGAGTGTGGCGCGTCCCTGTGCAGGTCAGTATACCTGCCTGTGTTGTTGACAGGCATGGTGGCAGTCGCCAACGATCTATCCAATTGTGACTTGATGCAATGAAATAGGATTCGTGGTTCTATAAAAAATTTATGTATTTAGTTTTCTATTTCGAGCGAGATTGATATTTCCTTTGATAAAATAAAACTAAAAAAATACAGCAATTCCGCCATATTGGATTGAACACCAATCAGAGCGATACGTCACATCTATCTTCAAACTTTGACAAATTCTATTCTATAGTTGTTATAGAAATGTTTTTTATTGAAATAAACTTTTTTACAAGTGCTTTTAAATCGTCGATGAGTCTACCACCGGTACTATGAAAATCATAGAGGTGACGTCACAACGAGGCCATGACGCCGTCGAGCGTTGTCGCGTGAATTATAACTTGAAAATTAAAATAGCATTTTTATCTTTTTTTGTTGAAATATTGTAATTCTTCGAAATAGTGGATACGTCCAAACATCGTCCAACAGTTTCTCTAAATCGCTCATCGCGCCTGTTGTGTGAGCGCAGTGAGCTCTATAATTGTTCTGTGACTAACACTTGAGAGGCTGCCGTCGTATTTTTTGGAAGTACTTGATTGACGCCATTTTGGCGATGTAAGCAGTTAAACGAGTGTCTGGAACTAATAATATAGCAATTGGCGCACCAGCCTCTATAATATAATTAATCTATGATTCCCTAACCGACCTCTTTAATAATTAATCTAGCTTTTATGGAGGTCGGTGCGCCATTCGCAATATTATCAGTTCCAGAGCCACTCGTACGTCAACCGTGGCGCTTCAGGTATCACCACTGTTACGGCCCTCCGTTGCCCAGACCGGGGTGAAGAATACTAGGGCCCATCAGTAGCTTTCTCCACGGGCAAAGGAAGGTCGGGCCCAAAATGACCGATGGAAATTCTCTCCAATCCAGAGAGTCCACACGTAGCTTATATCTAGTACTCACCGGAGATTTCCGCGGTGGGTCCTTGCCAGGTGCCTAGAGGCGCCAGTAGGTGTGGTGGATGTGTGGTGAGAGATAGGTGTGTAGTGTGTGTTACCCCAGGGCACCCAGTTTAGACCAGTGTGCGGTCGCCCCTGGTAGATGCTCGGTCGATGCTTCGTGATTCCACTGAGCCTTCCGCCAACTCGTAAAGTAAAACACGGACCACCGTCTGCACTGTACTTGCACTGTAATCTGCACTGTATATATTATGGCGTCAATCGAACGTCAATCAATCCCGCACTTAACCGCGATGCAAGTATGACGCGTAGTTATTAACATGAGACACCAACAAACTATAGTTCAAAGATAAGGCTCGATGCCCTCCCCAAAGACGTGAATTCACGACGTAGCGTGAATTCACGTAATAAAAAGCGCAGTGTTACAAATGGCGCTCACACAGTTAAAATCACAAGTGACCGACGCGGCCCCAAATTGTCTTAGTTCCCCCACAGTTCAATCGCGCAATGATCCAAAAATGCGCACGTCGCGTGAACGTAACGAAAACAAAGGTCCTTTCAGACCGCCGCCGAGCGATTCACGAAATGATTGCAAATTGAATTGCTTCTTCCAAATATCACACGCGATGCCAAAACCGACCAGCGCGCCGAACGTTCGAAGCGAATCCGAGGAATGCGAGGGGCGGCGCGGGCGCGCGGGCAGGGGCCGTTATGATTCAGTTTTTAAACGAAACAAATCAACAATCTAGCCGCGCGGCGGGGGGCGTCGCGCGGGGGACGAGGAACACCCGATTAGCAAGTTTTGTATACAATTTAAATGAATCTCAATTCGAGCGCAAACAACCACAATGAAGCCGTCACCTGTATAGGGTCAGCCAGGCCTGTGTCAATCATACACTAATTACAGAGGTCAGTGTTAGAACGTGTTTGCGGAGTGGAACTTCTGTAACTGCCCTGTTAAGTGTTTTGCTTAGCTTCTGGTGGCTGCCCGGCGCACTCTCGATACATTCTGTCGTGTTCCACAGGCCGGCCGCTCGACGGCGGAGTGACGACCCTCAGGAGCTGAGTGACGACCGTCAGGAGCTGAGTGACGACCCTCAGCAGCTGAGTGACGACCCTCGCCCTTCCGGACTCTTGCCTTCCACGTCAGGTGAGATACAGCTCCGTTAGTCGTCTCCAAACGAAGGCGTCTCTCAAGTTATCGCGTATAGGTATATACATAAATATTTGTATGTATAATATATATTTTTATATATGATTATGCATTACTTTTTACAGAATCGTCCGGCTTTGATGATTCTATCTATACTGGATAGGGTCTACCTCGAAGTTGGTCCCATTTAAATTTGAAAAATAAATTCCACCTCTAAGGGTAGTCGCGGCCGGGTGTCCCGTGAACCGATTCTATCACGCACCACTCTGTACCGGGCTATCCGTTTCCTGTGACCCGACTACTGCAGAGACAAAAGGAAGGGTTCTGTGTATGTATGTGACTATTCACGAATGTTCCACCGTAACGCCTAAACTACTGAGCCGATTTTGATGAATGAGGTGTGAATCGATTCGTTGTTCTGCTACCCGATTCAGAATATTTCGATAACTTCCCGTTTCGATACGATTAGATATCGATCTCGTATCGAAAATTTTTTGTCGTGCGATTCAGAACGTTCGGTTAGAGAATTCGATTCGATGTCGACTACGGAATCGGCTTCGTTATCGGTATCGAGAAGATACATTAAATTACATGTGGATTTACGAAGTTTGTTGTTTTACCACAATTTCACTTGTTATTAAATTCATGTTAGCACTTAATAAATAGATTTTAATCATTTTCGAAAGTCATTGAAGTAATTATTTAAAATGATAACTTGTTAAATTACTGACGGACAATTTTCAGCCTCGTCGATAGATGGCGCTAAGTTCATGTTTCATCCCTCTGGGTTCCTAATTTATTTTTTGTGGTGTACATAATATGTTATTTTAATGTTAAAATACACTACAATATGGTATGTAAACATTTACATACCAAAATCATTCATCATAATCATTTTATACGAAAAACCAGTAAACACAGTACGTAAACAAAAGGATACCGGATGCCCTGTAGCTTTCGATAACTAACCAACTAAAATTATCGGACGTTCGGAAAATCTTATTCGATACGGTTGTTGTGAATAGCGTTTGATAGAAGATATCGAACGATATCTACGTCGGTTCGATTCGGTTTCGATTTCGACAACTTCTCTGTCGATACGAGTATTCTGAATTGAAAATTCATCTTATCGTACGAAAACAAACCGAATCGATCGATAATTATGTTATCGTAAGGTTCTGAATCGGGGTGCTGGTCCGGGTGATATTCTGTAGGCTGTATTTCATTTTAGAAAGCACGCGCGCGCACACACACACACACACACACACACACACACACACACACACAACACCCCACACAACACTCACGCATACACGCGCACATATGTATACACATTTGCACCCACCATTACATGCTTGTTTAATTTTACGAAATTTATTTATAATTTAGAAATTTCAACGTATATTTTATGATAAGTACCAATGTGTAAACATTGTTATAGAAGAGCGAGACCACCTGATACAGGTATTTAAATATACTTAAAAGGTGATCTCAGCCCCTAAAAAACTGATGTGTACATTTTTTAAAGACATAAAAAAAATATTATTATTATTATTATACGAACAAAATCAATATATTCGGATTTCACATTTTTTTGCTATCGTATCTAGTCGCATGTCAAATGAAAGTATATTTTTGCAATAACTTTTCTCCTGATTGATATTAATTAAAATTTTCTTTAAGGATTCATCAAATAAAGTGTTTTCGTTTGTCACAGTAACGATAAACCAAGTCACCTTTGCATTAATAAAGAAATTTGCCATTTTCCTAATAAAGGGATTTTTGACATTTGAACCACTAACATTAAAGTTCGAAAAAAAGACTGAAATAACAGTTTTCTTTAAAATGTTATTGGGTAACTTAAACAATTAATAATCCGTGTTTCTACCGCGAACACTAACAACACAAGAACATCGGTTTGGCATACTCAAAATGAGTTCATCCAAATCACGCTGTGGAATGGCCGCCCATGTTCGTTGCAACAACAAAAAAAGGTCTTCTTGCCACTGGATACCCTCCATATTCGGCAGAGCTCTTCTCTGTAGCATATCCCATGCATGCTCAATCGGGTTCAAGTCTGGCGACTGAGCAGGCCAGGGCAGGACATTGATGTTAGCTGCGGCGAGAGTCTGTCTTACAACTCTTGCGGTGTGCGGTCGTGCATTATCATGCATTAACTGAAATAAGGGACCGATTTGCACTTGTAGAGGAACGATGACGTCTGATACAATCGTCTCAGCATAAATTTGAGCGTTGAGGTTGCCTCTGATCCAAATCAACTCAGTTCTTCCGCCGATCCAAATACCCGCCCATACCATGATGGTTCCACCACTATAAGGATGGACTTCCTGGCAGGATTTTAATCGCTGTTGGCGTCCAGGGGTTCTCCAGTGTCGTATACGTCTTGTATCCGGTCTCATACCAAAACGAGACTCATCAGAAAAGCACACGAAACGCCATTGTTCTTCTGCCCAATTTCTGTGTTCAAGAGCCCATTGATATCGAATCCTACGATTGTGCATTGCTATAGGTGGTACCCGTAGCGGTCTTCGGGAATGAAGGTTCACTTCATGCAAGCGGTTTCTGACTGTTTGGTCGCTAATTAAGTTCCCTGAAGAGTGATGAAGCCTCACGGCTAACATCATGGCGGTTATTGTTGGAGCTCTTCGAGTTAAGATTTGAATGTATCGGTCTTGTCTCCGTGTGGTGCAGCGATACCGTCCTCCATGGCGCTCAGCCACGGTACCAGTGCTTCGGTAACGTGTCCAAAGTCGACTGATAACACTCTGACTTGTATTCAGAGCTAAAGCCACAGTACGTTGCCGGGAACCAGCTTCTATCATTCCCACGGCTCTGAGCATTTCTTCCCTGCTTAAATGACGTCGCCGCTCCATAATAACGTTGGTTTTAATCAGTAGTAGGGAAACAGTAGCACTAATAATGTCTTCAATGCGTTGTATGTTTTTATAGGGAAAATATTGACAGCTGATTTTCATCTTTTACTCGAATTTGATTGACAGTTCCTGATTCAAAATATGAAATGCACCAAAAAGGATCCATATAAATTTATAAAATCATAAATTTATTACAAAGCCACATCTCAATCTCAAGAAATCCGCATAAAAATGCTTGATCCCTACACTAGCGGCACGCTATGATGGCCGGTTTGACGTTTGTCCGCTCATGAAGTTCCGTATTAATTGATAACGACTTTGAAGGAAATAATTGTATTACTTTATTGACGATAGTGATGTGCAGAGATTCATAAATTTTATCGAATGTAGTTTTAGGTTTAGGACTCAAAATTTATTTATTAAATTGATTTCTAAAATGTATACAAGTGTAGAAAAATCAGTTTGCACCATTTAAGGGGTGAATGTACTTGTGAATATGAACAATTTTCACTATGTGGACAAACCTCTGAAATCGCAAAAAAATATCAGCTGTTTCATACAAAAGGTAAAATTTTTATTTTTATATGATATATACCACAACTCGGCATTTGGTTTTCTAAATTGAAAATTTTTAAAAATGGAATCTAATACGATCGTCACTTAGGATCGCTGGCTAGCACAACTACTACCTCCGGCAAACTCGCGTCAATGCTCAATGCAAAACAAAGCAGTTTCGAATTGACGTTGCTTCGAAAAGTATAAACTGTCAGTGCAATGCGATTGTGATATAGTTTTGACCTGGCTTTGGATTTCAAATATTGATACTGCATTACTGTTGACCCTTGCTCGTTAATTTGGACTCTGTTCAAGCCCTTTGTTGTGGATTTCGTCGATATGACCGAACGTACGCAGAGAACTGTTCTAAATAGTCAGACACGTGAGTTCGTAATACGCCTTCGTAACTATTTCGATCGTGAAGCTCAAAATGGAGGGCCAATTTTACCTATAACGTCAGTGGTTGAACGCGTAGCTGATGCGCTTAATATTGGACAACGAACTGTTAGACGGATAACTAAAAAAAAATATGGCGAGACTGGCACAGAAGAAAATAAACTTCACACACCAAAAAAGAGAAAACGAGCAAAACCAGTCGTAGGCATCGATAGCTTTGATGCCGATGCTATCCGAAGACATGTTTACGGCTACTATTTACAGAAGGAGTATCCAACAAGAAAAAAGTTGGTGCATTCACTGAAGGAAGCTGGATTATTCTTCGGTGGGGAAAGTTCTTTAACGAAGATTTTGAAGACCATTGGATTTCGATACAAAAAATGTAACAAACGCAAAATATTGATGGAAAGATTTGATATAGCGATGGCAAGGTATACTTTTTTACGGCAAGTGAAAGAAATCAAAAATTGGCAAAATGTTGTGTTCTTGGATGAAACATGGCTTAATGCTAACCATACTGTAGGCCGTTCTTGGAACGATGACACAGCAGCATCTACTTCCAAAGTTCCTGTAGGAAAAGGATCGCGACTTATAATTTGTCACGCCGGAACCATCAACGGGTTTGTCGAAGGTTCTCTCATGGCTTTTGCGTCAAAAACCACTGGAGACTATCATGAAGACATGAATGGAGAAAAGTTTACTGAATGGTTTACCTCAATGTTGTGTAGCCTCCCTGAACCATCTATTATAATTATGGACAACGCCCCATACCACTCGATGCAAATTGACAAGCCACCTGCCCAATCCCAAAAGAAAGCTGATATCGTCGCATGGCTTCGTAAAAATGGCGTAGATGCAAACATGAATATGTTAAAAGCGGAATTAGTACGTCTTTTAAAAGAAAACAAACCAACCAAGATCCGATACGTCATTGACGAAATAGCATTAGAACATGGGCACAGAGTTATACGGTTACCGCCTTACCATTGTGAGTATAATGCGATTGAGTTGGTGTGGGCTCAAATTAAGGGATATGCTGCAAGACACAATACAGAACCCCCATTTACCACAAAAAAAATGCTAAAATTATTAGAAGAAGCTTGTGAACATGTGACTAAAGGAGACTGGGAAAAGGTTGTGAATAGAACTGTTAAATTAATAAGGGAAGATTATGAAAGAGATGTGAAAATAGATAATATTATAGAAAACGAACATATAATTATTAATGTAGGTGATGATAGCAGTGACGACAGTGAAAATAGTAGTATGGACGAATCTGATTAATTATGGCCTTTTGTGGCACCTTTTTTGGTATCTTTTGTATTCATATGTTTCTTGTGTGCATATAAAGTATGTATATTCATTTTCATTCAAATATTCAGTTCGTTCAAATAAATTAAATAAACATATACATTTTTGTTTTATTAAACCTATTTAATCAGGTACAAAAACAAAACTTAATTGTTTTTTGTTCGAGAATAAATTGACATTCCACATCACTATTGTAATGTGTCAAACCGGCCATCATAGCGTGCCGCTAGTTTAGACACTTTTGATGTGTGTAGTTCATAAATATTAAAAACTAGTAGAATGTTAAAATGTACCAAGTGACACAAAACCATTTTAAGTATAATATTTCAGCGCCATCTATCGGGAGCTTTCCTCATTTCGAATTCGTCTTGACATTTACATCGTGTGTACGCGTGTGTGTGTGTGACTGCTTAGTTTACTTTCATTAATCATATTTTTAACATGTTAATATGTTAACTATATTATAGTTTTTACACGAAATAGTTTCCATAAAGTTTCCACTTCAGATAAGTAGGTATCAGGAAATAGAGACAATGTTTGGTTGCAGTCGCTCTGCCCGCGAGCCGTGCGACGAATAACGAAACGAAAGTGCCTCCAGCTGAAGAAGACGACTCACACGACGAACAAGACGTGCCTGCGAGTGGTATTGCCGCGGACGATGTCAGCTGTCAGGCGACTAGTCGGAGCGAAGCTGCTGCGACGCTGAGTAGCCCTACTGGCGAAAATAAGTTTACATGTTCACAAAAGAGTCATTTAGTACGTCACATGAGAACTCACACAAGCGAAAAGCCTCACTCTTGTAAATTATGCAAGTATAAATGTTCAGATAAGGAAAATTTCGTACGTCACATGAAAACGCACACTGGCGAAAAATCTTACCGTTGTGAATTATGCAAGTATAAATGTTCACGTAAGCATCATTTAGTAACTCACATGAGAACTCACACTGGCGAAAAGCCTTACTGTTGTGAATTATGCAAGTATAAATGTTCAGTAAAGAGTTCTTTAGTAAGTCACATGAGAACTCACACTGGCGAAATGCCTTACTGTTGCGAATTATGCAAGTATAAATGTTCACAAAAGAGTCATTTAGTTAGTCACATGAGAACTCACACTGGCGAAAAGCCTCACTCTTGTAAATTATGCAAGTATAAATGTTCAGATAAGGAAAATTTCGTACGTCACATGAAAACGCACACTGGCGAAAAATCTTACCGTTGTGAATTATGCAAGTATAAATGTTCACGTAAGCATCATTTAGTAACTCACATGAGAACTCACACTGGCGAAAAACCTTACTGTTGCGAATTATGCAAGTATAAATGTTCACAAAAGAGTGGTTTAGGAAGTCACATGAAAACTCACACTGGCGAAAAGCCTTATTCTTGTAAATTTTGCAAGTATAAATGTTCAAGAAAGAGTAATTTAGTAAGACACATGAGCACTCACACTGGCGAAAAGCCTTACTGTTGTGAATTATGCAAGTATAAATTTTCAGAAAAGAGTAAGTTAGTAAGTCACATGAGAACTCACACTGGCGAAAAGCCTTACTATTGTGAATTATGCAAGTATAAATGTTCACGAAAGAATGATTTAGTAAGACACATGAGAACTCACACTGGCGAAAAGCCTTATTCTTGTGAATTATGCAAGTATAAATTTTCACAAAAGAGTAATTTAATAACTCACATGAAAACTCACACTGGCGAAAAGCCTTACTGTTGTGAATTATGCAAGTATAAATGTTCAGAAAAAAGTAATTTAGTGAATCACATGAGAACTCACACTAGCGAAAAGCCTTACTGTTGTAAATTATGCCAGCATAAATGTTCACAAAAGAGTAGTTTAGTAAAACACATGAGAACACACACAGGCGAAAGGCCTTACTCTTGTAAATTATGCAAGTATAAATGTTCACAAAAGAGTCATTTAGTTAGTCACATGAGAACTCACACTGGCGAGGAGCCTTCGTGCTCGCGAAGCGCCGGAGATGTTTATACCTTGCCGTAGATACTTAATACTTATACCGAGTCTTGAGCTGCTTGAACTTTTGGAAAACAGCTGATCGCGCGTGTGTGGAGTTTTAAATGTCATTGCTGTTTTGTGTTAAATATCGTCATTTGTTGTTTAGTAAATTAAAAACAAGTTGAGATAGATTACATAGACGATTCCATGTTGTGATAAATAATAATAAAAGCACTGTCAAAGTCATGAAATGATCGGTGGAAAGTTCCAACGCTGAGCGACTGAATCATGTAGGTACATGGTACAGGGGTAGGTAGGTACCAGTACCCGTATCAGTTGTCGTTAACCTATTCCCTTACAGCCTGTATGCCATTTTGTGAACATGTCTGTAACTACATATCGTCGTATGTCGTAGTATCATTAATGTGACATATAAACTAACTGTTTATTTATTAAACACTTAATATGTATTTAATTCAGTTCTGTTAAAATAAAATAATATTATCAAGTTGATAAAATAAATAATATTGTATCTATACGTGTACATTTTTGGGGTTCCGAAAACAACAACGGCACCCATAAAGGCTCGCTTCTCAGAAACGGCTCGAGGTACTAAGTTGAAATTTGTACTTAATATGAAGGTCAATGCTTTCTTAATTCTGTGAAAAATTCAAGTTTCTAGTTTAAATCTGTGATGAAATATTATGTGAAAAATGAAATTTATGCGGTATTTGTAGCGTAGCGCCATCTAGCGCCATTCCTTAGAGTGAGTTCGTAACCGTATTCGAGGTTCTATAACAACAGTAGATAATGGTTTCATTTACAAGCTTTTAAGCACGGAATAGAAAAAACCAGTGGATGTGCAATTCACCAAAATTACTATAGGAACCGCTGTCGCCAAACTCATACAAATATACCGATAATCATATATTGCACTACAAAGAAACAAATCGTTTGATTTGTCGTTTTAAGTTTAGTCAAAACTAGCCTAGTCACAGATTTGGAAACAAACCCTGACGTTCTAGAAATAAGATTTATTTTGCTTTAGCGGAAGAACGTATTTACGAGCTATAGTCACACTAGATTCGATTGTCCAATTAATTCCGCTACTTGACCATAGATGGCGGTATTCTAAGTGGTAGCAATTATAAACTTAATTACGTTCACATATGGTTGACATTTGCGTGATCGGTCGATTTCTATTGCTACTCAGCCAAGGCCGCACCACGTAGCTGATTGAATTATCTATCGATATCGATAGATACTCGTTATTTTGTTCATTCGCAAAAATAAAATTAAAAAAGGTAATTATAAAATTGAATGAAAGTGCTGGTATGTATGCATGCCCTTTACAAGTATGCACAATAAATACTGCAACGTATGAAAATAGTTAAATTTTATTTATTGCCCTTGAAATAAAACATATTTGTTAAGAAACTGGCGTTTCGAGAGTCTTATTTTTAATTTTAATAAATGTTGTATGCGAACATTTATATATTTTTCGACTATTGCCTTCATCAAATCGGTAACGTGATTGGACGCAGGAAATTCGCCAATTTGATGGGAGGCAATATCGTTAAATAAAAGAGTTCCTATGAACTTTCGCATTATTTGAGTTATCGCTACTTCTTTTAGAAAAACTCCTATGTCAACGTTTTTTAAAAATGTTTCTGCTGTTTGACATATCTTTACGACATCTGGCGAAGGGTACAACAAGCCACCTTGATCTTTAGCAATTATAAATTTGTGAAAGGGTTGAAAATGATGTGTCACTAATGCGTCAACACAGACATCACAGTTTATTTTTTTCATTAACATTCGGGCAATGTAACCAGCAATATGGCCTATTGCTTGATTACTGAAATCAGAAAAGTGCCCTCCTAGTTCTTCAATTTCTGAATCGTCCTCAATTTGATCGTATTGTGACATATCTTGAGACATACTACTTCTGTTTATCCTTTCAACAGCTGACGAACAGTTAAGAATTGAAATTTCTTCTAACGCAACACAGTTGCCTTTGTTAATATCTTTTAATTGGACATGGATTAATATTTTTTTATAAGCAGATATAAATTGTCTGGCAGTTGGGTTATTGTTTGCCCCGCCCTGTGCCCTAATATTACAGAAAAAAAGCTCTAAGTGATCTTGACTTAATTTGTAAAATGGTAAATATAACAAAATTTTGGTTTTGATCAAATTTGAATATAAATGTTCTAAGGCTTTGATACACCCCAAAAAGCCTAAGAATCCGGTTTTTCTCCTACTATTAATTAAAAAAATAACATTCTCCGTTCTTAATTTGCTGATATAATCCGATGCTTCACCTAAGAAATCAAAAATTTTGTTCGCGTTCTTTTCATTTAAAGCTTTTTTAACCCCGAATAGGTGTAAATTTCTTGAATTAAAAATATCAAAGAGATTATTGCAAGTGATCAAAAACTTTTCCGTGGGCTCGCTGTCATGAAACGAATTTATTCCCGATTGTCTACAAAATTTAATAGCTTCCGCTACACTTGTGCTAAAAAGTTGGGTAGCTATCTTTACTTTCATTCTTTCGTTATGAAAGTTAATATGGCGATCTCTTAATTTATTTGACAAATGAAAGGTTTCGTTGTTTTGTACTTTATTTAGTTCAACGAGATGTTGCTACCTTTTCATTAATTTATCCATTTATTAATTTGTGAATATGGTACAGTCAAGATGTTATAATATACAATTTAAAATGCGCATATCCTACCAAAGTGTGGTGTACAAATATAGGAATGTTATTATAATATGTCAAAAAAAATTAAATTAAATTAAGTGTCAAAAAATAATATACAACAGTTAAAATTTTTCCATAAGGTAATCACAAATTGTATAATATGTCTTATCTATCAAAAAATTTTTAACTTTTTTTTAAACAGAGGGATCTCCTGCGTTTCAATAATGTCTCTGGGTAAGTGATTATATAAACGAGGCCCAGTGCAGAAGAAGCTTTTTGTAAAATGGGCACATCTACTGGGTGGCTGTCGCAGCTCAATGGCATGTCTTTTGCTGTTGCGATTTTGAAATAAATTTAAATTACTTTTAACAAATACAATAGTTTCATAAATATACAGACATGACATTGTAAGAATTTTATACTTTTTAAAATAGGGCTTACAACTATCCGTCGTTTTTAATTTAAATATGGCCCTTAAGCATTTCTTTTGTGCCTTAAATACAGCTTCTTTTTCAGTAAAATTACCCCAAAATACAATACAATATCTCAATAGCGAAGCCACATAGCCATGGTAAACCGTTTGCCATTGAATATTTTTTCTTTGTCTACAAGAATTTTGTACATTTCAAATGTGTTTCTTAATAATTTAATCATATGACAGGGATCTAAAACTGCAACTATTGGGTCTTTGGTAATAGGATGTTCAAATTTTACATTTTGTTCTTCGAAGGAGCAACCTAAATGTTTCGCCATGGACATATTATTTGCCGCACAACCGTCAAAAGTTAGAGCAACTACCCTAACGCCAGCCTTGTGAATTAATTCTAAACAAAGTTTTACAAGGTCAGCGCGTTGTTCTCCACTTACACCATCTACTAAAAAAAAACCAACAGGAACTTTAAAGTTACAGTTGATTGCAGTAACTAAAAATACCAAGGCTTCTTTTGCCTCCGCCAAGTGATCACCTTCTACTTCAGTGCCCATGTTAACGTAGCCATGAAATTTTCGCCCGTCCCATTCTACACGGCGACGAATACTCATTTCTTCCAGTACTAAGGTGGCTAATAATGGGTGATTAGACAACTCAGTTTTTTGTTTCAAAGCTGCTAATGCCTCCTTGGTAAATCCAGGCTCTCCTCCGACTTTCGCGTACCAATTCTTTAGTGTACGGGTATGTGGTAAGCTTGTATGGGAGGTCTTGCGGACGTAATCATATGCCTTAGGAGAGTAATAATGTAATGTCAGGGCAAAACTGCGCAATGCTGGCGAATACTTTCTTCTTGATATAACTCCTGATTCCGTGTTTCCAAATTCTCTAGCGACCAATTCTTGAACCTATAAAAACATATATTTATATTTAATTCTATCAACATTTATCATGAGAAATTATGAAAAATAATAAAAACAAACCTCTAAATTGGTATTTTTGAGGCAATCTAAGTTTTCCTTGGCCATGGCAAATTTTTCTTCCAATCTCAATAATATTTCATCAATATTTTTTATTTTCTTTTTAAGCCTTCGTGTTTTCGCTTGTAAACGTTTAATTTTTAGACCTTGATTTACAATTTTGTTTTTGCAAAATCTTAACTGGCCTTTTAATTTCTTTTTCCTCGGTGTTGAACAAATTGAACCACCCGTAGCATCTATATTTTTAACCGTTTCTTCGTTGTCTACGGAATTAAATTTCACAGGAATCACGTCATGTCCTTTCTGTATAAAATTTTGTTCAACTTCGAAAAATTCATGAAGTCGACTCTTTTTAGGGTGCGATTTAAAGTCAGAACTCTCCGAATCACTTTGTCTTTTTGAAGAACCTGGAGTGACCACATTATCATTTTGTGGCTGTAACCAAAATTAAATTTTGAGAATAAATACCTATATAAAAATGAATAGGAGAAAAATTAATCAGTGTGTTTATGAATTAAATTTGATATTTAGTCAGTCAATCTTCATACAAAACTATAACTTAGAGGTGTGTTGTTTAGTATTATAATATCAAGTATTTTCAATACTTACTGAAAGTGATAAAATAAAACAAGGTTACTTACTTGATTAAAAAACTTAACGATTTTCATTGATGGAAGCGCAGTAGGTTTCGTATATCTATATCCTTTATTTGATATTATAAAATCGACTTCTAAAAAATGTTCAGAGCATATCGTGCTTGATTTGGTTGGCATCCAATTAACTCTACCCGTTGCATCTATCCATTTCTCTTGCATCTTTGGGAAACCTAAAAATATTTTAAATGAAGGTTAGAGGAACTACTGATGTCTATTTAGTGATCAATGCAACGTCTCACTCATTAATAAATTATAATTATTACGTTACTATTTATTTATTTCCTTGTATCGATATCAATCGATAAATTCAATATTCAACTTGGCCACATCACTACTTGAGTAGCGAACACGGAGCGAAGTACTTTCGGAATGTTCTATTGAATAGAATCAATCCAAAATAAACTTCATCTTAATTGTTTAAGGTTGATTTTGACTAACAGTTCTATTAAATATTAGTAAATTGAAATAAATTAAGATTTATTAGAAAACAATGAAAATCGTACTTACCGATGATACGAAACACCTCCATTTTTAAGATTTTTTCTCCTACTATCATTTTTACACTCCAAAACGGAACAGTACGGCATTGCTAGGGCAATATGAATTTGTCGCGAGACTACCAACTCCACGCGATGTTAGAACGCGACTGGGATCAGTTAGGCCTCGTTTTCGCATAGGCGTGGCGTTGCGCTTCTCGCGGCGCGTCGAGTCGCGTGAGCGGTCGCGCGATATGGCCAAGGTATGAGGGCGAGCGAGAGCGAGCGAGCGACGCGCCGCGCGACGCGCAACGCCACGCCTATGCGAAAACGTGGCCTTAGCGTAACGCCGCTTAATTGTGGCACGCGTGCCACGCCTACTTAGCACTTCCACTGGTTTTTTCTATTCCGTGCTTTTAAGTATGTTTAATTAGGTTAAATCTTGCAATCTGAATTAGAATTTAGAACCACTTCCCGGTTTCCAATAGAGCATGTAGGTATAGGTATGTAAGTCGGATGACAATGCAATATTATTGTGACATGGAGCTGGTCTGATGATGGAGCCGGAAGGCGGCTATAGGAACTCTGCAATAGAACTGCGCACTTAAGCTGGTCATCTACTTAGTACCTAATTAATATAATCCTCACAAGGTGCGGAACCCTCAGTGCGCGAGTGTGACTCACACTTGACCGGTTTTTCTAAATGATAAAACATAACTGTGGCTGGACTCTGGATGCTGTCAGTGTTACATGGATATTAAAGGACTAAGTTACGAGCAAACAGTATTGTTTTCCATCCCACACCTCACTCATGTACTCAGTGCTGATATAACCGAACTGCAACTGTTAGCAGCGCAGCAGTCGACGCGGTGGTGACGCATGTCTAAGCCTCTGAAGGCCGACTACGCAGTATCGTACTAGCGCGATAGTACGACCAGCTCTCAGAAAATTATTAAAAATTGACGTACTGGAGCTATGGAAGGGTGTCATAATTCATCACAATACATATCTATGAAAAACGTAACTATCAGCCCAGTAAAATAATTGTGTAAATTGTCAATTTAATAGTATAGTAAGTCATGCTATCCTTTTCAGGAGGCAACATTGTGAACAGGACAGCTATACTTTTAGAACTGATAAAGTAACGTTGTGTACTTAGCAATAACCTTTGTTTATATTTATATCATGACTCTGTATGTATGACTTTAATTGCCTTACAACTGTGTATGCCCATGTATAATGTATATATTATACTTATTTTATATCCGCGGCTTCGCTCTTGTCATCTATTTAAAACGACTGAATATACAAAATTACCAATTTTGATTTTTTTCTACTTTTCAGCTGTTCTTTTGGGTTTTTTTTTTGAACCACCCCTGTATTAAAGCGAATAAAACAAAAAATATTCAAACCAACCAGGATGTGAGTTTTAGTCAAACTAACGAACAGCAGTTGATTTATATACAGGGTGGAAAAAAATTATGGACCCTGGAGGGGAACTACCATAAATCCTTAAGTTAGATCATTTTACTTAAGGGAAACATTCTCTTATTTTTAAAAAGAAACAAGACTGCATTCAAAGTTTTTCAAAAAATCGGTTGTCTTGTCTCACCCGGGAATCGAACCAGCTAAAAATCCAAAAATAAACACCCGCTATTTTATTGCACTAGTCGATACAGTCGATGTTAAAGATAAAATTTCTCCAAGAAACATTATGTCTTACACTCGTCTGTCGTGCAAGATATCCATGAAATCGAATATTTAGTATACAAGTTCTATAGTCAACATTACCAAGAACTGTTCGCTTTCAACAAGTAAAAGACAAGAAGTAAGGTATAATTTTCTAATAACTCGTAACATCCAAAGACATTGTATGAAGTACAAATCTTGCTAATTATTATCTCTAAGTACCTTTTTCATTTTTGAAGACTTAGATAAGAAAATCGTTTAGTGGTAATAATAGTGCTATGCACATTTCCTTCTTACGAAAAGTTTAAGAATTTAAACTTTGCAGTGTGGGACAGCAATTTTGAAATTCAATGAGCATTTTGAGCATTTTTATCGATTTTGTTTTGTTTTGCTTCCATTTAGTAATTGTGTAATAATGGCGTGTCGATTTATTAGAAGCTTAGGTACTTTTCAAACAACAAGAATTGCAATTTTAGCTTGACTTGTAGACGAGTGCGACGACTAGAGAAATTGTATGCCAAATATTCGATTTTATGGATATCTTTTACGACATACAAGTGTAAGACGTAATGTTTCTTGGAGAAATTTTAACTTTATTATTGACTGTATCGACTAGTGCAATAAAATAGCGGTTGTTTATTTTTTGAATTTTTAGCGGGTTCGATTGCCGGGTGAGACAAGCGGATTTTTGAAAAACTTTGAATGCAGTTTTGTTTCTTTTTAAAAATAAGGGAATGTTTCCTAAAAGTAAAATGATCTAAGTTAAGGATTTAAGGTAGTTCCTCTCCAGGGCCCATAATTTTTTCCACCCTGTATATATATATAAATACATAATTGTATAGTTTTGACTCGATTGTATGTTGAAATTGTAAAATCGACTATATCGATGTATTGTTGGAATTGGTTATGAAAATAAAATGATTGTCCAGACTCCAGTCCCACAAACGTGGCTGGGCGGTGACAGCGTCGCTACTGTCGCATTTCGTGTTGCCATTATATGTTATTTCATTCAAAGACTCATTAGTTTCACTTTTGGCCAACGCCAGATTAAGTTTGTGGGATTGTAATACGTAGCATAGACATGTAAGCCCCTCGATTGTTTAAAAGTTGCCGATCAAAATCTTATTCATTTCATGGCATTAGTGTCATATAATATAGTGTTAAATACAAGAATTAAATTAGAGCTCAATTTCGTGTATGCATCCTCATACGTAATACGTTTAGGTATGTGCGATACGCTCCATGTTAGAATCGGTTGTACTGAATTTGTGACTTTAAATCAATACAGTCAAGGAATATTTTACTTTGACGCTAATGCCATGAAATGAATACGATTTTGATCGGCAACTTTTAGACGATCGCACCTCTGGAGCGCGCACTGTAATGATATAAACGAGCCGCGCGAGACGCTCTAAGGGTGAGATCTATAGATGGCACTCTCACTCGGCTCAGACTCAAGACTGAGTTAAAACGAGACAGATTTATATCGGAACATATTTGTGTCTCATTTTGACTATCTTGAGTCGAGCAGAGCCAGAGTACGATCTATAGATCTCAGCCTACAATAGTATTTCTGTACGATGTGACCGCATAAGGATGACGAAATACTGCCAATATTGCCGTATGCCTCTTCATGATAGTAAGTTTCATCGTCATAAATGTGATCTATAGTTACATATCATGAACGAAAGTGTACATTTTCATAATACAAATGTTTTTAATTATACTAAAGCTAGCAATCACTAATTCAGTACCAAAGAAGATTATATTTAGCGTTGGCAACACGCTTGACACAACGCTTACTTTGTGCTTGATCTCACTTGTCTCGATTTTTTTATTTTCTTAAGTGAAAAGACAATCATAAAATTTCTGCAGTAGAGTATAAACTTGCAAAAATGATTCTGAAATCATTGCAAAATTGAATCTGAAAGCTGTTTTAAAGTCTGAAATATCTGAAATGAGAATTTAAAGTCTGAAAGCTGTTTAAATAAAAATATATAAAAAATAAATGCGCAATGTAAGAACGTAACCCTGTTATTTTAATATCATTCATCATTTGCAACCCATCAACGGCTCACTACTGAGCCAGGTCTCCTCACAGAGAAGGGTTATAGGCCATAGTTCACCACGCTGGCCCAATGCGAATTGGCGGACTGCACACACCTTCGAGAACTTTATAGAGAACTCTCAAATGTTCAAGTTTCCTCACGATGTTTTCCTTCACCGTTGAATTTTAATATACCTCACTAAAACCATATTGATGAGGTATTATGACTCGAAAAAGAAACTGGTAGACATTATAAATACCAAGTTCTCTTTCGAGTCAAAATACGAAACTAGTTTATTAATAAAATTAACTTCTTCCCATAGACTAATGGTAATTACTCAAAGTTATTTCCACATTTGAATCTCCCGCGTTCAAATTGATTTCGTGGGCATCGATAGATGGCGCTAGTGAGAATTGTTCTATTAAGGGTGGAACCACATTTGTGAGGATCGTTTCGGATTTCGCCCATACAAAACTGTCAAATTCCATAGAAACGTGTACGGATCAAATCGGCTTTTCGATGCGTACACGAATGTATGGAAAATGACAGTTTTGTATAGGCAAAATCCGAATCGATCCTCACAAATGTGGTTCCACCCTTATTTAAGAATACAACAGAGTAAGATAGGTTGTAATTATACAGGGTGGGCCAGACCAGGTGGATATAAAATTTTTTTTAGATTGTTCACTTAGAGGCCTACCAGGACCAGGAAGGAAAAAAATCGGTTCCCACCCGATTACGAGAAAAAAATTTTTATTCAAAATTTTGGATAATCATTGCTTTGACGGACTTTTAATTTTTTTTTAATTTTTCCAGTGACAATTTCCGCAATTTTTTTATGGAATATCTTTATCTAATAACTGTTCTCTCTTTGAAAAAAATTCCAGTCTGGTTAGCTGGTTTTAAGAGCATTAAATTCTAAATTATTTCAAGAAAATTAAGTTCATCCAAAATCTACAGAAAACTTTAAAATTCCATTAAAAATAAAAATCACCAGTGCTATGCACTGGTGATTTTTAAAAAACTGTAGCAACTTATGTTCTTTTGATTGCCAAAAGAAAAATTGTATGTCAATGTGCCGGATAAAATTTATGATTTTTCAAGTCTTCGTTCCTCATTCGTGTAAATAACGACCTTATTGAAAAAAATGTTAATTGTTTGTGGAAACTGCAGTATGTCCTTTAATTTTAACTGCCTCGTTGGTCTCGTGTTTGACTGCGGCCGACGAGGTCCCGGGTTCAAGTCCCGGGTCGGACCATATCAAGTATTGGGGTTTTTCGTAAGAAATTCTCAGTACTAGCCCGGAGTTAGGAAGTTGGCGGTGTTTCACCCCCGTACCTTGGAGAGCACGTAAAGCCGTTGGTCCTGCGCCTAATCTCTCTCGGCCTGCGCCTAATCTCTCTCCGGTCGTGTAAAATTTTCCGTCCTATCGGGCTATGAGAGTAAAGAAACAGAGAGTGCATCTGTGTTGGCGCACACACTTGTGCACTTTAATATCTCCCGCACAGATGGTTAATCAAAAAAATAATTTATATCCACCTGGTCTGGCCCATCCTGTATAGTGTGTCATGTGTGTGTGATCAAATGTAAAGGACCTTATTCATTGTCCATCTTGCTGTACGTCCCGCCAAGGATTCGGTGCAAGTAGTACCAAGTCTATGCTAGACAGTAGCATACGCACTATCATTGGCATTTGGCACATCCAGTGTTGGTTATATAATCAAAGCATCCAGCGCAATGATATCTGCCATTTTGCCACAAAATAACATTACTCACAAGGAGCATTTTGCCGTGCACTTAATCTGTGGTGCACACATCTCTTAATGGGGTTGTTTACTCCACGGATTTACATACAACTTCGTGTAAAGTATTGTATCGTGTATTATTGTGTAGTATTGTATCGTGTATTATTGTATCGTGTATTATTGTATCGTGTAAGTTTGTGTATAGGTTCATGGTTTACTCAGCTGCCAAATTATCCTAGTGTGTGGTCTATGGGCAAATTCTGTGGGCTGAATGACAACCTTAGACTATCATTATGATACATAATCATTAATCTGTGCCTTAGACGAGCGAGAGAAGGATTGGCCAAGCGCACGCATTCCCCTCTGCCGAAGTACATGTACGTCGTACGTGTAGCCTAAGTCACTCTCTGGTCCTCAACTATACCCATGCAAAAAATCACGTCGATCCGTAGCCCTGTTGCGGCGTAATTGAAGGACAAACAAACACACTTTCGCATTTATAATATTAGTAAGGATTATACTCTTTGGAACCCGAGAACCAAAGCAAAGAACGTAAGATACAAAGAGTATATAAACACCAATAAACACTACGTGGTACTACCATCCAACCTCCCTGTGAGTATATTGTATTCTGTCATCTGTGATATAAACTGTGGCATAGCCGTCTGTATCTCCTGTAGAGAGCCATGAAGTGGATGTGGCAACGTCGCAATTTACTGTCACTAGTAGGCTCATGGGTAAAATGAAAAATCAGTAGGAATGTATAGCTGTATAGACTTCGGTGTTGATAATTATTTACTGATACTAATTAGCTGCTTTATTTTTATGGCGTCCACATGAATGAGAACTAACATATTAAATAATTACATAATTTTGTGTTTTTAGAAACATCGAAGAGTGAATTGAAAAGGTAATGATGTAACAAAGTTACAATGTAAACGACATTATGGTACATAACTTTGAAACTACTGACCCGATCTTGATGAAATTTGCACTGTTTCCTAAGTTAAAAGATTCTTAAAACAATTAAGAAAGATTTTTAGATAATGATAAAGTAGGTATATCAAAAAATAAAATAAAACTTCTTCAAAAAGCGAATATTCTCTTTATTTAATGGCTTCTTATTATTCAGCTTGTTTTTATTTCATTGCCTTTTTAAGAAGAATCTAACACTGGTTCGGAATATTGCTCTAACCTTCGCGAGAAGAACCAACAAGAAACTCGGCATCGTCTATGCATTGTAACTTAAAAGAAAAAACAATACCTATTTAAGAGTATTATCATGATCATAATTTAGACTACTTCAACAATCACTATGAACTAACAGAAAGCAGCAAAAATTTAGTTAAAACAATGTCATAGAGTAAAACATATGTTTTTATGAAAATAGACAACATTAAAATAGTCAACCTATTTAGTCAACAAATTAATTAAAATCTCTATCTGATTTCTCTTTTAGGTAATACACATACTTTTTTTATAAAAATAGTCAAAGCAATTACATTTACAAGCAAGTATAAAAGTAGTCAACCTATAGTCAACGCAATAACTTATTAAAATCTCTATCTAATTATTCTTTTAGGTAAAACACATACATCATACTTCATACTAATATTATAAATGCGAAAGTGTTTTTTGGTTTGTTCGTTTGTTGGTTTGTCCTTCAATCACGCCACAACAGAGCTACAGATCGACGTGATTTTTTGCCTGGGTGTAGTTGAGGACCTGGAAAGTGACATAGGCTTATTTTTATCCCGGAAAACATAAGAGTTCCCAAGGGACTTTAAAACTAAATCAATCATCAGATAGTTTCTTATAAAAATAGTCAAAGCAAGCACATTAATAAGCAAGTACAAAAGTTATAGTCCATATCTTACTAAACTACTGAACTGATTTTGATGAAACTTGCGCTGATTCCTAAGTTAACAGATTCTTAATCCAATTAAAAGAAAATTACTTGTTGCAATTTGTTTCCAAATTTCTGAGAAATATACGTGGATATACATACACACACTTATGAAATTTGACATCTATTTTGAAACCCACAGAGATTAACTTATACGAATATTGTGCATTGTTGGACAATATTATATATATTCGGGTCGAATTTTTGGATTATTTTCTGCGTAACCTAGAATAGTTTTGGACTTATACTCTAGGCCACTTTTTATATAAATTTCATCAATCAATAAATTTACAACTTTCTCCCTTTCTACCCACGTAGAGCATATTGATTTTAAATAACAATAATTATTTTCTGATGAATTCGGACACAGGCCAGTCATTGAAGTTATTTGCTGCAAATGTCGCAGTTGGCAAGATTAGGTATTGCCTCAAAGTATTATAGGCACAGGAGAAAATACTAAATATCACAAATGAAAATATAAGTGTAGCAACACTATATCTATGTTGCTTATTTTTTAACAATTTTATTTGGTCTAGAACTAGCTCTGCAGCAAAATTATCAATTTCAATATTAACTGCTTCGTTCAAATAATTAAGACCTATCGAGACAATATTCAAATGACTTTGTTGTTTCACAACTATTGTTATAATAACGAGATAGTATATTTTCAAGCTGTGAACATCTTCTTAGCTTAAGTTCACTAGGTAATATCCAGCTTAAATCTTCACGATGCATTAAATGTCCTTTTACATATACCTGAATGCTTAGATTTTCATCCACCAACACACTATTAACTACTTTCACATTGCAGTCACTGTCACCATTATTACTTTCAATATCAAGATTTAACAAATAAAAATAGAGCTTCTTATTAGGTATCACTCGATATAACCATTTAGAGTCTCCTAACTTTTCGTGGAATTTATGCACTTGTCTTTGAATGATGAAATTATGTCACTCTCTAAAAATTTAGACACCTGCTCCTCATGAAATAGTTCAGCTCGTTGTCTCCTTTTTTCGGGGTTGCTTCTTCAAAATTCAAAAAAAAAATTCAAAATTCAAAATTATTTATTTCATGTAGGCCAACCTGTGGCTCTTACGACACGTCAAGATTCTACCACCGGTTCGGAAAGCGGATTCTGCTGAGAAGAGCCGGCAAGAAACTCAGCAGTTGCTCTTTTCAAAATAATCATTTTACAATATTAATAAGTAGCTATTACATTGTAATAAGTTTTTATACTATCTTGTGGGCAGCTGGATGGCAAGCTGATTTAACCCGTGCATCTTTGTTAGAATAGAATATGACATTTCCACAAAACGTACTACAATTCAATTCATGTCAAAGACGGGCAGACAGAAAGTAGCCCCATTCCCGCCGGCGGCACCCGTTCACGAGCATGACGCATGATCCAGCCATTGCTTCGCTCGACCATATTTGAGGGAACGTAGGGATTCTTGAAGGTGGAGTGCTCTTTGACATGTATGATGGGAGATTATTGAATATATGGGGTATTGCACCCTCGACTAAACGTGGGTATTTCAATTTCTGTTTAAACACATCCGTCACTTCCAATGACAATTTCCTCAGTCTGGATTTCATGGGTTGAAAAATAGTTGCAGCATACAACTGAGTGTTTTGTAGGTACCCAGTCTTTTCGTGGAATGGCACGTAACCACTCTTGAGATGAGCATCTTTCGGGAAAGAAAATGTACTTTTAGCTCCTTCAATGCGGATTACACTGGCTTAATTTGATTTGCATTCTGGCACACAGCATTTTCTTGGCATCTGAAACGGTTAAAATAACTTTTATAAACAAGTATTTTTTTTGTAGGTTATGTTTTCAAACCTAGATAGGTACCTACTTATTTAAATTATGAGTCTAGCACTTAATTGTAAGTTACTACACATCTTTAATCGAAAATATCTTCATTTGTTACATTAAAACATATTGACAGTAGTAGTCAGTCAGTAATAAACTTAACTTTCTTACCTTAGCAGGTTTGTTTACACTTTGCAGTCCATATAAAGTTAACCACGAAAACGGATTTATCTCGTCATAACTGATGTATTTTTAAAAGGTTTCTATCTACCTTGAGTGAAAACGTACATTAATCACCAAAATTATTGTATCTTTTGTTAAATAATTATGATTTAAATACAAAATAACACGACGCGAAACAAAACCAAACACCAAACACAAACTTGTCGATGTCGACTGACAGAGTCTACCTGCGACGTTGCCAGACTTCTACTTCATGGCTCTCTACAGAAGATAGAGACGGCTATGACTGTGGACAACTGTGGATAAGCTGTGGATATATCCATAGATTAATGATTATGTGTATACCGGATAGATATATCCACAGACCAGGAACAACAAATATCCTTCTCTATGTATGCTCTATGCTGCTGTGCTGTAGAACTTTAAATTTTTTAGTTACATAATGAAATAAAATAATAAACATAAATTCAGTGTTCTGTTGGATTTTATTAATTTTATTAATAATTTTAAAACAATCAACATGCGGTGCTACGCGCCCTTTTGCAAAACCACTGCGGAGACAGTCTCGGGATCCGCGGCGGTCACGCTCCACGAGTGAGTACCTTAGTAGACCCAATGATATCTAATTGTATAAAAAGAGGATCATTGAATAGATGCGAGCCCTTTCATTTCGTCCACCGCTTGTCTTGCCCACAAGCTTGATGATGTCGTCGTAGGCACTACAAATTAACTAGTCGAATGGTTAACAATGTTAACATATTCAACTGCGTATGTCAGGCCGGAGTTAGGAAGTTGCCGGTTTGTCACCCCGTGCTGCGGAGAGCACGTAAAGCCGTCGGTCCTGTGCCTGATGTCTCTCTGGTCATGTCGGATTGCCGTCCCATCTGGCCATGAGAGTGAAGAAATACAGAGTGCACCTGTGCACTGTAATATCTTCAGCTCAGATGGCTAGTCTCGCTGGAAGCTAGCCGCAGGCGTGAGGTCATTATCATTAATTACTTCAAAATTAGTATCCATTCTTAGCACTCTTACCAGAAGCCCACAATTCAGAACCAAAGGTGTTAACAGGTAGATAGGTCCCTTCTGGGCAGAAATGAGAGATCTTTTTTTACACATCTCACATGCCACAAACACACTCCCACTATTTAAACTCAATGTTGAGCTGGTGTAATCTGCAGGTTCCCCAGTGACTCGCATCTCCGTGCTGCCTGGCTCAGAGCCCTCGGCAGACAAGACACTCCCCTCCCAGACCCTGCTGTGGTCTGCTCGCAGCATTTCCTGAGCGATGACATGTATGAAACGGAAAGTGGCTCAAGGCAAATTCGTGCTGGTGCAATTCCGTCAACGGTGCAGGTAACTTTGACTGCTAGTACCTGCCTAGGGAACCTGCCCTAATGTTGTAATCTGTTCAATAAGTCATGAGGCTTGAGAGTCAAGAGTTTTTCTATTTATTTCACCTTCCACATTAATGTGTGCATAGTTTTTTTTAATTAAAATCAGATTTATTTTTATGAAATTATCAAATTGTTTGATTCATCTATGACTCACAATTTTGCTACAACCTATTTTTCAAATTTACCCATGTCTTTTGACTTATTGAACAGACTCTATGAGGAAAATATTCTATAAACTGAGTTGCTTGAGAAGATGTACATAAATAAAATTATGATGTATGGGTATTTTTATATAAAAAAACTGTTATGGCTTACAATTTTCACAATTTAATAAATTATTTGTGCAAATAGTTAAGTTTTAGTAGGGGAGCTGGATTTTTTTTTATCAGATTGCTACATGTAAACTCTTTGAGCGATAAAGTTTAATACTCAAAGGGCTACCCGAATATTGGCACTTTAAGCTCCTGTAATGTTGAATATTTACTGCTGACATTTGGATTGTCTGTTCAGTGTTCAGATAAATTATTTATTTGAATATTGTAGAAATATCATTTAATTTTTTTTTGTGTTTTCAATATTGCATTAAACAATAGCATTTGGTTTTATTATTGAATATTATTCTTATTTGTAACTAGCTGTACCCTGCATGCATTGCAATACCATGTAAAGGATAAAGAAATTATATTATAGATATTGTGGGCCAGGAACACTCGCGGGCGTCCCAGACCACCCTACCAAAGTTTCTTCACAATCTGATCAATGTTTCAGAAGGCATAGAGG
Source organism: Oeneis ivallda (assembly GCA_029955525.1). Taxonomy (NCBI): domain Eukaryota; kingdom Metazoa; phylum Arthropoda; class Insecta; order Lepidoptera; family Nymphalidae; genus Oeneis; species Oeneis ivallda. The sequence continues at coordinate 4,405,067 of JARPMR010000021.1, forward strand.
ACAACCATACATACATTGATTTTTATTTATATAGGTTACTGTTAGAATTATTTGCAGGTTCTCCCATATGCTGAGAAACCCTAGTAGGTAATGGTAACCCAAGTCCAAAAAAGTCGTATAAATCTGAGTTATACGACGTCATGTTGTGTAGTAGTCTTATAATGGTAATAAGACAACAATAACGTCCTATAGATGTCATCGATTCGACCTTTTAGTCATGCGACTATTAAGTTATAATAAATAGTCGAGTAAACGTCTATAACACGAAATTATATGACGTTATGTAATGGTAACAGCCACAACGCTTATACGACATTCGTATGGTTGTATAAACGTTGGTGTATGATATTTATATGACTGAAAGTCATGTAAAAGGAAATTATGTGACGTTATGTAATGGTAACAGCCACAACGCTTATACGACATTCGTATGGTTGTATAAACGTCGGTGTATGACATTTATATGACTGAAAGTCATGTAGACGTTAATTCATAACATTTATATAACTAACATTACTTTGTTTTTTAGTCTTCGTGGTGAAGCCTTTTATATGACCAAGTAGTTTTCTTGTGACTGCAATTTTTACAACTATTACAAGACATTAAGTCCTATAAGTGTCAAACTCCAACTTTAATACGACTTAAAGTTGAGTAGGAGTCTAGACTCAACTTTAATACAACTTATCCTACACCTAATAATATTACTTAAATTGAAAAAATGGACGCAAATAAAAAATATTGGAGAATTGGAGACAAAAAAAAAACACAGTGGGACCTTCAAACGAAAAGTAAATAAATCTTTTCAGATATTGAACAGTACACCAAATAAGTACGTCCAAAACCTTCTGTAATCTATAGAAAAGAATGTATCATATTTTCAGTAAAAGGTTCTGTATAATTAATTGTGTAGATAATACTATCTTATTTATTAAAACTAACTTAGTTTTCTGAATTAAGGATTGATATATTAAGTAATATATTACTACAATAAATAATATTATGAGTATGATATGATAAATGTAGACTAATACTAAGTAATATTGATATAAAACAGCTGATAGGGTGGCATCATCGTACAAACACTATTAGGGAGCCAGTAACACTAAAATTCCCGTCATGCGAAATCGAAAATTCTTTAAGGGAATTAGTAGTTTAATTATACGATTAAATTAAGCTTGTAGGAAGTTAGATGGGGTTATATAATTCATCATAGAAATACTTTACCTATCTTAAAATCTAATAATATTATTATGTTATAAGTTTAACCCTATAGCTAGCCTAGAGCTAGTATTCTTACTTCTTAGAAGTGAAAATTTAATAGTGATTATAGTAACTGGTGATAAGGTAGTGTCAGAGCGGCCATAAAGAACACAAGAACAAAGTGTCTTCAATGAATTGAAAAAACCTGAGATGCGTCTATGGACTATTTCTTAGTAAGTATACGAGAATAAGTTTAGGTTAAAGTAAAATTACTCATTAGCCATATAATTAGGCTATATTGTAATTTTAGTTAGGAAATATATATATATATCTACTAGCTGACCCAGCGAACTTCGTACCGCCACTAGTTATAAATGAAAAATTAGTTAAATAAACATTTTCCAGTGGACCAAATTGTGAATCTAAACCATCCTCGAATCCCCTTGAACTCACACAAAAAATTTCATCAAAATCGGTCCAGCCGTCTAGGAGGATTTCAGTGACATACACACGCACACAAGAAATATATATATTAAGATACACATAATAATAGAAAAAATAGTGATTATACACTAAAATAGTGTTTATACACCCTAGCTTGAGGAACCCTAATGTCTAAAACAAGGCGTTTTCAATGGTCGTCACAAAAACCTTTACACGACATCTAGTTATTTTAACGTCGTATAGAGGTTGGACACTAACTAAAACATCGTGGCCGAAAGTTTTGAATGAAGACATAATTTGAAATTATTTAAATATAATGCATAAAACACAAAATCACGAGGGGGCATTAAAATATTCATAGTATTTTCATATATACTTTCTCGTAAAAATTAAGTTTCCAGTCGAAATCAACGCTACACAATATAATACAAACATAGAATAATTATTTATAATTAGTTTTACTTACTTGCCTTCTAACCATACATTTTTAGTTTATTATTTTTTTCACAAGAGCACGTACGATTTCTTTTCAACTTCCACAAAAAACAGTCAATCGCATAACGCTAATACGACGTTTTAGTCACTTCACAACGTTAATATGACCATTATATAACTTAGCAAGTTATGTAAGAGTTATCTCGTAACGTCTATATAACCAAAACGTTCTATTCTGCAACGTCTACAGGACGTCTAAACGACGTAAATGGTCATCGTCGCGACCTTTATGTGACGATTAAACGACAAATGGTCGTATAACTGGGGCCATTTTCGCGTTTTGTAAACGTTATAATAACGTTTATACGACCTTTCTTTAGGACTAAAAGGTAATCAAAAAACGTTGTCACGACTTTTATACGACAACGAATTGTTACTTGGGAACTTTCTTGGGAAGGTATATCGAAAAAGGTGCATAGTCCAAAGTATGTGTTAGAATAAGTAGTGTTCTTATGGTTTTGCTTGCATCTTTGGGAGATGTTGAATGCACAATGCAATGCTTCAATGGTGAAGGAAAACATTGAGAGGAATCTTGAACTCCTGAGAGTTCTTCAAAATGTTCTCAAAGGTGTGTGAAGTGTGCCTATTTACATTGGGCCAGCGTGGTGGACTATGGCCCACAACCCTTCCCTGCGAGGAGACCTGCGCTCAGTAGTGAGATCTTGATGGGTTGCTGATGATCATGAATTAGTAGAATATATATTTTTTCAGGTTTGCATGATATGCCTGGACACTGACAACAAGCTGTTTCTAATGAGCAAACACGAATTGGAAGAAGCATATCAACACTTAACGGGAAATCCTGTAAGTTGTTATTTTATCATCAACTATCTTTTGCCCTGTGGACCTCATAAGAAGGCTCAGGGTCACTTAGCGAGCGATGGAGAGAGCCATGCTTGGGGTATCCCTGCAAGATCAAATCAGAAATAAAGAGATCCGCAGGAGAACCGAAGTCACCGACATAGCTCGACGAGTCGCGAAACTGAAGTGGAAATGGGCGGGGCACATAGTTCGAAGAGCTGATGGTCGTTGGGTCCCAAGGTGCTGGAGTGGCGACCCCGCACCGATAAGCGCAGTGTTGGCAGACCCCTCAGTAGGTGGTCCGACGACATCAAACAAGTCGCAGGGAGCCGCTGGATTCAGACGGCGCAAGACCGAAGCCTGTGGAGGACCAGGAGACCTATGTCCAGCAGTGGGCATCTAATGGTTGATAATGATGATGATAATCTTTTGCCCTGCGACTTTGTCCGCGTGGATTTAGGTCTTAGGCCGCGGCCGCACTGCTAAGGCGACTGGCGACGCGACGCGACAAACCGTGTGTCCGCATTGCAGCGGCGATGAACTAGCGAATTGCGCTTACATCGCGTAATGACTGGCCGCACTCAGTGCGGACACATTCATTGGTTGTAGTACTATTGAAAATTACGCGCGATATAAACAATATATAAATTTCGCGCGTCGCTTATCTGACGCGGCCGCCCCCATTTGTCTATAGGAGTTGGTTTCAACGAAATCGCCGTCGCGTCGCAGTCGCCTCACCAGTGCGGCCGCGGCCTCAAAGGAACACCTTGTGCAGGATTTTCCTGCAGGACTTCAACTGAAGCATCAACAGCCTAACTGTTAAGGTGCAGACTGAAGACTGAATTATAGTGTGCCGTCGATGAGTTGAGATGAGAAAAATATATTAAAGTTCAACTCAGCACGGCTTAGCTAAGTTCAACTGTAGACTGATTGTGATGGTTCTGTGCAGGGACAAAACATTTATTTAAGCAACGTTTGAACTCTTCATTTACATGTTGTTTCAGCCGTGTGACCTGGGAAACCTGAAACAAACACTTTGTGTGCATTGCGCTCAGAGCTTGAGAAACTTTAGCAGATTTAGAGACAAGAGCTTGAGAGCACGAGGGCTGCTGATGGACTTGGTTCAACAACATGAATTAGTGAGTGCTAAGTACATATCTCTCATTTGGTGCAATTTTATTTCAAAATATAAATGTTCAATTCTATTCCCTTGTAGTGGCTTTTAAGTGTAAAATGAAATATTTTTTTTTATTTAGAAAAAAATGGTCTCAAAAAGCTTTCAAATGGGGTCATGCCCTGATATTTGCGACATTGGCGAATGTACATTGGCGACAGTTGTATATTATAGTGTTGTGCCCCAACCAAATCTATTCAATATTTTTGTAGGTTATATAATCTCATACAGATTGATTGTTTGATCGTCGTTTGAAGTTTCCACAAGATGGCTAAACTAATTTATTTATCGATGCCCATTATGTAGTGTCAATCTCTAATCTCTATGGGTACACGTTCTCATGAAGGGATCAAGTACCTACTTAAAGCATATTATTGGCTATCAGAAGCGGATTTAATTAAAAAAAAGAACTAATCAGGCTTTAAGAGAATGCATCTCTTGAAACGCTGAAACCCTACCTAAGCTGTCTCCACCATCCCCAATAACGGCCCCTTTCCACTCAGCTAACAACCACAGCACGACAGACAAACCACCATCTGGACGTGAGGGTAACTATCAAAATGGACAAATCAACCAATGGACAATTATTATGACTCAGGCGTGATGCCATCACGCCTAGGAGATGTTGACGGTACGCTCGTCCCAATCAAAGTGAGCGAACAAATAGCACGCTGCGCTTATAAGGCCGACGATCGCTCCATCGTCGCCTCTCCCGACTCGTAGATCGGCTCGGTGATACTCGTGCGCGCGCTCGGGTTCCCCCGCGCACGCTTTTGCTCCAAGATGGCGTCAGTCCGCTAACAATATAATAATTTTTCAAGTCATTTTAAATAAAAATTTCAATCCATAGTCCAATATGCACTGAGATTTAGGTTTCGATTTCTGGAGGCGTTATTTATTGTTTGTATTATCGCAATGATGACATCCATTGTTTTTATTTGTAGCAAATACCTACCTCTGCAATATCTTGATTTCATTGTTATCTCGAAACTAGTGTAGTACTCTTGATATAAGTGTACCGGCAGTCATAGCCTAGTGGTTCAGACTGCGGTCTGCTACTGGGGGGTCGCGGATTCGATCCTGAGCCCGAACCTCTGACTTTTCGGAGCTATGTGCGTTTAAGAAATTAAACATCACATGCTTCAATAGTGAAGCAATCATAAGGAACCTGCACGGCTGAGGGTTCTCCATTATGTCCTCAAAGGTATGTGAGGTCTGACAATTTGCATTGGGCCAGCTTAGTGGACCATAGCCTATAACTCTTCTCTGAGAGGAGACCTACGGTCATAGTGAGCCATTGATGGGTAGTTGATGATGATAAAATTGAACTCGCTTAGTAGTACTTGTTTGTCCACAGATAACAAGACTTCATATTAAAAGGATAAACCGCACAAGACACCAATTAAAAAGTAATATGGTAGCGACAATGTTGACACCTGATCATTGTGATTTACACATACTAGAAGGCATGCAGAGTGAATCAGAAGATACCATCAACGCAGATGTAGTGAAAACTGATGACGAGTCAATGTTGGTTGATGAAGACATGGAGGTGATACATGAAGATGATCATGCTGACTGTGTCAAAGATGAGTTTGTTGCTCCTAATGAAGAATACTTATCGGATAGTAGTATAAAGATAGAAACACAACTATTTGATGATGCTATTCTCCAAGCTCTAAACAGAAAAGCAGCGGTTACTACACAAGTGGCTGCAACACAGGATATATTCAAGTGCGAAAGTGCCCCCTACCAATGTACACTTTGTTTCAAGGAATTTGTTCTTGAACATGCGTACTTGCAACATTTGAGCACGCATCTTCAGGTAAGACATGTTGATGTATTTGCTGCTGTTTCGTTTTCAAACTCAAACATTTAAGCACTTTTATCAACTTACTGAGTCCATGAGCTGGCTGGATCTGAGGAGAACAAAGTTAGCGACGTAACTCATCGAGTTGCGAGCTGAAGGGGCAATGGGCGGAGCACATAGTTCAAAGGATCGATGTTCGTGGAATTCTATTATAGAACGTCACGCCCATTCCCACAAACGACTTTCGGACTTTCTTGAGACGTAGTCGAGGAATCACGAGCCTATTTGTATTTTTCATTTGCCTATCGTGTAAATCACCCTTTTTGTGACTGTACCCCGACTCGCTCAAGCTAGCTCAAGATGGAAGTATAATGAGCTTACTTTTCATTCGGCAGAGCGGCGCCGCTGCTGACGACCCTCAACAGCTGAGTGATGACACTCAACAGCTGAGTGACGACCCTCAACAGCTGAGTGACGACCCTCGCCCTTCCGCTGACTTGCCTCCCACGTCAGGTGAGATCGGCTTTGTTAGTCATTCAAATAACACTGAATATACATTATTTTTCAACCTAGGAAAAAAAAAGCAGGTAATTATATTTGACCGAGCGAAGCGAAGGTCTCTGAGTCTACATGAGTGAATTTGCATTGTCCGTCCGTCTGTCCGTCTGTCAGAGCCTTATAACTTCTGAATTACTGAACGTAATTACTTCAAATTTAAAGGTAATATGTAAACCGATGGCCGTCAGCCGAATATTGATTAAAAAAGTTATAAAAACCTTTATTTGAGGGGGCTCTCATAGAAGCGAAAGCGAAGTAAAATATTTTTTGTAATGTTACGTACATAACGTTGCGGTATATCATTTTAAAGATGATTTGGAACCGAGTATAAAAATGTTTTTTTAGCCTGTTTTCATTCGTTAGTACCTACATAATAATGGAATGTTTTCACTAACATTCCCTAACCTTTACGGGCTACCTATGTTAAGTTAGGTCATTAGGTGATGCTTTCTGTCAACTTCGTTGTCACGAACCTGTACGGGACACCTAAAAGGACATTGGGACGGATGTTAGGACTTAGGATTGTATTTAGGGCCTACCTACGTAAAGAGACTCCTACTTAGGGGATGATTTAGGTATGTTTGGAGAAAACGGGCATAACAATAATGTCAGTTTTGGTCGTCATGTACCGATTGAATGAATAATTAAGGGATACCGTTACCGCGAGGTCTCAGTTCGGGACGAACCACTAGTTACGTATGTATGTACCTATATGACCAAGCATTACTTTTTACAGAGTTGTTTATATATTATTATATTTAAGTATGTCTAAGTATGTCACACTCTCTTTAACATTTCTGCGGTGGTGTCGTGTGATGCGGGTTGTTACGTTCCCTCAAATATGTTTGAGCGAAGCAATGGTTGGGTCATGCGTCATGCTCGTGAATGGGTGCCACCAGCGGCAATGGGGCTACTTTCTGTCTGCCCGTCTTAACATGTGTTGAATTATAATTAGAAATAATTACCTATGCTTTTGTGGAACTTCCCCTCATTGTGGAAACTCTGCATACATAGAATAATATCTATTAAGTATATTTTCCTTTTATTTTTAAAAGAGCAACTGCCGAGTTTCTTGCTGGTTCTTCTCGGCAGGAACGGCATTCCGAACTAGTGTTAGACTCATTGACGATTCAAAAGTACTTTGTAAAAGTTTATTTGAATAAAAAACATTTCTATTCTATTCTATTTTTATTGGATAGGTTGAACCTCGAAATTAGGCATTTAAAGAAAGATATATTTCACCTCTAAGGGTAGCCGCGAACGGTTTTCCTATTACGCTGGGCCATCCGTTTTCTATGTTTATTTTTTATGGCTATTATGTTTGTATGTATGTAATGACTCAAAGTAAAATGACACAAACCTCGTTATCCTGCTTCCCATTTGTGAGGGTCGTCAAGCGTAAGTTTGGCGCGTATACCCACGGCTAAAGAATATTACCTTCCGTCTGGTGAAATCTGATAAAGAGCTGCAGAAAAGTCCACTCGTGCGAGCCAGAGTTCCTTTCATTCCGTCCCAACTCCTCATTTATCATGTCATCAAGCAAAGCCATAAGTACCAAGAAACATAAATAATGTTTCGTTGCAGTCGCTCTGCCCGCGAGCCGTGCGACGAATAACGAAACGAAAGTGCCTCCAGCTGAAGAAGACGACTCACACGACGAACAAGACGTGCCTGCGAGTGGTATTGCCGCGGACGATGTCAGCTGTCAGGCGACTAGTCGGAATAAAGTTCCCACGACACTGAATAACCCTAACTTATCAAGTTTACAAAGTAAAACATTTTGTTCAAATAATGACGTTAATGTACCGTGTAATAGTTCACCAGCGAATGTTGAGAGGAAATTGTTTTCCTGTGACGTGTGCCCGAAAATGTTCAAACAAAAACGTTTCTTGATAAATCACATAAAAACTCATTCTGAAGTGATGCAGTTGAATTTCAAGGTTTGCCAATACAAATGTAAAAATGAAAATGCTTTGATGAGGCATATGCACGTTCACACTGGCGACAAGCCTTATGCTTGTGAGCTATGTAAATATAAATGTTCAAAAAAGAGTGATTTAGTAAGACACATGAGAACTCACACTGGCGACAAGCCTTTCGCTTGTGAGCTATGTAAATATAAATGTTCAAAAAAGAGTGATTTAGTAAGACACATGAGAACTCACACTGGCGAGAAGCCTTTTATTTGTAAGCTATGCAAGTATAAATGTTCACGAAAGAGTAGTTTAATAATTCATATGAGAACTCACACTGGCGACAAGCCTTATGAAAATGCTTTGATGAGGCATATGCACGTTCACACTGGCGACAAGCCTTTCGCTTGTGAGCTATGTAAATATAAATGTTCAAAAAAGAGTGATTTAGTAAGACACATGAGAACTCACACTGGCGACAAGCCTTTTATTTGTGAGCTATGCAAGTATAAATGTTCACAAAAAAGTGATTTAGTAAAACACATGAGAACTCACACTAGTGACAAGCCTTATGCTTGTGAACTATGCGAGTATAAATGTTCACAAAAGAGTAATTTAATAAGTCACATGAGAACTCACACTGGCGACAAGCCTTATATTTGTGAGCTATGTAAGTATAAATGTTCATGTAAGAGTAATTTAATAAGTCACATGAGAACTCATACGGGCGACAAGCCTTATGCTTGTGAACTATGTAAATATAAATGTTTACGTAAGGATGCTTTAGTGAGTCACATGAGAACTCACACTGGCGACAAGCCTTATATTTGTAAGCTATGTAAGTATAAATGTTCATGTAAGAGTAATTTAATAAGTCACATGAGAACTCATACGGGCGACAAGCCTTATGCTTGTGAACTATGTAAATATAAATGTTCACGTAAGGATAGATTAGTCAGTCACATGAGAACACACTAGAGAAAAGCCTTTCACTTGCGTGAAATAAACTTCCACAAGTGGTGTCGAATCGTCGCTGAGTCTCCCACTGGTTCGGAATGCCCTTCCTGCCGAGAAGAGCCCGCAAGCAGCTCGGCGGTCGCTCTGTCGCACTGCAGCTGCCAGGCTACAGAGCCAGCGTACCCCGCGCCGCGCTCGCCCGGTGCGGGGGATGTTTCACAGTTAAACGATACCACCCGGTAATAATAGTGTTGTATCACTAGCTAAAACCACTTTTGACAACTACAATAATTTTATATATTTAATATATTTTCATACTGTACATTTTCATAGTACCCCGCACACCCGCATTAGGTACGGCGCGTCGTAAGCGGCGGTGTGTCGGTTCTTTGGCCGAGTGCTTTGAACTTTTGATAAACAGCTGATCGCGCGAGTATTACATCGCTGTTTTGTGTCAAATATTAGTATTTCTTGTTTTTCAACAAAATCAAGTTGAGGTAGGTTACATAAACGATTCCATGTTGTAATTAATAAAAAAATAAAAAAAAAAAACCAAAGTCACGAAAACACCGATGAAACATTCCAAACCAACGCTGAGCGCCGCAGAGTCATGTACCCAGTCCCTGGCTGCAGTTGTCGTTAGGGTGTCCCTCGCACCCTGCATAAATGGGAATACAAGCAAGCATACTTTTACTTGTTACCTAAGGCACAGAATATATAATAGTACTACGTATGCCTAGCCCTAAGGTATGCATGAGAGAGGCTTTGATGAAATATTTAACAAGTTTCCTGATTTATTGTTAAAAAGAGTACTAACCGAACTGAACTTGACTACTAGTGTCCTCTTCTTGCGCTAGGAGTAGGCAGGTGCGACTATATTGTTTCGGGTGAGGACGGAACCTGCGACCTTTCAATCTCCACCTTTATCTGTTGGGCTGAAAAGGTGAAAATTGACATTTGCATATTACAATTTTGTATGCATTTTGTGAACATACTTAGGTTTAGGATTGGTAGTCGCTTCGCACCTACTAGACACCGTCGGCGTACTAGTAAATTGAGGCAATACATAGTACGCCTGAACTGGCGTACTATGCGCGTAACCACCAGTGTTTGTCGTTTTCGTTTTGACGTTTTGTGTTCAGGAAGTGTAGTAGGTATCTAGCGACTACCAATCCTAAATCTGTGTTAGTGAAAATGTCAATGTGTGAAATCGTATTAAGTAGGTATTAATAGGGTGTCAAATAAACTTATTATTTTATCTGTATAATTTTAATAAGTATTATTCATTTACTGTTAAAACAAAATATTACAACTCGATACAATAAATACCTAATATTGTGTATCTATAGGAGTGCATTCTTCTATAATAAAACAATAATGTATTAACAAAAGTGTTATTGTTTGTTTTCCTCCACGAAACAGCAGCAGGTACTTAGTCGATACATGTTCAGGCCTACCGCGAAATGAAGGAGACGTGTAAGGGACCTGCTAGCGAGAACTTTGTAAAGAGGTTACACTTATGCCTAACGAAATTACAAATACAACCTATCTTGAAAATGGTGGGTCACCGATGTTGTAGTTTAGAGCACGCAATGTATCGCGCACAATGCGGTCACAGCGCTCTGCGATCTGTGACACTGATGCCCCTGCGAGCGGCGGTTTGTGCTCTGACCGAGTCACGGAGTGCTTTGAACTTGCAATAAGCAGCTAATCGCGCGGTTATGGAAGTTTGAATATACATTGCTGTTTGAAATATCGCCATTTGTTGTTTTTCAATTTAAATAAAATTGAAATAGATTACATAGTCGATTCCATGTTGTAATTAATAAAAAAAACATTGCCAAAGTCATGATAAGGTCTATGAAAACTGCCAAGTTCCAACGCTGAAACTCAACTCAGTATTATACGCTTCTGTCTGTCCCCCTGGCCCGGCCCCTCGGGGGAACGGATAGCAAATAACAAGTTCGATCTGTCCCCCTGTTACCGACGAGGGTACAGATCGAACTTCTGAATCCCTGGTTTCAGTTTTCGTTAGCAAGTCCTTAACATTACATACAGGAGTAGGTATACCTGCCACATAGTAGTCTGTGCGTTGCCATGGGCAGAGTAAAGATAGCAATAGAGTACGGAAACTACCTACAAACGTTCGAAACGGCTCACTCACACAAACATGCGCATCGACGAGACCAAATAGCGGTCCTCACTACTGACAGCACCGCGAGGACCGCTATTTGTCTCGTCGATGCGCATGTTTGTGTGAGTGAGGCCGTTTCGAGCGTTTGTAGGTAGTTTCAGTACTGGTTATAATTCTACTGTGCCATGGGGGTCAACTATGTCTGAGCAGATTTAAGTTTTAATACCTACCTATTTTTAAAGTGTAGACCTCTTCGTATTTGCGATATTGACTTTTGTTTCATGGAGACAAGACTCGTGTGCTTTGTTAGGGTTCCGTACCAAAATGGTAAAAATCGAACCCTTATGGTGCGACTTTCTCCGTTCGTCCGTCTGTCACAGTCGATTTTATTTTAGTAACTACTATATTTATTCTTTTATGCGAATGTATAGCCATAGCCGTCTCTATCGTTTTTAGGGTTCCGTAGTAAACAAGAAACCCTTATAGTTTCGCCATGTCCGTCCGTCTGTCCGTCCGTCTGTCCGCGGCTTAGCTCAGAGACTATTGGTACCTACTAGAAATCTGTAATTTGACAAAGGTATAAATATCAATCACGCCGACAAAGTCGTGAAATAAAATTGTGAAAAATAATTTTTTTAGGGTACTTACCTCCCCTACATGTAAAGTGGGGATGAATTTTTTTTCTCGTCTATCCCATAGTGTGGGGTGTCGTTGAATAGGTCTTTCAAAAATATTGTGGGTGTGGGAACATCATTTTTCAATTCAGGGATCCGTTTGTGAAATATGATATGTTAAAGTGCTAAATTTTATTAGAGTCAAGTGTCCCCCCCCCCCCCCCCTATGCCAGCTAAATGGTTGTATATAAGATACAAGAAAAAATTCACAGCAGTAGTATATATAATGAATTTTAAAGGAAAACTATCAAGGCTAAGTAGGGTTCATTAGTTAAGGAGTTATATCTGTTTTTTCTAAGTTAGGTATTACACGTAGTGTAAATTGCATATTTTGTAGAATATTATAGTATTTAAACCATGGAACTCAAAATTTATTCAATATTCATAAATAAAACAAAAGCACTATCCTAGGTCAGCAATAATATTTGAGAATTTCAACTACGGAACCCTACACTGCGCGTGGCCCGACACGCACTTGGCCGGTTTTTTTTAATATGAATAGTGAACACACGATGAGGCGGGTCACCTGATGTTAAGTGATTATCGCCGCCCATGAACATCTGTAGCACCAAAGGCACCACCAATGCGTTGCCGGGTTTTCAGGAATTGTTGGTCCGCCCCTTGAATAACCCCATGTTGTAATTAAGCGGGAACACCGTCGACGGAAGTTGGTATCTCTTGTAATACAGGAGACAGAGACGGCTAGGGCGCCATTCAACAAAATTCGCCTCGTGGGAACGCCGCACCACCTCCCGCCCTTTCGTCGCCTGCATGCGGCGCGTACTTCAGTGTTTACGCATATATTTTGTATTTCAAAAAACCCTTTTTATTTTCGAATTGAAAAAAGTATAAGTCTCTAAAGACGTCACTATAATCTATACTAATATTTTAAAGAGGAAAGATTTTTGTTTGTTTGTTTGTACCGAATAGGCTCTGTAACTACTGGACCGATTTTAATTTTTTTTTTTCACCAATAGAAAGCTAAGTTATCAGGAAGTAACATCATACTAATATTATAAATGCGAAAGTGTGTTTGTTGGTTTGTCCTACAATCACGCCATACTACGGATCGACGTGATTTTTTGCATATGTATAGTTGAGGACCTGGAGAGTGACATGGGCTACTTTTTATCCCGGAAAATGAAAGAGTTCCCGAGGAACTTTAAAAACTATATCCACGCGGACGAAGTCGCGGGCATCAGCTAGTAGGCTATAAATAAATTATTTAAAAAAAATTAGATCCTTAAGAAAATTGCAATAATATAACCAAAAACAGCCACCCAATTTTGCCTATAAAATGCTTTTTTTGGCGTGTGCTGAGAAAACTATTGATGATACATAAAAATTATGTACTACATGATTAAAGTACTCATTATTTTCTACAAAAAGTCCCCGAGGGTTATTATATCTATCATATTATTTAAGTAATAGTACAATAGTAACTTTTGTGTTCTATTTAATTATATTGCCTTTAATAATAATCGTAGTGTTAATTCTTCATTAATAATACATATTATAAATGCGAAAATGTGTTTGTTTGTTGGCTTGTCCTTCAATCACGCTGCAACAAAGCTATGGATTGACGTGATTTTTTGGATAGGTATAGTTGAGAACCTGGAGGGTGACAAAGAGTAACCGCGGGATGTTAAAAATTCAATCCACGCGGACGAAGTCGCGGGCATCAGCTAGTATTCAATATAGTGCCACCCACGTCTGGCAGTGTGTTGGGGACAGTGCTTGCGTAGTATAGTTTGCTTAGTAAGTAGATTATACTAGATTATTGCCACATTTGAACCTCCCGCCTTCAAAGAGATGTCATGGGACGGTCGTAGATGGCGCTAGTGAAAACTATCCTTGTCATGGAACCTCCCTCAGAGTTAATTGTATTCTGTGGTAGTTTGGTCAGTAAAATGTAATGTACTCTGTGGTAAAATTTACTTTGTGATTGTAGTCTTTGGATGTAGTATTCTTCTGTGCTCTCCCTTTATACACTGTAGTCTTTCTTTGGTCTGTATAATGTACTTTGTGGTAGTCTTTGTTCTGTGCTTTGGATCCACTAAAAATAGATGTTACACATACATTATTTTATAAGTTTTAACTAATAATCCAAAGTGTTCTCTTGGATTTTATTAATTTTAAAACAATCAACATGCGGTGCTACGCGCCTTTCTGTAAAACCACTGCGGAGACAGTCTCGGGATCCGCGGCGGTCACGCTCCACGAGTGAGTACCTTAGTAGACCCTAAAGATTTATAATTGTATAAAAAGAGGATCATTGTATACATGCGAGCCCTTTCATTTCGTCCACCGCTTGTCTTGCCCACAAGCTTGACGATGTCTTCGTAGGCACTACTAACTTTAGTCGAATGGTTAACAATGTCAACATATTCAACTGCGTATGTCAGGCCGGAGTTGGGAAGTTGGCGGTTCGTCACCCCGTGCTGCGGAGAGCACGTAAAGCCGCTGCGCCTGATGTCTCTGGTCATGTCGGATCGGCGTTCCGTCTGGCCATGAGAGTCAGGGAATAGAGAGTGCACCTGTGTGCACCACGCACACACCTGTGCACTGTAGGATAGAATAGAATAGAAAATTGTTAACAAGAAATAAATTCAAATTCAAAATTATTTATTTCACATAGACCAACCTGTGGCTCCTATGAGTCCTTTGACACGTCATGACCCTACCTCTAAAGGTTAATACACAAAAAAGAGGAAATAAATACAAGGCGCAAAGGCCTTATTGCAAAAGCATTCTCTTCCAGGCAAGCCTTGCCTGGAGAGGAAAACGTCAAAGAAGAAAATGTAAGATCTACAATGTACTACATGTATGTATGTGTAAGTATAGAACTGTAATATCTTCAGCTCAGATAGCTTATCCACAGTCGTGAGGACATCATTAATTACTTCAAAATTAGTATCCATTCCTAGAACTCTTACCCGCAGTCCACAATTCAGAAACAAAAGTGTTAACAGGTAGATAGGTGGCCTCTGGACAGAAATGGGAGATCTTTGTTTATGTGTGTCACACACACATTCACAACTCAATGTTGAACTGGTGTAATCTGCAGGTTCCCCAGTGACTCGCATCTCCGTGCTGCCTGGCTCAGAGCCCTCGGCAGACAAGACACTCCCCTCCCAGACCCTGCTGTGGTCTGCTCGCAGCATTTCCTGAATGATGAATTTTATGAAACAAAATTCGGCTCAAGACAAATTTGTGCTGGTGCGATTCCCTCAACAGTGCAGGTAACTTTGCTAGGGTTTAAGTTGCAAAGTAATTATATGCATTATATCTTGTTATGTTGTTAATATACAGTCAACATAATTATTATACTTTATTTTATTCATTTTTAGCCAATACTGAACAGTTTTTTGTAGGGTTATTAGAGGTGTTAGGTTATTAGTCTAGGGTTGTCGACTAATCTAACCTATAACCCTTCTCGGAGAGGAGGCCTGCACTCAGTTGTTGGCTGTTGATGGGTTGCTGATGATGATGAATTAGTAGAATATATTATCTTTACAGGTCTGCATGATCTGTCTGGACACAGAAAACAAGCTGTATTTAATGAGCAAACATAACTTGGAAGAAGCATATCAACACTTAACTGGAAATCCTGTAAGCTTTCTTTATAATTTGATGACAAGGTAGTTCTTGATTGTGATCTCACCTGATGTTAAGTGACAATGCAGGCTTACTTGAAAGGGGTATGACAGTGTACATTCAACCCCAATCTGTTTCTACGCATTGTGCTGGAATGCTAAATCGCTTGGCGGCATGTGCTTGACAGTAGGGTGGTAACTAGCCACAACCAAAGCTTCCCACCAGGTCAGACCAGAGACAATTCAGAAATTATAAATTCTCAAATTGCCACAGCTGGGACTACCTCTCTGGCTCAGTGGTCTGGGCAGTGGCCCAGACCACTGCGCCAGGGAGGTAGTCAAGTTAGTCTTTTAAATGAAACCCCCTGTGCAGGATTCAGGACTTCAACTTAGGCCTTATAGATTTTTTTTATTAGAATAATATCAACATTTTCGCAACATTCGAATACCCAATTGTTTATACAATATGTTGTTTCAGCCATGTGACCTGGGAAATCTGAAACAGACACTTTGTGTGCATTGTGCTCAGAGCTTGAGAAACTTTAACAGATTCAGAGACAAGGCCATGAGAGCCCGAGGGCTGCTGATGGACTTGGTTCAACAACGTGAACTAGTGAGTGCTTAATACATATCTCATGTGCTGCAACACTATTTTATAAGCACAAGAGTACATAAATTATCCCCATTTGCTGCAACACAATTTCATCTTAAGAAATAAACGTATTTTTTTTTCAAAACGTGTCAAGGCTTTCAAATCTTAGCGCACATGAAAATGAAATGGGGAAATGTTGATTTCCCATACATTGCTAGTGAGTGCAGTGAGCCGTTGACAGGTAGTTGATGATGATGATGATTATAATAATTGAGCTCTCTCAATAGTCAACTTGTTTGTCCACAGATAACAAGACTTCATATTAAAAGGATAAACCGCACAAGACACCAATTAAAAAGTAATATGGTAGCGACAATGTTGACACCTGATCATTGTGATTTACATATACTAGAAGACACACAGAGTGAATCAGAAGATACCATCAACGCAGATGTAGTGAAAACTGAAGCGAACGACGAGTTAGTTTTGGTTGATGAAGACGTGGAGTTGATACATGAAGATGATCATGCTGACTGTGTCAATGATGAGTTTGTTATTTCTAACGAAGAACACTCGTTGGATAGTAGTATAAAGTTAGAAACACAACTATTGGATGATGCTATTCTCAAAGCTCTAAACAGAAAAGCAGCAGTTTCTACACAAGTGGTAACACAGGATATATTCAAGTGCGAAAGTGCCCCCTACCAATGTACACTTTGTTTCAAGGAATTTGTTCTTGAACATGCGTACTTGCAACATTTGAGCACGCATCTTCAGGTAAGACATGTTGATGTATTTGCTGTTTCTGTTTCAAACTCAAATGTTTAAGCACTTTTGTCAACTTGCTGAGTCCATGAGCTGGCTGGATCTGAGGAGTACAAAGTTAGCGACGTAACTCATCGAGTTGCGAGCTGAAGGGGCAATGGGCGGAGCACATAGTTCAAATAATCGATGCTCGTGGAATTCTATTATAGAACGTCACGCCCATTCCCACAAACGACTTTCGGACTTTCTTGAGGCTTAGTCGAGGAATCACGAGCCTATTTGGATTTCTCATTTGCCTATCGTGTAAATCAACCTTTTTGTGACTGTACTCCGATTCGCTCAAGCTAGCTCAAGACGGAAGTATAATGAGCTTACTTTTCATTCGGCAGAGCGACGCCGCTGCTGATGACCCTCAACAGCTGAGTGACGACCCTCAACAGCTGAGTGACGACCCTCAACAGCTGAGCGACGACCCTCAACAGCTGAGTGACGACCCTCAACAGCTGAGTGACGACCCTCAACAGCTGAGCGACGGCCCTCAACAGCTGAGTGACGACCCTCAACAGCTGAGTGACGACCCTCTACAGCTGAGTGACGAACCTCGCCCTTCCGCTGACTTGCATTCCACTTCAGGTGAGATACAGCTCCGTTAGTCCTTCAAATAACACTGAATATACATTCTATTTCAGCCAAAAAAAGAACGTGGTTCTCCATTGGTCGTCGCGTATGTACCTATATGTATAAGTCGCGCGCAGGTTCGCCGATGGCTGCCCCTCCCGCCTTCACCGGTGTATATTTGTGTATATACATTTTTCAAATATGAACATTGAACATGCATTACTTTTTACGGAGTCGTTCGATTTTGATTATTATTTTTTTATTGGATAGGTCGATCCTCGAAATTAGTGACATTTAAAGAAAATTACAACGTATAGAGAAAGTCCAAGATAATCCTGAAGGGTACACATAATATGTACCCTTCAGTATTATCTCGGACTTACACACTTACACATAATATTGTAGCTAATAAAAGATCATCTGTAAAAATTTTGAGCAGAAAGAAGCACATTTTTTTATTCATACAAACTTATTCAATCGATACAATGCGCTTGCCCTATTACTGAACTTGAACAGATCACAATGCGCGCGGCGCGCGGTCGTAGGGACACCGACGCGTTATGTCTTCTAGGGTTGTGCTAAGATTGTTGTCAGTGAAAACTTTCAGTGTGGTTTACTCAAAAACTATAAGGGCTTCGAGTTCAATGCCTGTGCTGAAGAGTTCTGTATGTAGGGTGTAAGTCTTGACCATCCAGAGGTTTGAGCTGTGCGTTAATAGATCAGTCAGTCAGTCAGTCACCTTTCCTTTTATATATTTACTTACAGCTTACTTTACCTACTTCTGTAGAAAATTACCTTCCGTCTGGTGAAACCTGATAAAGAGCTGTAGAAAAGTCCACTTGTGCGAGCCAGAGTTCCTTTCATTCCGTCCCAACTACTCGTTTATCATGTTATCAAGCAAAGCCATAAGAAATATAATTAATAATGTTTCGTTGCAGTCGCTCTGCCCGCGAGCCGTGCGACGAATAACGAAACGAAAGTGCCTCCAGCTGAAGAAGACGACTCACACAACGAACAAGACGTGCCTGCGAGTGGTATTGCCGCGGACGATGTCAGCTGTCAGGCGACTAGTCAGAATAAAGTTCCTACGACACTGAATAACCCTAAATTATCAAGTTTACAAAGTAATACATTTTATTCAAGTAATGACGTTAATGTACCGTATAATAGTTCACTAGCGAATGTTGAGAGGAAATTGTTTTCCTGTGACGTTTGCCCAAAAATGTTCAAACAAAAACGTTTCTTGATAAATCACATAAAAACTCATACTGAAGTGATGCAGTTGAATTGCAAGATTTGCCCATACAAATGTAAAAATAAAAATGCTTTGATGAGGCATATGCACGTTCACACTGGCGACAAGCCTTATGCTTGTGAGCTATGCAAGTATAAATGTTCACAAAAGAGTGATTTAGTAAAACACATGAGAACTCACACTGGCGACAAGCCTTATGCTTGTGAGCTATGCAAGTATAAATGTTCAGAAAAGAGTACATTAGTAAAACACATGAGAACTCACACTGGCGACAAGCCTTATGCTTGTGAGCTATGTAAGTATAAATGTTCAAAAAAGAGTACTTTAATAATTCACACGAGAACTCACACTGGCCACAAGCCTTATGCTTGTGAGCTATGCAAGTATAAATGTTCACAAAAGAGTGATTTAGTAAAACACATGAGAACTCACACTGGCGACAAGCCTTATGCTTGTGAGCTATGCAAGTATAAATGTTCACAAAAGAGTGATTTAG
This sequence comes from Oeneis ivallda, assembly GCA_029955525.1. NCBI lineage: Eukaryota > Metazoa > Arthropoda > Insecta > Lepidoptera > Nymphalidae > Oeneis > Oeneis ivallda. The sequence continues at coordinate 4,424,549 of JARPMR010000021.1, forward strand.
TAAAACACATGAGAACTCACACTGGCGACAAGCCTTATGCTTGTGAGCTATGCAAGTATAAATGTTCAGAAAAGAGTACATTAGTAAAACACATGAGAACTCACACTGGCGACAAGCCTTATGCTTGTGAGCTATGTAAGTATAAATGTTCAAAAAAGAGTACTTTAATAATTCACACGAGAACTCACACTGGCCACAAGCCTTATGCTTGTGAGCTATGCAAGTATAAATGTTCACAAAAGAGTGATTTAGTAAAACACATGAGAACTCACACTGGCGACAAGCCTTATGCTTGTGAGCTATGCAAGTATAAATGTTCACAAAAGAGTGATTTAGTAAAACACATGAGAACTCACACTGGCGACAAGCCTTATGCTTGTGAGCTATGCAAGTATAAATGTTCAGAAAAGAGTACATTAGTAAAACACATGAGAACTCACACTGGCGACAAGCCTTATGCTTGTGAGCTATGTAAGCATAAATGTTCACGCAAGAGTACTTTAATAATTCACACGAGAACTCACACTGGCCACAAGCCTTATGCTTGTGAGCTATGTAATTATAAATGTTCAGACAACAGTAGTTTAACAAAACACATGAGAACTCACACTGGCGACAAGCCTTATGCTTGTGAGCTATGTAAATATAAATGTTCACAACAAAGTAATTTAAAAAGTCACATGAGAACTCACACCGGCGACAAGAGAAATCCTAACTCTAAGAAGCGAACTTCAACGCAATGACATTGTCTTTATTATCTTCCTGGTCTGGCTGACGCTACCCATGCACTCACTACGGTCCACTCATCAATGAGAAGTTCGGATCACAGTTGTACACACGTCGGGCCCATATCACTGTTCCGGCGGCAGCTACGGCCCGGCGTCGCACTGCGCGTCTCCCTCTAACGCTGCCTCCCTCGCGCACTCATGTAAGGCAACACCCGCCGCAGCCCGCACTCGGCCGTCCATCTCTCGGCCGATCTGCCGCGCGCCCTCGCGCCCTCTACTCGTCCTCGGAGCACTAGACGTTCAGTCGAGACTTCGACGCGTCGTGACGCGGGACCCCACACGGCCTTCGACAGTGGGCTCGTTGCTCCGGACATTCATTCCAAGACACTCAACATTCTTCTACAGCAAAGTATTGCATCAGTTACCATTAAAAATGTTAATAGGCATATAAGTCAGCGCGTTCTTTTGTGCATTTCAGGACGTAATCGTAAGATATGTAACGCAATTACAAATGCAACTCAACTCGGAAATGTAACCAACCAATATTAGTGCAAGTTTTACAAAACAATAAAACTTGTATTATTTAGCAGAGATGATGCACAGCATCTGTGAGATCACGTGGTACTTCCCTTTTAATCCTTCGACCAATCAGAGGGACCTGTTAAGCTATCAGCCAATCATTAGACACTTCCGTTTGTTGTTTGTCACGTGGTCACAGGTATGGCGGCGCTCGCCGCGCTTTGCTCATAGAAGTCTCACACCAGCACCCCGATTCAGAACCTTACGATATCATAATTATCGATCGATTCGGTTTGTTATCGCACGATAAGATGAATTTTCAATTCAGAGTTCTCGTATCGACAGAGAAGTTGTCGAAATCGAAACCGAATCGAACCAACGTAGATATCGTTCGACATCTTCTATCAAACGCTATTCACAACAACCGTATCGAATAAGATCAGGGTGTCCACGGACCTGGAAGGTCAGGGAAAGTCAGGGAAAAGTCAGGGAAGCTATTGTGGGTCAGGGAAAGTCAGGGAAATGACTTCTCTACCTGGAAAAGTCAGGGAAAACCAGGACTTTTTGATGATTGATCTTTAAAATCAATGTAAAAGTCTAAAAAAGTATAGAATAAATAAAAAATATTATCTTATCAGTCATCAGTACTTCTTATATACATATTTATACTCCAACAGCTAATTAGAGAGAGGAAAATGACAGTTCTTTTATCATAGATTAAGTAAAAAAAATACAAAAAATACTTTTTTTTACTTAATCTATGATAAAAACTGCTGTCATTTTCCTCTCTCTAATTAGCTGTTGGAGTATATTTAATTTATTAAACTTTCTCTTTTCCCAGTGATCGGTAAGTGAGGCCTTTATGCTCTAGTCTGTTTTAACCCAGACTATTGAAGCATTCTTTTGCAGATCCCTTAATTCCCTAACTCATTTGGTTGTTTTTCTTTTAACTGCTGCTATTACATGTGCTAATACTAACCTGGGCTGGCAGTCTCGACATTCATAACGACAAAATTCGGTTTGATAAGTAATAGTGCTTTGACTCTATGTATTGTAGGTAGGACAACAATATCCTATCGACCCGAATTTTGTCGTTATGCATGTCGAGAATGCATCGCTTAATTTGACTTAACCTAAACTTAACTATGGTGCAGGTTTTTTACTAACGTGAACTATATGATAAGTGTTGCTATGAGTGCCAAAAAGAGTACAGTGTTTAATGTTCAATGGTTGGACCCTATTATGCATCCTGATTTTACGGACTGACTAGAAGAAGTAAAAAATGACCCGCTTAGCGCTTTTTGTAAAGTATGCCATAAAACGTTCAAACTTAGTAACATGGGAAAACAGGCCATCACTTCTCACAGCAAAGGACCTAAACATCGTCAAAATATGGAATTACGCAAGAAACAGCCCTCTATTTCATACTTCACAAAATCAGCTCCTGCAGTAGACAAAGATGTAGTTGTGGTGGAAAAACAATCGCCAGCGGCTATTGTAGGTGACAATGAAACAACAGCCACACGTGCCCCAACTGTTGAAGCTCATGACAATAAAACACATAAACAAGTTGTGATTCAAACCTACAATGAAAATGATGTAACATCGTCCGAAATCTTGTGGGCACTCCAAGTAATTTACAATAAACTATCGTTGAATTCATGTGACCGAATTTCTACCTCATTTAAAAGAATGTTTCCCGATAGCAAAATCGCCCAGAACTTTACCATGGGTAAAACAAAAGCGTCATATGTGATTAACCATGGCATTGCGCCATTCATTCAGACGACACTGAATAGCCTGCTTAGAGAATGCTTATATTACGTCATCTCATTTGACGAATCCCTGAATAAAGTGGCCCAAAAATGTCAGATGGACTTGTGCGTAAGATATTGGTGCGTTAATACTAACACAGTAGCCACAAGATATTTGACCTCTGTTTTTCTGGGACGGCAAACAGCCGATAATCTTGTAGACTCATTTCTGGAAGGATTGGCTGATTTAGATAGAAAAAGACTGCTACAAGTTTCGATGGATGGCCCCAATGTGAACATTAGATTTCTGAAAAAATTGAAAAATGTTCTTTCTTCCGAGGAAACAAAAAGTCCCTTATTGAACTAGGTGTGTGTGGATTGCACACTGTCAATGGTGCTTTCAAAACAGGTCATCAAAAAGTAGATTGAAAGACTTTTGAAGTACTAAAAACTATGTACAATCTCTTTAAAGATAGTCCAGCACGACGAGCTTTATACACACAAATCACAGAAGGGACTGTACCACAAAAAATCACATCTATTAGATGGTTAGAAAATGGTCCTTGCATTGAAAGAGCTATCAAAATTTATGACAAGGTCAACCAATTTGTCAATGATCGTACAGTCCCTGAAAACCATAATCAAAAAATCTTAAAAGAAATTATGAAGAATCCCTTGGTAAAAGTCCACCTATCAACTGTAAAAAGTTTGACTAACGAATTCGAACCTTTTTTGCGCCGATTCCAAAGCGAGAAACCTATGCCTCCGTTTCTCTACACTGCCCTCCTAGAGTTACTTCACAATCTCATGGTCAAGATTGTAAAGCCATCCAAACTAGAAACGGCTTCGAGTCATAATATTATTAACCTTGATTTAGACGATAAAGAGAACCTGATGCCGTTAAAAAAGACAGATAGTGGATATGAAGCAAAGCGCCTGCTTAAAGATGCTAAATGCAGTCCACAAGTCGAGCTAGCGTTTAAATCCTACTTTCAAAAACTAATTGTTCAAACGGTTGTGAAACTGTTGGATAAAAGTCCCATTAAGATTCGTTTTGTTCGTGGTTTGACGTGTTTCGATCCACGAGTTATTATTAATTACTCCGAAATAGCATCGAATCGCGTCGACATAGTGCTTGAAACGTTACATGAACAAGACAAGATTCAAGGAGAGGTGGCCGACAGAGCCAAAAAACAATACAAAAAAATGTTATCTGAAGCTCAGGGAACTTGGAGGCAAAAGTTCGAAGACTTCAATGAGGATGCGGTTGGTTTGGACAAGTTTTACCATCTACTCATAGGTGGAGTTAAACAGTATGAAGACATATGGAAAGTCATGAAAATTTGTTTCATCATTTCTCACGGTAATGCAAGTGTTGAGGGCGGGTTTTCTGTCAACAAATCACTGTTGGTAGAAAATTTGACAGAAGAGTCACTGATTGCACAAAGAACTGTTTATGATTACCTTAAAACCATTGATGGCCCTGAAAACCACATCACGAGTAACAGCCTAGTGTCTGTCAGAAGTGCTAGGAAGAAATATCACGCGTGTCTAGAAAAAAAGAAAGAAAATGAGTCTTAAAGAACAGCAGAAACAAGCTGAAAAACGCAAAATCGAAAAGAAAATACGAGAAGTAGAGGAGAAAAAGAAGAAACTGGAACTACAAAGAGAAAAAGAAAATGTAGAGTTGCAAACTTTGAAAAACGCTCTGGAAGAGAAAAGAAGAAAAATTGATTAAATTATTGCACTTACTTATAAGTTGAAGCTTCCTAATTCAGTTCCTAACATGTGTTATTGATCTCAATAAATGTCAAAGTTTTATATGGTGGTAATTCATAGATGTGATGATGTTTAATACCTATTCTAGCCTAGTCCTGTAATAGGGTGTGTGGTGTTTGGTATCATGGTTTACAGTCTACGACAGGGTCAGCGATACCTTTTCAAGCGCAAATAGGCTTTGCCATGTAGATAATAAAAAAAACGGACGTAACGCTGACCTTGTCGTAGGCTATATATACCCAGGTAATGGCTGGTGGTGGTATCGTTTAATTAAGGTAAGGTGGTGTTCGGTATAATTGTTTGTGGGTATGGTGAATGTATGGTACGGTATGGTTATGGTGTGGCAATCTATCTGTGTTGAAAATTGTCACCTTGATAGTTGGACACCTTGGGAAGCCAATAACATAAATCTCTAAGAGTGTTTGTGAAGAATTAATTTTTGTCTCTTACAATCATTCGCAAGAGAAACATTTTTACTTTGAAAAATTACAGCTAAAAAGGTCAGGGAAAATTTTAGAAATGGTCAGGGAAAGTCAGGGAAAAGTCAGGGAAATCTTTTGACGATTTAGAGTGGACACCCTGAAGATTTTCCGAACGTCCGATAATTTTAGTTGGTTACTTATCGAAAGCTACAGGGCATCCGGTATCCTTTTGTTTACGTACTGTGTTTACTGGTTTTTCGTATATGTAGCATATTGGTGAGGTGCCATCTGTTAACGTAGTCGTAATTCCCAGTTCCATCAGTTATCAATTGTCTGTGGATAGTTGTACATGTTACATTCCCTAATGTTTGTAGTCTATGGTTGCATTTATCGTTAAGACTAGTCTCGGTGTCTGTGTAACGATGTGATCTATGGTCAGATATTCTAGTGTTCATGGTCGATGATTCAGAATTCGGTTAGACAGGGTGGCAGGCGGTCTTTAGCAGTTTTGTCATTAATTTGGTTGGATTGAGGTTATTTGTAGGATTAGTGATTTAATTGTGATAAAATGTTGGTGTAGAGTGATTATGCAATGGTCGGAGTAGTTGCTGTTAGGAGACTACGTAATAATTGCTAGGTTAGCTGTCATGGACAAGAGTCCTTGGTTTTGGATGCGGTGTGATTTTGTGGTTGCAATGCTTTTGGAATCTAGAGTGATTGATTGTGTAATTGGTGATACTGCGGAAAGATTGATCAGTCCTTGTGGAGTGAGTGAGTGATGAATTGGTTATTTGGTGAGTTTGTTGCAATGGTAATTATGATAGTGTCTCTTTGCCTAAGATGGGCCATGAGCGAGTTGGACAGGAGTTTTGCTTAGGGTCTTCTCTTGGTGGAGACGGGCAGCTATTTGGGGATGGTGGAGGCTGCGCCTAGGCTAGAGTAGTTAGCCGGGTTTGTCTAGTTAGACATGGAAATATTGGGTTCCATGCTTGTCATGTAAAGATTACAATGTACCTCCTTTGTGGATAATTATTATCATTGAGAGAAGATGATTGCTGAGATTGATGTTCTGTTCTGAGATAGTGTGTGATTGCCTTTATTACTGAGATAGTGTGTGATCACCTTTATTAGACGCTCGGCCAGAGGAGAGGTGTCGTCATATAAAATGATTATGATGAATGATTTTGGTATGTAAATGTTTACTTACCATATTGTACGTATTTTAACATCAAATTAACATATTATGTACACGGTACACCACAACAAAATAAAATAAGAACCCAGAGGGATGAAACATGAACTTAGCGCCATCTATCGACAAGGCTGAAAATTGGCCGTCAATAATTTAACAAGTTATCATTTTAAATAATTACTTCGATGACCTTCGAAAATGATTAAAATCTATTTATTTAGTGCTAACATGAATTTAATAACAAGTGAAATTTTGGTAAAACAACAAACTTCGTAAATCCACATGTAATTTAATGTATCTTGTCGATACCGATACCGAAGCCGATTCCGTAGTCGACATCGAATCGAATTCTCTAACCGAATGTTCTGAATCGCACGACAAAAAATTTTCGATACGAGATCGATATCTAATCGTATCGAAACGGGAAGTTATCGAAATGTTCTGAATCGGGGTGCAGGAGGCCTTATTGGGATGCTGTGCATCATCTCTGCTAAATAATACAAGTTTTATTGTTTTGTAAAACTTGCACTATTATTCGGCATGTGATGATGCACAGCATCTGTGAGAGACGTGTTTATTAACTCCTGGTGACCACAAACGACGCTATGTGAAGAAATTATAATTCTAAGGAAATTATAATAACATAGAAGGATGTGATCTATATTTAAAAACTAGCATTTGCTCGGTGCGCGAGCTGCTAAAGCAGCTCGCGGGAAGTGTTTTACTAAAAGTAAGGCGCGTGGGTGCGCGGCCCGCTAAAGCGGACCGCGATTGTTCGGCTTTATTTATTTCGCTCGGTGCGCGAGCTGCTAAAGCAGCTCGCGGGAAGTGTTATTACTACAAGTAGGGCGCGTGGGTGCGCGGCCCGCTAAAGCGGACCGCGATTGTTCGGCTTTATTTATTTCGCTCGGTGCGCGAGCTGCTAAAGCAGCTCGCGGGAAGTGTTATTACTACAAGTAGGGCGCGTGGGTGCGCGGCCCGCTAAAGCGGACCGCGATTTTTTTACTCATCAAGTAGCCCTTCGGATTCTGGTCATCTTTTGCCAAAAAATTTGTTCGAGCACACCCCACCTATCTGCAATAACCTGGCCGTGCTCCTCATTCACAAAAGAAAAGAAAAAAAAATGAAAAAAAGAAAAGAAAAAATGAAAAATGAAAAAAAAGAAAAAGAAAAAAAGCCCTATGAACCTATCAAAATCAATGTCTTGCATAGTTCCCAACTTCTAGTCCCTTCAATATTCCCCATACATTTTGTATGGAAAAAAAATCCGCCATCTTGAATTTTTTTCCTACTCACCAGGTAGACCTCCGGGTTTTGATCATCTTTTGTCGAGAAACCGCTCCTCCATCTTTTATAGTCTCCGAGAGAGAGACGGACAAAATTTGCCGCCATTTTTTTTCCGCCATTTTAGAATTTTTTTTCAACTCACTGGCAACTGCTCGAGGTTTCGAATGACATTTGGTCGAGCACCCTCCACCTATGTTCTATACCCTGGCCGTGCCCCTCGCCCGTCTCCGAGACGAAAATTTCAAAGAAATCGGTTGGAAAACAAAAGAGTTGCAAGATTCACGTCAGCCGCCATCTTGTTTTTCCGAAATGTCATAATTTTTCCCCACTCGAATCCCCCACCCGGACATATCTCCCCTACATCATTGTATCGTTTTCTGTCTCTTTCTAGGAGAACAATCGTGTCAATCAGTGAGTGAGTCAGTGAATCAGTGAGTGGTAATCGAGCTATATATATTATAATAAATTAATATGTAACAGCATATCTGAAATATAAAAATCATAAGGATTTTTCCAAAACAAAATAGAATGTACTCATCAAATAAGTATCAATCTAATTGTAGCTTCCAGACAGCATTCAATATGTTAAGTACTATATAAACCAAACCAGAACTTTTGTTACCAAGTTAAAAAGGTTGGCTAAAATTTGATCGGCCAATAAATAATTTGTTATAATAAAAAAGTTTAGTATATTATTATGATATTATTAACATAAGTAGGTATTTAAAGTAATTAATTGGCTTAGAGAAGCCAATTTTCTGCAAAAAAAAAAAAAAATGTCTTCAATAGGTTACTTCAGACCAACTTTCAGAGACATTCCTTGAATCATTTTTATGTAAATATCGTCATTAAATCTCTTAAAGAACTGTCATTTATTATTACTAACTGACTGAGCAGGAACTCTTCTATACTGAAGAGGTCATTATGTAAGGTTAGAGAGTAGCAGAAAGGCTATAGGGCTCAGCGTAGACACGCTTTCGGGTGAAGCCCATACGTCAATCTAATTCTCAAATGCTGCGTGTTTCCCCTTTTATTTCGATAAAAAAAAAATTATAACTCTGGGTTACCCTTTGTAAGCATTGCCTATTTATCAATTTTCGAACCAGACTTAGTATTACATTGTCATCACCCTGAATAGGCTTTTAAAAAGGCGAGATCAAAAGCGTAAAGCGAGAGGCCAGTTTATGTAGCACCTCAAACAAGGTTACTCTATTTGGAAGAATATTTGGCAAATATGTCACTAGGGTCCCAACTCGAAGATTTCTCTGCTTTTGGACTCCGAAGAGCGATTGCTTTGAGCACTTGTTTAACTTGGAAATGTGAGCTCAAGTTAACCTAACCTGACTAAAAGTTGGCAAACACAGACAAGTGTCATAAGGTAGTGTCTCTTTTAAAGGAATAAGAAGACTAAAAATTAAAATAATACAATGCCATTCGATAACATTATGCCCGTTAGAAGGCATTCACTTTAAGCTGGAACGGAATTTTTTAGAGTTAATCAACCTTTGGCCTTGGCCGAAGGTTGATTTTGGCGATAGCCGATTAATCAGCTTCGGCCCGAAATAGACCTTCGGTCGGATACAGGGGTAAGACCAGAATCTTTGCTGACATAGTTATCCGCAACTCTGGTTTAGTTGATGGCAAATAGATCGATCAGTAGTGTTTAGAATAGAATATATATATATATTATTATTTTTTTTCTTTTTAATTTTTTAATAACTTTTTACAAAGTGCTTTCGAATCAGTCTTTTGGATATTTGTAAAACCGTCGAAGGAATCACCGTTAAGACTGCATGACGCCCAGATTAAAATATATTGATGAAATATCCAACTTTACCATCCAGTGGTTTTCAGAAGGCTATGTGATGTCTTGTTTTCACAGAGACGCTCTAGGTTGGAAATAGGTATGTTCGGGCTATGGTCCTTGCTTGGTGAGACACGTTATCGGAAAGAACCTGCAATCTCCTGTTCTGATTTTAGATCAGCAGATTCAAAAATTTCTCTTTTGGTCCATCATCTGCAGTTCATGCCTTTATTATCCGGGGTTTCAAACCCGCGAATAGATTAGACAAGAGTAGGTTAGGAGGTAAATGGCAGTCACATTCTCGTCATTACATTGAGAAAGGGCCTTCGGAGCCCTAAGCAACTGCCACTGCCTCCGATACGCTCAGAGGCAGCCCCAGTAAAACTCGGGTTGAAATGACCGCGAGGCACCTGTTGTGTTGTCCTTTCCTTTGAACATTCTCAAAAGATTCGTTGCTTTTTATGAGCCATGTTTTTGAGGTACTGGTGGCATTGGAGTTGATTTGCCGTTTTCCAGCGTGAAAGGACTGGATAGATCGTTCGATTATGAAACTTGCTCTTGACATTTCTTTCCAACCTTATCCAGCGCAAATACCAAAGTTGGACCCACATATACATACCACCTGTCGCAACAGCAACTGACCCTCATGAATTTGGTGGTTTCAAAGCTAGGCATGATATGGGAGCAAACTGGACAAGAATAAGTGTAAGTTAGGAGGTAAATGGTAGTCGCATTCCCTTATATAGAGAAGGGCCTTCGGAGCCCAAAGCAACTACCACTGCCTCCGATACGCTCAGAGGCAGCCTCCGAAAAACTCGAGCTGCGATGGCAGCGAGTCATTGGCCGACAACGGACCCACCTGTCCACGCCACACATTTCTTATATATACAACTGCAACTTTAACCATATTCACTAATTGATCATCGTCAAATTCAAAAAGATATCTGTAACTCGGAGGTATCTTACGCAGATCCCCACAAAAGTTTTTACTAGTATTTATGTAACTTATTTAGGACTTACAACCACAACTGTAACCATGATCACCATGATCGTCATCGAATTCAAAAAGATATTTGTATCTCTAAGGTATCTTACGCAGATCCCCAAGAAGTTTTTATCTTATTTATGTAACTTATTCATGACTTACAGTGAAATCATCATCGAATTCAAAAAGATGTTCGTAACTAGGAGGTATCTTACGCAGATACCCACAAAAGTTTTTATTAGTATTTATGTAACTTATTTAGGACTTACAACCACAACTGTAACCATGATCAACTGATCATCGAATTCAAAAAGATATTTGTAACTCTAAGGTATCTTACGCAGATCCCTAAGAAGTTTTTATCTTAATTATGCAACTTATTCATGACTTACAATGAAATCATCATCGAATTTAAAAAGATATTCGTAACTAGGGGGTATCTTACGCAGATCCCCACAAAAGTTTTTATTTTTATTTATGTAACTTACTCATGACACAACCACAACTGTAACTATGATCACTTGATCGTCATCGTATTCAAAAAGATATTTGTAACTCGGAGGTATCTTACGCAGATCCCCACAAGAGTTTTTATTTTTATTTATGTTACTTATTCATGACTTACAACCGCAACTGTAACTCTGATTACTTGATCATTATCAAATTCAAAAAGACATTTGTAACTCAGAGGTATCTTACGCAGATCCCCGAATGCCATGGCAGCTGATGGCAAGTGAGGATGCACCCCGAGAAGAAGCGCGCTTGCCTAGAAGATGCCTATTCACTTTTTTTTTAAAGGCACCCAAATTATAGTTATAGAGAAAATGGAAACCGGAACGGCATTCCAAATTTTGGCTTTGTGTATTAGGATCGAAAAAGCAACCACAACAAAAATTTACAGATTTTGTTCACATTGAACATAAATACGTTCGGCTAGCAAAGCATTACAAATGCCAGCCATGGCCTTATTAGAACTAACAAAGTAGTCTCCATCATTCAATATGGGTTTAAGTACCATAGGTTTCATTAATACATTAACTGCTTAACCTCTTATCGAGATACTCCAACAAGTCATTCTCTGAGGTTACCTACATTCCAGCGAGAACTTTGACGGGTCACTGTGGTTAAGACACTATGTATATTGTCAAGCTCTAGGGCATAGATGCATGCCGGTTTTGCCAGGAATCGGTTGAAACACCGTTACATATTATTCAGTTACTGCCCCCCCCCCCCCCCCTGTAATGTTTAAACTAAGCATCTATCCAGGGAAACTTATCGTATTCCATATCGTATCATATCGTACCACAAATATTGAAATATTGTCGAGGGAGGTTAAGATAGTGGCAAGTACAATTTACGATCAAAGTTTTAAAGGGTCTTTAAGGCCTGTGTAGCATCACCAATTTTTGTAAAATTACAAGCAAGAAAAGCTCTGAGTACGCACGAGGTATTTTTGTATCTTTCTATTTCAAGTGTTAATATAAACTAAGCCTCGATTCTTTCAATTTCATTTAGTTATTCGATATTACCAGGATGAGGCAAAAAGTTACTCATACCCATCGTATATTCGTACTAGTCACAGCGTAGCATCTGCGCTGGCATAGCAACATACGAAATAGATAATGGCGGCGGCACAGAGCGCGCGACATAAAGAAAGTATACATAGGAGTATAGCTCGCTGCGAATGAAAGTGACGGTAGCGTGCACGCACAAAACTGTGTGTATTATCACTAAACACTATCGGCGGAGCCGGTTGCACAACACGAGAAAAACATTGCTTCTCAAAAATGTCGGTCAATGTGCTGACTCAGCTGACCAGACTCCATATATAGAAGAAAAACTGGGTGACTTACCGAGATTTCTCCCTTTTACCTCACTTGACGCCGGTGACTAACCCTGCGATCCAAAATTAATGGACTCGTGATCCGTAGCGTCCCGACGACGCCGCATAACGCTGGCTTCTGGTAGAAGTCCCAGCCTTGGCGCCCGCGGCAGTGGTAACGATGCCACGCGGCGATGTGTTTCACGTTATCCACACAGGAATTGTCCATAATTACGTTTAGAAGTCCGATAAAACACACATTAACCGAAACTTTACGGTAATTACACTCAAATTCACTATTTTAGAATTTATTTATTTACAGCAATTACACTAAAATAATTTCACTGATTCTAAAATAATTTTCGGTGAAAACGTGTTTTCAAACCGGGAAGTAACGACGCTATGAGCAAAGCGCGGCGAGCGCCGCCATACCTGTGACCACGTGACAAACAACAAACGGAAGTGTCTAATGATTGGCTGATAGCTTAACAGGTCCCTCTGATTGGTCGAAGGATTAAAAGGGAAGTACCACGTGATCTCACAGATGCTGTGCATCATCACATGCCGAATAATGTAATATTTGTATCGTGAACAACGAACACCGATACCTACACCCGCATTAGGTACGGCGCGTGGCAAGCGGCGGTTTGTGGGTACTTATGCCGAGTGCTTTGAACTTTTGATAAACAGCTGATCGCGCGAGTATTACTTCGCTGTTTTGTGTTGAATATTATCATTTCTTGTTTTTTCAATATAATCAAATTAAGTTAGGTTACATAAACGATTCCATAATGTAACTAATTAAAAAAATGGAAAAAAAAATGTCGAAATCACGAAAACACCGATGAAACATTCCAACGCTGAGCGCCCCAGAGTCATGTGCCCAGTCCCTGGCTGCAGTTGTCGTTAGGGTGTCCCTCGCATCCTGCATAAATGGGAATACAAGCGAGCATACTTTTGCTTGGTAACGTACGCATGAGAGAGGCTTTGATGAAATATTTAACGACTATGTTGTTTCGGGTGAGGACCGAACCTGCGACCTTTCAATCCTCACCTTTATCTGTTGGGCTAAAAAGGTAAAAATTGACATTGGCATATTACCATTTTGTAAGCAATTTGTGAACATACTTAGGTTTAGGATTAGAAGTCGCTTCGCACCTACTCGATACCGTCGGCTACTAGTGAATTGTGGCAATACATAGTACGCCTGAACTGGCGTACTATGCGCGTACCCTCCATTATTTGTCGTTTTGTCGCTTTGTGTTCAGGAAGTGCGGTAGGTATCTAGCGACTACCAATCCTAAATCTGTGTTAGTGAATATGTCTATGTGTAAAATCGTATTAAATTGGTATTATTAGGGTGTCAAATAAGCTTATTTATCTGTATAATTTAAGAAATTAGGTATTTGACTGATATTTTTTATTTATTTTAAATAACGTTTTCAAGTATTGTAACACTATTCCTCTTTTTAAAATATCTATACTGGTCTCGGAATTATAAGCTGTTTTTAGGGTTCCGTACCCAAAGGGTACCAACGGGACCCTATTACTAAGCCTACGCTGTCCGTCCGTCCGTCTGTCAGCGGGCTGTATCTCGGTAACCGTAATAGGTAGACAGTTGAAATTTTCACAGATTGTGTATTTCTATTGCCGCTACAACAACAAATAATAAAAATTAAATTAAATTAAAAAAAATTAAATAAAATATTTCCATGGGTACATGGAAATATTTTTATGTAAATTTTTTTTAACGGAACCCTAAAAGAGCGAGGCCCGACTCGCACTTGGCCGATTTTTTATGACTGTATCTGTCTCTTTCTAAAACGAAATTTTCTATGGAGCGTGTATGGAGCTGGTGAATTGTGACATCACACTTCAGTACCGCTCTCTCTGTCTAACAGGAAACTTCAAAGCTCTATAGCTTATTTGTTTTTGGACCGATTTATTTTCTGTTTTTACAAAATAATATGTTATTCTTACATGTTAAATTTTCTGTTATAAATGACGAATATCAACATTTACTATATGTTATTTATTGACTACTAAAATATTAACTAAGTTGTATCAACTTAGTTAATATTTATCTTAGTTAATAAATACCTAATATTGTGTAATATAATTCTATATTAAACACAATAATATATTAACAAAAGTGTTATTATTTGTTTTCCTCCACGAAACTGCAGCAGGTACTTAGTCGATACATGTTCAGGCCTACCGCGAAATGAAGGAGACGTGTAAGGGACCTGCTAGCGAGAACTTTGTAAAGAGGTTACACTTATGCCTAACGAAATTACAAATACAACCTATCTTGAAAATGGTGGGTCACCGATGTTGTAGTTTAGAGCACGCAATGTATCGCGCACAATGCGGTCACAGCGCTCTGCGATCTGTGACACTGATGCCTCTGCGAGCGGCGGTTTGTGCTCTGACCGAGTCACGGAGTGCTTTGAACTTGTGATAAGCAGCTAATCGCGCGGTTATGGGAGTTTGAATATAATTTACATTGCTGTTTGAAATATCACTACTTGTTGTTTTTTAATTTAAATAAAATTGAAATAGATTACATAGTCGATTCCATGTTGTAATTAATAAAAAAAACATTGCCATAATCATGAAAAGATTGATGAAAACTGCCAAGTTCCAACGCTGAAACTCAACTCGGTATCATGCGCTTCTGTCTGTCCCCCTGGCCCGGCCCCTGTTACCGACGAGGGTACAGATCGAACTTCTGGTCTATGTCTGGGCAGATTTAAGTTTAATAACTACCTATTTTGCACTTGCACACAAAATACATATTTTAAAGTGTAGAGCTATTCGTATTTGCGATATTGACTTTTGTTTCATGGAGACAAGACTCTTGTGTTTTGTTAGGGTTCCGTACCAAAATGGTAAAAATGGAACCCTAATGGTGAGACTTTCTCCGTCCGTCCGTCCGTCACAGTCGATTTTATTTTAGTAACTATATCCTTTTATGCGAATGCATAAGCATAGTCGTCTCTATGTTTTTTTAAATATGAATAGTGAGCAAACGTGCAGGCGGTTCACCTGATGTTAAGTGATTATCGCCGCCCATGAACATCTGTGGCACCAGAGGCACCACCGATGCGTTGCCGGGTTTTCAGGAATTGTTGGTTCCCCCCTTGAATAACCCCATGTTGTAATTAAGCGGGAACACCGTCGACGGAAGTTGGTATCTCTTGTAATACAGGAGACAGAGACGGCTAGGGCGCCATTCAACAAAATTCGCCTCGTGGGAACGCCGTACCACCTCCCGCCCTTTCGTCGCCTGCATGCGGCGCGTACTTCAGAGTTGTGTTGTTAACATTTTTTGTATTTCAAAAAAAACCTTTTTATTTTCGAATTGAAAATGGTTAAGTATATTTATATATTTCAGATTTTTTGATTGGTAAACTTCGGAGATAAGGGGGGGAACGGTATTTTTTTCGACATTTTGGCCGATTAATCGAAAACTATTATATCTAGAAATAAATAAAAAACTGTTTTAGAATGCACAAGTAAAGGCCTTTCATATGATACCCCACTCGGTATAGTTATCTTACTTTGAAATTTCAAACCCCCGATTTTCCCCCTTTTTTAATCAAACTAAAATAATTTTCGCGTTGCTTTTATTTTTCCTGTAAAATATACATAAACCTCTATTGACCATAATTATTTCAGATTTTTCGATTGGTAAACTTCGGAGATAAGGGGGGGGAACGGTATTTTTTTCGACATTTTGGCAGATTATTCAAAAACTATTATATATAGAAATAAATAAAAAACTGTTTTAGAATGCACAAGTAAAGGCCTTTCATATGATACCCCACTCGATATAGTTATTTTACTTTTAAATTTCAAACCCCCGATTTTCCCCCTTTTTTTAATAAAACTAAAAATAATTTTCGAATTTTCTTTATTTCAATGCTTTTGGGCCACTATACACAACTATACCAAATTTCATGTCGATAGCTTTAATAGTTACTGAAATAATCGACTGTGACAGACGGACGGAGAAAGTCTCACCATAAGGGTTCCATTTTTACCATTTTGGTATGGAACCCTAAAAATTGATTCCGTCATATGTACGGAACCCTAAAAGAGCGAGGCCCAACTCGCACTTGGCCGACTTTTTTTATTTCATTTTTGCGACTTCCCTGACGCATTGGTGAGCGCTGTGGTCTTATAACTGGGAGGTCTGAGGCTCGATTCGGGATTTGGAATTTATTAATTTATAATTTCTGAATTGTCTCTGGTTTGGTCTGGTGGGAAGCTTTGGCCGAGGCTAGTTACCACGCTACTATCAAAGACGTGCCGCCAAGCGAATTAGAGTTGCGGCACGATGGTGTGTAGAAACCGATTAGGGGTATGGATAGAATGAATATTCAACCCATACCGAGTTCCCTTCCAAGTAAACTCGCTACCATCTTAGACTACAGCGTCATTTACCATCAAGTGAGATCGCAGTCAAAGGCCGACTTGAGAATAATCGAATATAAAAACCCCACAGATGCACACTATTCTCTCCTCATAGCAGAATGGGACGGAAATCCGACCCGACACCGGAGAGAAATGAGGCGCCGGACCGACGGCTTTGTGAGTGGTGACACACTACTTACCTACTACTCGACTCCGGGCTAGAACCAACTGAGAAATTCATAAAGGAAAACACAATAGGTATGTGTTGAACCGGCCCGGGAACCCTAGGCCTCGTCATCCGCATGAAACATGCAGAGCCTTACACTAACGAGTATAATGAGGCAGTTAAAAGAAGTTAGTACGGTTTGCTTAAGATTATTGCCACAATTGGGTATTTGACTATATTAAAAATATCGTTTCATTTGGTGTCATCCTAAAAGATTATTACCTAAAAACATTATTACATACAACAAAACTAAAAAATAAAGTTTTATTTAATTAGAAAACATTACCTAAACAAAATTGCTATAATACGGTATTTGACTATATTAAAAATATCGTTTCATTTGGTGTCATCCTAAAAGATTATTATCTAAAAACATTATTCCATACGACAAAACTAACAAATAAAGTATTATTTCATTAGAAAACATTAAATAAAATTGCTATAATTCCGGCCATGGTCACGTGATCGAAAACGTTCCGTGATCTCGAATGACGTCACAGTCCACACCACCTATGGGATGTGGAATTGTCATTGTTTGAAATGTGAACTGTGACGTCATGAGAGCAAATGGAACGTTTCGGCGGCAATTTATTTTTTGAATTTATTTCTCGATTTTTATGTAAAATACTGAAAATTATGCCGAAATATACGTTTTGTTAGCTTCAGCATAGCATTATTAAAAATTTAAGATGATTTTCTAAAAGTAGTCAAATACCCTATTGAATCTCTCGCCTTCAGAGATGTCATGGGAAGAACGTAGATGGCGCTCGTGAATACTATCCTTACAAGTTGTCATTCGGTATTCTGTGGGCCATGGAACTAGGAAAATGATTACGCTGTGGGCGTAGCTTTTTTGCATGGAACTAGGAATTACGACTATAGTCACCCTATTTCTATGCTTTTTGCTCTCGTACTCTGTCTACGTTGTTCTATGCATTTCACAACATCTATGTCATCTTTATGTGTGTGGTGGTTTTGCCCATGGTAGGTAGTTTGCCTGTGTTTTAACTACTAACTAGTACCTAATCTGTGATACAAAGAATAGGGTATTTGACTACTTTTACACTAGCGGCACGCTATGATGGCCGGTTTGACACATTACAATAGTGATGTGGAATGTCAATTTATTCTCGAACAAAAAACAATTAAGTTTTGTTTTTGTACCTGATTAAATAGGTTTAATAAAACAAAAATGTATATGTTTATTTAATTTATTTGAACGAACTGAATATTTGAATGAAAATGAATATACATACTTTATATGCACACAAGAAACATATGAATACAAAAGATACCAAAAAAGGTGCCACAAAAGGCCATAATTAATCAGATTCGTCCATACTACTATTTTCACTGTCGTCACTGCTATCATCACCTACATTAATAATTATATGTTCGTTTTCTATAATATTATCTATTTTCACATCTCTTTCATAATCTTCCCTTATTAATTTAACAGTTCTATTCACAACCTTTTCCCAGTCTCCTTTAGTCACATGTTCACAAGCTTCTTCTAATAATTTTAGCATTTTTTTTGTGGTAAATGGGGGTTCTGTATTGTGTCTTGCAGCATATCCCTTAATTTGAGCCCACACCAACTCAATCGCATTATACTCACAATGGTAAGGCGGTAACCGTATAACTCTGTGCCCATGTTCTAATGCTATTTCGTCAATGACGTATCGGATCTTGGTTGGTTTGTTTTCTTTTAAAAGACGTACTAATTCCGCTTTTAACATATTCATGTTTGCATCTACGCCATTTTTACGAAGCCATGCGACGATATCAGCTTTCTTTTGGGATTGGGCAGGTGGCTTGTCAATTTGCATCGAGTGGTATGGGGCGTTGTCCAAATTAACGAGCAAGGGTCAACAGTAATGCAGTATCAATATTTGAAATCCAAAGCCAGGTCAAAACTATATCACAATCGCATTGCACTGACAGTTTATACTTTTCGAAGCAACGTCAATTCGAAACTGCTTTGTTTTGCATTGAGCATTGACGCGAGTTTGCCGGAGGTAGTAGTTGTGCTAGCCAGCGATCCTATGTGACGATCGTATTAGATTCCATTTTTAAAAATTTTCAATTTAGAAAACCAAATGCCGAGTTGTGGTATATATCATATAAAAATAAAAATTTTACCTTTTGTATGAAACAGCTGATATTTTTTTGCGATTTCAGAGGTTTGTCCACATAGTGAAAATTGTTCATATTCACAAGTACATTCACCCCTTAAATGGTGCAAACTGATTTTTCTACACTTGTATACATTTTAGAAATCAATTTAATAAATAAATTTTGAGTCCTAAACCTAAAACTACATTCGATAAAATTTATGAATCTCTGCACATCACTATCGTCAATAAAGTAATACAATTATTTCCTTCAAAGTCGTTATCAATTAATACGGAACTTCATGAGCGGACAAACGTCAAACCGGCCATCATAGCATGCCGCTAGTTTAGAAAATCATCTTAAATTGTTAATAATGCTATGCTGAAGCTAACAAAACGTATATTTCGGCATAATTTTCAGTATTTTTCATAAAAATCGAGAAATAAATTCAAAAAAATAAATTGCCGCTGAAACGCTTCATTTGCTCTCATGACGTCACAGTTCACATTTCAAACAATGACAATTCCACAGCCCATAGGTGGTGTGGACTGTGACGTCATTCGAGATCACGGAACGCCGGCCGGAACCATGGCCGGAATTATAGCAATTTTATTTAATGTTTTCTAATGAAATAATACTTTATTTGTTAGTTTTGTCGTATGGAATAATGTTTTTAGATAAAAATCTTTTAGGATGACACCAAATGAAACGATATTTTTAATATAGTCAAATACCCTATTGAACGTACGCTACACAGAACACTATTAGTACCTACTCAATAGCTGTATAAATCTAAGGTTTAAATAATAATAATAAAAATAAATGGGCAGTGTTAGAACAAAAACCTGTTGTTTTATTATACCTCACTAAAACCTTATTGATAAGGTATTTTGACTCGATAGGACACTGTAAAATACCAAGTTCTTGTCAAGTCTTTTTCGAGTCAAAATACCGAAACTAATATAGCTATTTATGCAACTGCATCATAATGAGGGTCATTTTAATTCGAGTGCTGTTTTTTCATACGAGGCTTGCCGAGTATCAAAATAGGATAGTACGAGAATTAAAATGACTAATTACGATCAGTTGCATACAAGATTTTATCTACGACAAGGAAAAAAAAATCATTAACAAAATACGCCGTAGGCTGAATAAAGTAACAAAAAGTAACTCCGTAAGCCGCCACCAGCTGCCTGTGGCGCCTCTGTCAACAAAAAGTAACTCCGTAAGCCGCCACCAGCCGCCTGTGGCGCCTCTGTCATATGAACGGTACAAAAGTGCCAGAACTCAGAGCTTTAGCTTTAGGTATCCTATTTTAAAAAGATAACCATTTCGATTCAGCTCCCATACAACGAGCTGCATCGAAATGAGAAGCAAAACCGAAAGAGGGTTCATTTCGATTCAGCTGTCAAATTCGAAATTGGAACTTTTCGATGCTGGAGTAGATAAATAATTTTATTTCCACATTTGAATCTCCCGCCTTCAAATTGATTTCATGGGCATCAATATTTTTTATTTTTTTTGTTTCTCTAGTTTGGCTATGCACTCTGTGATCAAATCGTAGAAATAGGAAGACTGGTCGCAATTCCAATAGGCTATTTGACTACTTTTAGAAAATCATCTTAAATTGTTAATAATGCTATGCTGAAGCTAACAAAACATATATTTCGGCATAATTTTCATTATTTTTCATAAAAATCGAGAAATAAATTCAAAAAAATAAATTGCCGCCGAAACGTTCCATTTGCTCTCATGACGTAACAGTTCACATTTCAAACAATGACAATTTTATAATATGTGTTTAGGCCGTGTGTCGCATACTATTTGGTATTTAATAAAATAGTAACGATGAAAAACAGACGAAATTAGCCTATTACGCCGCACAAACACGTCGAAATGTATTGACAAAATGAGAATTCCATAGGTGGTGTGGACTGTGACGTCATTCGAGATCACGGAACGTTTTCGATCACGTGACCATGGCCAGAATTATAGCAATTTTATTTAATGTTTTCTAATTAAATAAAGCTTTATTTTTTAGTTTTGTCGTATGGAATAATGTTTTTAGATAATAATCTTTTAGGATGACACCAGTTGAAACGATATTTTTATTATAGTCAAATACCCTATTCCTAGTTCGATGGATCAAATGTAATTGCTGTAGAGTGTAGATTGTTATACTCTTTGATCCTTCCCATGGTCTGTGCTCTTTGGCTTTATGTCTATGGTGGTCTATGGCTTTACGTTTCCACCACAGACCAAAACCGAAGAAGCTCGTCTGTGTTATCCTAGTTGATCCTATAATCGTGGTCTATGGGTCTGTGTGTCTTGTAAATTGGGGAACCGAATTTCTTCTTTCTTTTATTCAATCCAAATTGTAAACTAAATAGCCAATCTTTCGTTTGTATTTTTGATAGCGTTTGAATTTTGATGTAACATTACAATTCACAATCAAGATGCGGTGCCGTGCGCCTTTCTGCAGAGCCACTGCGGAGACGGCGCGATCCGAGGGAGTCACGTTCCACGAGTGAGTGAGTAATGGGTACCTCTAGCTAGCTAGCTGCCTACATGCTGAAACATTCTTTGTTAGCATAGCATGTTGGGTGGGCGATGGAGAGAGCTATGCTCGGAGTATCCCTGCGAGATCAAATTAGAAATGAGGAGATCCGTAGGAGGACTAAAGTCACCGACATAGCTCAGCGTGTCGCGAAACTGAAGTAGAAATCGGTGGAGCACATAGTTTGAAGAGCTGTTGAGCTGTTGTGTAGGGTTGTTGGAGTCCCAAGGTGCTGGAGTGGCGACCCCGCACCAGGAAGCGCAGTGTTGGCAAACCGCCCCACTAGTTGGACCGACATCAAACGAGTCGCAGGGAGCCGTTGGATTCAGGCGGTGCAAGACCGAAGCCTGTCGAAGTCCATGCAGGAGACCTTTGTCCAGCAGAGGTCGTCTATCGATTGATGTAAAAGAAGAAGATAGCATGTTGCCCTTTCATTTCATCTCGTCCACCATTCCTTTTGTGTGTTGTGTTAGTCTCGTCCAAGTCTCGCCCACAAGCTTGAAATCTGCGTACTAAAAATTTAACTTTTGAAAACTTAACTTTTTAACTTTTAAAATGAAACTTAACATGTTCAACTGCAAATGACGAGGTCCTGGCTCAGGCCAAAATAAGTATTGTGTTTTCTGGTAAGAAATTCTCAGTACTAGCCCAGAGTTAGGAAGTTGGAGGTTTGCCACCCCATTCTTTTGAGAGCATGCATGAATGGGGCTACTTTCTGACTGCCCGTCTTAACATGTTGAATTATAATTAGGTATACTTTTGTGGAACTCATTGTGGATGCAGTGTGCATACATAGCATAGTATATTATTATACTGAAATGGTAACTTGTTTTGAAAAGACCAACCGCCGAGTTTCTCGCTGGTTCTTCTCGGCAGGAAGGGCGTTCCGAACCAGTGGTCAAAAGCACTTGTAAAAAAGTTTATTTGAATAAAAAACATTTTCATCATACCTATTTGAAAAACGAATATTGGCTTCAGAGGATAGCGGGAGCAAAATTTAATTTTAACCCCATGGGACTTTGCATTTCTCTCTTCTGATTGGTCTGCGTTCGTGCTTTAGTATGTGTCGAAATTCAAATATGTTTGAGAAGCTGTTGTCTTCGATAAGTCATGTGATCAATTTGTCGGTCAGATATACGCCCATACTGTATCCAACATAAATATTAATGTTTAATTATTTATTAATAATTTATTTGTGTTTTATTTAAACTTTCAATATATGATGTTTATACATAGCAGGTTGATATTCCTAGCTTTTTCTCATAGGTAATGATGAAAAATAGTGTGTGTCATTCGGGGCCAAAATATTTTAATCTCGGGCGGCGTATATTGAATTCCTCGCTACGCTCAAGATTCTACTTTAGAATTACTCGCTGCGCCTGGGATTCCACTATAGAATCCTTCCCTTCGCTCTGAATTCAAAATAACACCCTCGGGGAACAAAAAATTTCTTTGGCCCCATATAACACAAATAACTATTCTAAAGCCGTCTGTCCTGTGCCTGATGTCTATTCGGTAGTGTCGAATTTCCATTCCAATTTGGCAAGAGAGTGAAGACATAGAGTGCACATTTGTTCGCACACACACACCTGTGCACTGTAATATCTTCTGCTCAGATGGTCATGGTCATGTGGACATTGTCATTACTTACTCCAACATTTGTATCCATTACTAGAATTCCTACCCACAGGGCCATAGTTCAGAAACAAAAGTGTTTACAGGTAGATAGGTCCCTTCTGGGCAGAAATGACAGATCTTTGTTTACATGTCTCACACGCACACAAACACACTCCCACTAACACACTCCCACTATTTAAACTCAATGTTGAACTGGTGTAATCTGCAGGTTCCCCAGTGACTCGCATCTCCGTGCTGCCTGGCTCAGAGCCCTCGGCAGACAAGACACTCCCCTCCCAGACCCTGCTGTGGTCTGCTCGCAGCATTTCCTGAGCGATGACATGTATGAAACGGAAAGTGGCTCAAGGCAAATTCGTGCTGGTGTGATTCCGTCAACGGTGCAGGTAACTTTGACTGCTAGTACCTGCCTAGGGAACCTGCCCTAATGTTGGATTCTGTGCTATAAGTCATGACTCTTGAGAGTCAAGAGTTTTTCTATTTATTTCACCTAACACCTTCCACATTAATGTGTGCATAGTTTATTTTTAATTAAAATCAGATTTATTTTTATGAAATTATCAAATTGATTCATCTATGACTCTCACAATTTTGCTACAACCAATTTTTCAAATTTACCCATATCCACTGACTTATTGAACAGACTCTATGAGGAAAATATTCAATAAACTGAGTTGCTTGAGAAGATCTACATAAAAAAAATTATGATCTATGGGTATTTTTATATAAAAAAACTGTTATGGCTTACAATTTTCACAATTTTCAGATTACTACATGTAAACTCTTTGAGCAATAAAGTTTAATACTCAAAGGGCTACCAATATATTGGCACTTCAAGGTCCTTTAAAATATTAGTAAAGTGTAAAGAAATTATATTATAGATATTGTGGGCCAGGAACACTCGCGGCCACCCCCAGACCATCCTACCAAAGTTTCATCACAATCTGATCAATGTTTTCGGAACGCATACAGGACAAACATACAAACATTGAGTTTTACTTATGTGTATAGATTGTTGTGAGAATTATTTGGAGGGGTGACAACACTATGGCAGGTTCTCCCATATGCTGAGAAACCACAGTAGGTAATGGAAAGGTATATCGAAATAGGTGCATATTCCAAAGTATGTGTTAGAATAAGTAATGTTGGTATGGTTTAACTTGCATCTTTGGCAGATGTCGAATGCACAATGCAATGCTTCAATGGCGAATGAAAATATCGTGAGGAATCTTGAACTCCTGAGAGTTCTCCAAAATGTTCTCAAAGGTGTGTGAAGTTTGCTGATTTACATTGGGCCAGTGTGGTGGACTATGGCCTACAACCTTTCCCTGAGAGGAGACCTGTGCTCAGTAGTGAGATCTTGATGGGTTGCTGATGATCATGAATTAGTAGAATATATATTTTTTCAGGTTTGCATGATATGCCTGGACACTGACAACAAGCTGTTTCTAATGAGCAAACACGAATTGGATGAAGCATATCAACACTTAACTGGAAATCCTGTAAGTTGTTATTTTATCATCAACTATCTTTTGCCCTGCAACTCTGTCCGCGTGGAGTTAGGTCTAAGGCCGCGGCCGCACTGGTAAGGCGACTGGCGACGCGACGCGACGCGACAAACCGTGTGTCCGCATTGCAGCGGCGATGAACTAGCGAATTGCGCTTACATCGCGTAATGACTGGCCGCACTCAGTGCGGACACATTCATTGGTTGTAGTACTATTGAAAATTACGTGCGATATAAACAATATATAAATTTCGCGCGTCGCTTATCTGACGCGGCCGCCCCCATTTGTCTCCAGCAGTTTGTTTCAACGAAATCGCCGTCGCGTCGCAGTCGCCTTACCAGTGCGGCCGCGGCCTCAAAGGAACACCTTGTGCAGGATTTTCCTGCAGGACTTCAACTGAAGCCTCAACAGCCTAACTGTTAAGGTGCAGACTGAAGACTGAATTATAGTGTGCCGTCGATGAGTTGAGATGAACAAATATATTAAAGTTCAACTCAGCACGGCTTAGCCAAGTTCAACTGTCGACTGATTGTGATGGTTCTGTGCAGGGACAAAACATTTATTTAAGCTATGTTTGAACTCTTCATTTATATGTTGTTTCAGCCGTGTGACCTGGGAAACCTGAAACAAACACTTTGTGTGCATTGCGCTCAGAGCTTGAGAAACTTTAGCAGATTTAGAGACAAGAGCTTGAGAGCCCGAGGGCTGCTGATGGACTTGGTTCAACAACATGAACTAGTGAGTGCGAAGTACATATCTCTCATTTGGTGCAACACAATTTTATTTCAAAAGATAAATGATCAATTCTATTCCCATGTAGTGGCTTTTAGGCCTAAAATAAAATATTATGTTTTTTTTTAATTAGAAAAAAAATTGTCTCAAATAGCTTTCAAATGGGGTCATGCCCTGATATTGGTGACATTGGCGGATGTACAGTCGACGTCAAAAGTCCATACATAGCTTAAAGGCTAAAACCGTGTGCAAGCAATGCTGTGTATCACTCGCATGCTCACTCAAACAAATAAATATTATCTATCAATAATCAACCTTAAGTCAATATCATAAGGTTCAAACGATTTCAGTTCAATACTACAGTAAGTGTGTGAGTGACAGACTGCATGCAAGGCAACTTGTTTGCTTTTTCTATATGGACTTTTGCAGCCGACTGTACATTGGCGACAGTTGTATATTATAGTGTTGCGCCCCAACCAAATCTATTCAATATTGTTGTAGGTTGTATAATCTCATAGAGATTGATTGTTTGATCGTCAAGTTTTCACAAGATGGCTGCACTGATTTATTTTATCGACGTCCATTATGTAGTGTCAATCTCTTTGGATAAACGTTCTGATGAACGGATCAAGTACCTCCTTAAAGCATACTCGTATAACAATTTTTTAAGTTATTTTAAATAAAAATTTCAATCCCTATGGATTGAACTATTCCAATGCCTCGATCACCACCGAAAAGTTGCCGGCTTATCGGTGTTTTATAGGATATATTTCGGTGAGTATGCTCAGGAGCTCTTCGACCTTGTCCCCCCTTCACCTTTTTACCACCGCACTGCAAGACATCGGAAGGGCTTCCATCCATATATCGTTGATATACCATCCACGCGCATGAAGCGGTTCAAGTCTTCATTTCTGATTCGCACGGCTAGGGTCTGGAACGCTCTTCCGAGATCTGTGTTTCTTAACACATACAATTTGGGTATCTTTAAAGCAAGAAAGAATAGGCATCTTCTAGGCAAACATGTTCCACCTTAGGCCACATCATCACTTTCCATCAGGTGTGATAGTGGTCAAGCGTGTGCCTATAATGTATAAAAAAAATGGAATTGGACTAATACACACTGAGATTTATATTTCGATTTCTAGAGGCATTATTTATTGTTTTTATTTTCGGAATGATGAAATCCATTGTTTTTATTTGTAGCAAATACCTAACTCTGCAATATCTTGATTTCATTGTTATCTCGAGAATAGTGTAGTACTCTTGATATAAGTGTACCGGCAGTCATAGCCTAGTGGTTCGGACTGCGGTCTCCTACTGGGGGGGTCGCGGATTCGATCCTGGGCCCGAACCTGTGACTTTTCGGCGCTATGTGCGTTTAAGCAACCAAACATCACATGCTTCAAAAGTGAAGCAATCGTAAGGAACCTGCCCGGCTGAGGGTTCTCCATAATGTCCTCAAAGGTGTGTGAGGTCTGGCAATTTGCATTGGGCCAGCTTAGTGGACCATAGCCTATAACTCTTCTCTGAGAGGAGACCTACGCTCATAGTGAGCCATTGATGATGATAATTTAACTCGCTTAGTAGTACTTGTTTGTCCACAGATAACAAGACTACATATTAAAAAGATAAACCGCAGAAGGCACCAATTAAAAAGCAATATGGTAGTGACAATAATGGCACCTGATCATTGTGATTTACACATACTAGAAGACATGCAGAGTGAATCAGAAGACACCATCGATACAGGTGTAGTGAAAACTGAAGCAAACGACGAGTTAATGTTGGTTGATGAAGACATGGAGGTGAAACATAAAGATGATCATGCTGACTGTGACGATGATGAGTTTATTGCTCTTAATGAAGAATACTTATCGGATAGTAGTATTAAGTTAGAAACACAATTATTGGATGATGCTATTCTCAAAGCTCTAAACAGAAAAGCAGCGGTTTCTCCACAAGTGGCTGCAACACAGGATATATTCAAGTGTGAAAGTGCCCCCTACCAATGTACACTTTGTTTCAAGGAATTTGTTCTTGAACATGCGTACTTGCAACATTTGAGCACGCATCTTCAGGTAAGACATGTTGATGTATTTGCTGCTGTTTCTGTTTCAAACTCAAACGTTTAAGCACTTTTGTCAACTTGCTGAGTCCATGAGCTGGCTGGATCTGAGGAGAACAAACTTAGCGACGTAACTCATCGAGTTGCGAGCTGAAGGGGCAATGGGTGGAGCACATAGTTCAAAGAACTGATGCTCGTGGAATTCTATTATAGAACGTCACGCCCATTCCCACAAACGACTTTCTGACTTTCTTGAGACGTAGTCGACGAATCACGAGCCTATTTGGATTTCTCATTTGCCTATCGTGTAAATCACCCTTTTTGTGACTGTACTCCGACTCGCTCAAGCTAGCTCAAGACGGAAGTATAATGAGCTTACTTTTCATTCGGCAGAGCGGCGCCGCTGCTGACGACCCACCACAGCTGAGTGACGACCCTCAACGGCTGAGTGACGACCCTCAACAGCTGAGTGACGACCCTCAACAGCTGAGTGACGACCCTCAACAGCTGAGTGATGACCCTCGCCCTTTCGCTGACTTGCCTCCCACGTCAGGTGAGATCGGCTTTGTTAGTCATTCAAATAACACTGAATATACATTATTTTTCAACCTAAGAAAAAAAAAAGCAGGTGATTATATTTGACCGAGCGAAGCGAAGGTCTCTGAGTCTACTTGAGTGAATTTGCACTTGTCCGTCCGTCCGTCTGTCAGAGCCTTATAACTTCTGAATTACTGAACGTAATTACTTCAAATTTAAACGTATAATATGTAAAACGATGGCCTTCAGCCGAATATTGATTAAAAAGTTATAAAAATCTTTAGTTGAGGGGGCTCTCATAGAAGCGAAAGCGAAGTAAAATATTTTTTATAGCATTACGTACATAACGTTGCGGTATATCATTTTAAGGATAATTTGGAACCGAGTATAAAAATATTTTGTTAGCCTGTTTTCATTCTTTAGTAATTAGTACCTACATATTAATTGAATGTTTTCACTAACATTCCCTAACCTTTACGGCTACCTATGTTAAGTTAGGTCATTAGGTGATGCTTTCTGTCAACTTCGTTGTCACGAACCTGTACGGGACACCTAAAAGGACATTGGGACGGATGTTAGGACTTAGGATTGTATTTAAGGCCTACCTACGTAAAGAGACTCCTACTTAGGGGATGATTTAGGTATGTTTGGTGAAAACGGGCATAATAATAATGTCAGTTTTGGTCGTCATGTATCGATTGAATGAATAATTAAGGGATACCGTTACCGCGAGGTCTCAGTTCGGGGCGGACCACTAGTTATGTATGTATCATCATCATCATAATTAGCAACCCATCAACGGCTCACTACTGAGCGCAGGTCTCCTCTCAGAGAAGGGTTATAGGCCATAGTCCACCGCGCTGGCCCAATGCGAATTGGCGGACATTATGTACGTATGTATGTACCTATATGTTATGTATGTATGTTGTTTATATTATTATTTTTTTATTGGATAGGTTGAACCTCGAAATTAGACATTCAAAGAAAGATATATTTCACCTCTAAGGGTAGCCGCGAACGGTTTTCCTGTTTACCGATTCTATCACGCATAACATTATGCTGGGCCATCCGTTTTCTATGATTATTTTTTATGGCTATTATGTTTGTATGTATGTAATGACTTAAGTAAAATGACACAGACCTCGTAATCCTGCTTCCCATTTGTGAGGGTCGTCAAGCGTAAGTTTGTCGCGTATACGCGCAGCTAAAGAATATTACCTTCCGTCTGGTGAAATCTGATAAAGAGCTGTAGAAAAGTCCACTCGTGCGAGCCAGAGTTCCTTTCATTCCGTCCCAACTCCTCATTTATCATATTATCAAGCAAAGCCATAAGTACCAAGAAATATAAATAACGTTTCGTTGCAGTCGCTCTGCCCGCGAGCCGTGCGACGAATAACGAAACGAAAGTGCCTCCAGCTGAAGAAGACGACTCACACGACGAACAAGACGTGCCTGCGAGTGGTATTGCCGCGGACGATGTCAGCTGGCAGGCGACTAGTCAGAATAAAGTTCCTTCGACACTGAATAACCCTAACTTATCAAGTTTACAAAGTAAAACATTTTGTTCAAATAATGACGTTAATGTACGGTATAATAGTTCACCAGCGAATGTTGAGAGGAAATTGTTTTCCTGTGACGTTTGCCCAAAAATGTTCAAACAAAAACGTTTCTTGATAAATCACATAAAAACTCATTCTGAAGTGATGCAGTTGAATTGCAAGGTTTGCCAATACAAATGTAAATATGAAAGTACTTTGATGAGGCATATGCACGTTCACACTGGCGACAAGCCTTATGCTTGTGAGCTATGTAAGTATAAATGTTCACGAAAGAGTGATTTAGTAAAACACATAAGAACTCACACTGGCGACAAGCCTTATGCTTGTGAGCTATGCAAGTATAAATGTTCACAAAAGAGTAGTTTAATAAGTCACATGAGAACTCACACTGGCGACAAGCCTTTTATTTGTAAGCTATGCAAGTATAAAAGTTCACACAAGAGTCATTTAATAAGTCACATGAGAACTCACACTGGCGACAAGCCTTTTATTTGTAAGCTATGCAAGTATAAAAGTTCACACAAGAGTCATTTAATAAGTCACATGAGAACTCACACTGGCGACAAGCCTTATGCTTGTGAGCTATGCAAGTATAAATGTTCACAAAAGAGTAGTTTAATAAGTCACATGAGAACTCACACTGGCGACAAGCCTTTTATTTGTAAGCTATGCAAGTATAAAAGTTCACACAAGAGTCATTTAATAAGTCACATGAGAACTCACACTGGCGACAAGCCTTTTATTTGTAAGCTATGCAAGTATAAAAGTTCACAGAAGAGTCATTTAATAAGTCACATGAGAACTCACACTGGCGACAAGCCTTATGCTTGTGAGCTATGCAAGTATAAATTTTCAGAAAAGAGTAGTTTAGTAAAACACATGAGAACTCACACTGGCGACAAGCCTTTTATTTGTGAGCTATGCAAGTTTAAATGTTCACGTAAGGATAATTTGGTGAGTCACATGAGAACTCACACTGGCGACAAGCCTTATGCTTGTGAGCTATGTAAGTATAAATGTTCACAAAAGAGTACTTTAATAAGTCACATGAGAACTCACACTGGCGACAAGCCTTATGCTTGTGAGCTATGCAAGTATAAATGTTCACAAAAGAGTACTTTAACAAGTCACATGAGAACTCACACCGGCGACAAGAGAAATCCTAACTCTAAGAAGCGAACTTCAACGTAATGCCATTGTCTTTAGTATGTTCCCGGTCTGGCTGACGCTACCCATGCACTCACTACGGTCCACTCATCAATGAGCAGTTCGGATCACAGTTGTACACACGTCGGGCCCATATCACTGTTCCGGCGGCAGCTACGGCCCGGCGTCGCACTGCGCGTCTCGCTCTAACGCTGCCTCCCTCGCGCACTCATGTAAGGCAACACCCGCCGCAGCCCGCACTCGGCCGTCCATCTCTCGGCCGATCTGCCGCGCGCCCTCGCGCCCTCTACTCGTCCTCGGAGCACTAGACGTTCAGTCGAGACATCGACGCGTCGTGACGCGGGACCCCACACGCCCTTCGACAGTGGGCTCGTTGCTCCGCACATTCATTCCGAGACACTCAACATTCTTCTCCAGCAAAGTATTACATCAGTTAACATTAAAAATGTTAATAGGCATCTAGCCAGCGCGTTCTTTTGTGGATTTCAGGACGTAAGGCCTGTAACGCAATAACAAATGCAACTCACCTCGGAAATGTTGGTTACCAATATTGTCATTCTTGAGCACGCAATGTATCGCGAACAACGGACACCGATACCTACACTCGCATTAGGTACGGCGCGTCGCAAGCGGCGGTTTGTAGGTACTTAGGCCGAGTGCTTTGAACTTTTGATAAACAGCTGATCGCGCGAGTATTGCACCGCTGTTGTGTGTTACATATTGTGCTAGGAATGGGTACGACTATATATATTGTTTCGGAACTTTTTCGGTTTTGAACCTGCGACCTTTCAATCCTTACCTTTATCTGTTGGGCTATGAGGTAAAAACTGGCTCGAATTTGTGTAAATTTTCTAAGTTCCATACATTTCCGGTGACATTTGTATATCACTATTTTGTGAACATAGACTTAGGATTGGTGGTCGCTTCGCAGGTCCCGCCATTACACTACGTCATATGTCAGTAGTCTATATAGTTCATCCGCTCAAATAGTTTGCAGTACAAATACACGGTATTTTTGAAATATGAGAATGTGAAAATAAATACATTATTTAATCATTTAGTACCATAATATATTTTTTTTTTTTAGATTAATGAAAAATACAAAATCAAAATACTGGTAGAATTTGATCTGAATCATCACTTTATATGTATACAGTATACAAATACTATCATCATAATACACAGCTTACAAACATGCAGCCTGACGCACTAAAGTACACAGTGGCATAGAATATATAATAGTACTACTAGTAGAATATATAATATATACTACGTGACACAGTAGGTCACATAAGTCGCGCCGCCTTCGGCATGTACCGGCGGTCGCTATGTGTCGGCTTTACAAAGGGCGCAAACCATTTGAGCGAACGAACTTACAGACGACGTCATCACATGGCGTCTAGGTTTACGCGCGGAAATTTAAAAGGTAAACTTTAAATGCATTTTTTGGTACTTATCAATTGAATAAAATTTTAGTAAATTTTCTAGTAATATATTTTCACCTAAGAATCAAATTTAGACACTTTTTAAAAAAGAGCAAAATACCCTATTGATTAAAAAAATGAAAAAATTAAAATTGTCGAAATCACGAAAACACCGATGGAACATTCCAACGCTGAGCGACCCAGAGTCATGTACCCAGTCCCTGGCTTCAGTTGTCGTTAGGGTGTCCCTCGCACCCTGCATAAATGGGAATACAAGCAAGCATACTTTTCCTTTGACTAGACTTTGATGAAATATTTAACAAGTTTTCTGATTTATTTTTTTGTTAAAAAGAGTATTAACCGAGCTGAACTTGACTAATAGTGTCCTCTTCTTGCGCTAGGAGTAGGCAGGTGCGACTATATTGTTTCGGGTGAGGACCGAAACTGCGACCTTTCAATCCTCACCTTTATCTGTTGGGCCAAAAAGGTGAAAATTGACCTTTGTATATTACCATTTTGTAAGCATTTTGTGAACTTATTTAGGTTTAGGATTGGAAGTCGCTTCGCACCTACTAGATACCGTCGGCGTACTAGTAAACTGTGGCAATACATAGTACGCCTAAACTGGCGTACTATGCGCGTGTTTGTCGTTTTCGTTTTGACGTTTTGTTTTCAGGAAGGTATTGGTCTAAGATCCGAACATAACATCGACCTTCACCCATCTGTTTACCGAATGAAACATTTTTTTTTATAAAATTCCATACATAGACAAATACGTCTTGTATGTATTGCCTATCAAAATATGTTCATGACTATCATTAATTAAAAAAATAATAATTAAATTTTTTTAGCGAGTTTCATCCACTTGTTTACCAATCAAAATATATATAAAAAAAAAAGATTATTTAATAACAAACGCGATGACATAGTATTGCCTGCAATAAACCGTTCATGAAACACTATTGCCAGGATTTAAAGTTTAAAAATCAAAGCAAGTAAAGTTGCGCAAGAGAGAAATCCGAGCTTATTTAGTGTAATAAAGAAGGATAGAGCATAGTGGCTCCGAGCGACGCCTTCGTTGAATAGAAGAGAGTACGTATGCTCTTTTTACATATGGTTGAGAGAGACAGCATATCTCTGATGTGAATTATTTTGGAGTAACTGACAATACATACAAATTTATTCTAAATAATTATTTTAGGTTTCAATTATAAATATATATATGTATATATTCAAATATAAAAACATTTTTTTGCAATTAAGTACATAAAAATTAAACAAATAAAAAAAATAATCAAAACATTGTTGGATAATGAAAAAATTTAATTATTTCTATTTCTTATTTATTAAAAAAATTTAACCTTTATAAATATTATTCTACATCTAATTCATCACAAGTTGTATCAAGTCTTCGGACTCAAATAACTCTTCGTTTTTTTCATTTTCTATCATTTCCAGAAGGTCGTTTATCTTGAAAAGCGTCTGATCACCAATAAATCCTACTGGTTTCAATAATAAAGTAAGCTTCCATAGCCCAACGGTTAAGAATAGAATAGAATAGAATAGAAATGTTTTTTATTCAATTAAACTTTTACAAGTACTTTTGAATCGTCAATGAGTCTACCACTGGTTCGGAATGCCGTTCCTGCCGAGAAGAACCAGCAAGAAACTCGGCAGTTGCTCTTTTCAAAATACTTTTACAATATACTTAACAGATATTCTATGTATGCAGAGTTTCCACAATGAGGGAAAGGTCCACAAAAGCATACGTAATTATTTCTAATTATAATTCAACACATGTCAAGACGGGCAGACAGAAAGTAGCCCCATTGCCGCTGGTGGCACCCGTTCACGAGCATGACGCATGACCCAGCCATTGCTTCGCTCAACCATATTTTAGGGAACGCAACAACCCGCATCACACGACACCACCGCAGAAATGTTAAAGAGAGTGTGACATACTTAGGCTACCCATCTTAAGGCATCGAATTGAAACTAATATTCAAATCAAATACTCATTTTAAAATATGACTTGTACAACAAATAAAGTAAGGTGCGGACTGAAAACTGACAGGTTGCAGGTTCGAATCCCACCCGTTGCACTATTGTCGTACCCACTCCTGACACAAGCTTTCCGCTTATTTGGAGGGGAGAGGAGAATATTAGTCATGTTCAACTTGGTTGATATTCTTATATAAAAATATTTTAATTTTTAAAGAATATCGGGTTTAATTTTTATGTATCTAATTGCAAAGAAAATGTTTTTATATTTGAATATATACATATACAGGGTCACTGGAAATGTGATGTATTCCTGTTAAAGGGTTAAAGATGAGGTCAAAACTAATCGATTTTGTTATGTAACATTTTATCCGAAACTCAACGGTTAGTGAGCTATTTGAAAATTTTGAATTTTGAATTTAATTACGATTTAGGCCAAATAAAAATTTGAATAAAAAAATCTCAGTGTTTGAATGTATTTTTTTTGTTGTTTTTTGTCAGAAAACATCCCAAGTATTCATAATAAATAATAAAATTATCAAAAATTAAGAACGTTTTCAAAAAACTAATCCTTTAATGTTTTTCATTAAGTTTTTTTTTTCAAAAATAAATACAAATTAAAAAAAAAATCTTCCAAGTAATTAAACCTGCAAAACATGTTAAAAACATCTCCATTTATCTAGCTTTCAAATGAGGTATTACACTTGGCTATAGCTTAATTACAAGTGCACAAAAACAAGCATCGAAAAAAACCACTCAATTCAGGGGATCATTATTTTACGTCCTTTGACCGTTTCGGAAGTGTTCGTGTTCGCAGTGTCGTCGGAGGAAAGGAACGTCGGGCGATAAAAACAAGGGAACTTAGCCTTTAGCAAGTGGGCGCAAGATCACAAAATGGCGGCGCACTAGATGTAAACTTGAGGGAGTGAGACAAGACGATTCAAATTTTTTGCGCTATCGCGGATCGCCTACCTTTCTCTTAGTTCGTTTCAACTTATTTGCCCGCGCACACGCACAAAGTTGTTTTGTTTACTACCACCCTGTGTTTGTTTCTGTTTTGGTCGTAGTTATGGCAAACGTAGAATTTCCACCACGACGTCGCCGTATTGATCAGCTCCGACAAACGTTTACAAATGAAGAGTATGCCGAAATAATGTACTGCTACGGATATTGTAATGGCAATTCTGCAGCTGCCCGGCGTGAATATTTGCGACGATTCCCTAATCGTCGAACGCCTCATGTGACCGTTTTTAACGCAGTGTATCAGCGCATCTGTCAAACTGGAAATGTTCAAAGGCAACATAGCGATGCCGGTCGGCCTCGAGTCTACCGACCTGAAGTAGAAGAAGAAATACTTAACCATTTTTACAATGATCCAACTGTATCTACGTACAATGTATCTGAACATATGGGCATATCACAGTGGAAGGTATGGTTTACTGTACATAATGCCAGATTATACCCATACCACTACATACCTGTGCATGCAACTGAAGAGGGTGATCCGGCGAGAAGATTGGATTTTTGCAGGTTCATGTTACATGCAGATGCAGACGACCCTGACTTTCTTAGAAAAATTCTCTGGACTGGATGAATCAAAGTTCGATAAGGATGGGATTACGAATTACCACAATGCTCATTATTGGTCTAATAAAGATGAGTTAAACCCTCGAAAGAAACGGGTAAAAGGATCTCAACGGCGATTTTCCGTGAAAGTCTGGATGGGTGTCATTGATGGGAACTTGATTGGACCCCATTTTTTCCCCGATAATCTAAATGGAAATGTGTACGAAGATTTCTTAAGAAACCATTTATTTTCATTATTGGAAAATGTCCCTTTGGCAACGAGGCAAAGGATGATATTTCAACACGATGGTTGCCCTGCACATTTTAGAACATCGGTGCGGGAATATTTGGATTTTACCTTTCCAAACCGGTGGATTGGTAGAGGAGAACCGATCCCTTGGCCTGCTAGGTGTCCCGACCTCACACCAATGGATTTCTATGTGTGGGGTCACTTAAAAACATTAGTTTATGATGTTTCTCCAATTTCAATTCGCGATGAACTTATCTCCAGAATAATTACTGCAACTAACGAAATGAAAAGAAATTTGTCCTCTGCAGTCACGAAAAGTGAATTACGTCACAGAATGCGAGCATGTATTAGAAATAGGGGCTCACAATTCGAACAAGATATGTAAATTAATAAATTCGTAATTTCATTTTACTGCCAACCTTTTATTGTTCCCTTATCAATATTCATGGTTTTACAAAAGCTATTCACAAGTGTAACACCTCATTTGAAAGCTAGATAAATGGAGATGTTTTTAACATGTTTTGCAGATTTAATTACTTGGAAGATTTTTTTTTAATTTGTGTTTATTTTTGAATAATGTGAAAAAAAAACTTAATGAAAAACATTAAAGGATTAGTTTTTTGAAAACGTTCTTAGTGTTTGATAATTTTATTATTTATTATGAATACTTGGCATGTTTTCTGACAAAAAACAACAAAAAAAAATACATTCAAACACTGAGTTTTTTTTATTTAAACTTTTATTTGGCCTAAATCGTAATTAAATTCAAAATTCAAAATTTTCAAATAGCTCACTAACCGTTGAGTTTCGGATAAAATGTTACATAACAAAATCGATTAGTTTTGACCTCATCTTTAACCCTTTAACAGGAATACATCACATTTCCAGTGACCCTGTATATATATACATATATATATATATATATTTATTTATAATTGAAATCTAACATAATTATTTAGAATAAATTTGTATGTATTGTCAGTTACTCCAAAATGATTCACAACAGAGATATGCTGTCTCTCTCAACCATATGTAAATAGAGTATACGTACTCTCTTCTATTCAACGAAGGCGTCGCTCGCAGCCACTATGCTCTATCCTTCTTTATTACACTAATAAGCTCAGATTCTCTCTTGCGCAACTTTACTTGCTTTGATTTTTAAACTTTAAATCCTGGCAATAGTGTTTCATGAACGGTTTATTGCAATACTATGGCATCGCGTTTGTTATTAAATAATCTTTTTTTTATATATATTTTGATTGGTAAACAAGTGGGTGAAACTCGCTAAAAAAATTTAATTATTATTTTTTTAATTAATGATAGTCATAAACATATTTTGATAGGCAATACATACAAGACGTATTTGTCTATGTATGGAGTTTTATAAAAAACTGTTTCATTCGGTAAACAGATGGGTGAAGGTCGATGTTATGTTCGGATCTCGTACTATATCTAGCTACTACCAATCCTAAATCTGTGTTAGTGAAAATGTCAATGTGTAAAATCGTATTAAGTAGGTATTAATAGGGTGTCAAATTAACTTATTTATCTGTATAATTTTAATAATTATTATTCATTTACTGTTAAAACAAAATATTACTAACTTGATACAATAAATACCTAATATTATGTATCTATACGAGTACATGCTTCTATAATAAAACAATAATGTATTAACAAAAGTGTTATTATTTGTTTTCCTCATGAAACAGCAGCATTTCAGCAGGTGCTTAGTCGAAAGAGGTTACACTTAATTGCTCAATGAAATTAGGAGTGCTTTGAACTTGTGATATAAGCAGCTAATCGCGCGGTTATGGAAGTTTGAATATACATTGCTGTTTGAAATATCGCCATTTGTTGTTTTTCAATTAACTTAAATAAAAAATTGAAATAGATTAGGTGGGGGAGGGGGGAGGGCAAGTTGACAGTGTTCAGGCATTTTTAAAAACCTTACCCCATGCGGAGGAAGTCGGGGGCAAAAGCTAGTTAAGTATAAGTTTTTAGCTTCACAGTTGAAGATTTGGCAGCGGTATCTGGATTTCAATGATGTATCTACTAGTACTATATTTTTCACATATTTAAGGGGGGGGGGGGGCAGCTGCCCCTACCTACCCCCCCCTAGGCGACGCCCAACATAGTCGATTAACATTACATACAGGAGTAGGTATACCTGCCACAGTAGGGCTCCGTACCAAAATGGTAAAAATCGAACCCTTATGGTGCGACTTTCTCCGTCCGTCCGTCTGTCACAGTCGATTTTATTTTAGTAACTACTATAATATTTATCCTTTTATGCGAATGTATAGCCATAGCCGTCTCTATCTTTTTTTATTTAATATGAATATCGAGCAAACGAGCAGGCGGGTCACCTGATGTTAAGTGATTATCGCCGCCCATGAACATCTGGAGCACCAGAGGCACCACCAATGCGTTGCCGGGTTTTCAGGAATTTTTGGTTCGCCCCTTGAATAACCCCACGTTGTTACTAAGCGGGAAGCGGGAACATCGTCGACGGAAGTCGGTATCTCTTGTAGTACAGGAGACAGAGACGGCTAGGGCGCCATTCAACACAATTCGCCACGTGGGAACGCCGCACCACCTCCCGCCCTTTCGTCGCCTGCATGCGGCGCGTACTTCAGAGTTGTGTTGTTTACATTTTTTGTATTTCAAAAAAAACCCTTTTTATTTTCGAATTGAAAATGGTTAAGTATATTATGTCTCTAAAGACGTCACTATAATCTATACTAATATTTTAAAGAGGAAAGATTTTTGTTTGTTTGTTTGTTTGTACCGAATAGGCTCTGTAAGTACTGGACCGATTTTAACTTTATTTTTCACCAATAGAAAGCTAGTTATCAGGGGGTAACATCATACTAATATTATAAATGCCAAAGTGTGTTTGTTGGTTTGTCCTTCAATCACGCCGCAACAGAGCTACGGATCGACATGATTTTTTGCATAGATACGTATATAGTTGAGGACCTGGAGAGTGATATAGGCTATTTTTATCCCGGAAACCCCGAGGAACTTTAAGATAACTAAATCCACGCGGACCAAGTCGCGGGCATCAGCTAGTAGGCTATAATTTATTTTCAAAAAATTAGATCCTTAAGAAAATTGCAATAATTTAACCCAAAGAAGCAAAATTTTGCCTATTTGGCGTGCTGAGAAAACTATATAAGATACATAAAAATTATGTACTACATGATTAAAGTACTCATTATTTACTACAAAAAGTCCCCGAGGGTTATATCTGACTATCTTATTATATACTATAAATGACACGGCGAACTTCGTACCGCCAACTTATCTATTATAATTTTTTTTTTATTAAGTATTAAAACCTTCCGTGGACCTTAAGGAACATACAAAAAAATAAATTAACCAAATTGGTCCATCCATTCTTGAGTTATGCGCTTACCAACATTCATTTTTAGGGTTCCGTAGTAAACAAGGAACCCTTATAGTTTCGCCATGTCCGTCCGTCTGTCTGTCTGTCTGTCTGTCTGTCTGTCCGCGGTTTAGCTCAGAGACTATTGGTACTAGAAATCTGTAATTTGACAAGGGTATAAATATCAATCACGCCGACAAAGTCGTGAAATAAAATTGTGAAAAATATTTTTTTTTAGGGTACCTTCCCTACATGTAAAGTGGGGATGAATTTTTTTTCTCGTCTATCCCATAGTGTGGGGTGTCGTTGAATAGGTCTTTCAAAAGTATTGTGGGTGTGGGAACATCATTTTTCAATTCAGGGATCCGTTTGTGAAATATGATGTTTTAAAGTGCTAAATTTTATTAGAGTCAAGTGTCCCCCCCCTCTGCCAGCTAAATGGTTGTTTAAAGGATACAGGAAAAAATTCACAGCAGTAGTATATATAATGAATTTTAAAGGAAAACTATCACGGCTAAGTAGGGTTCATTAGTTAAGGAGTTATATTATATCTGTTTTTTCTAAGTTAGGTATTACACGTAGTGTAAGTTGCATATTTTGTAGAATATTATAGTATTTAAACCATGGAACTCAAAATTTATTCAATATTCATAAATAAGACAAAAGCACTATCCTAGGTCAGCAATAATATTTGAGACTTTCAACTACGGAACCCTACACTGCGCGTGGCCCGGCACGCACTTGGCCGGTTTTTTATTTTATTACTTATTTAGATGTAACTAATAAATCATCTCATCAACATCTTAGTCCAACGAAGCACTGGCAAGATGAATAAGCAACTCAAATATTAAAATATTGATCCAACCTAATAATCAACTTCAAGTTGTCAGTTGTTTACCGAAATTATGAGTTGTAATAACTCATAAATGCAAACTGACCACTCGCCCTCCTTCGTTTATGGTTATCGTATACAAATTTAAGAAATTAGATTGTTTCAATGCAGTTCTAAGTTAAAATAATTTCTGCTATGCAATGATATGATAGTACAATAGTAACTTTTGTGTTCTAAAATTTAATTATATTGTCTTTATTATCGTAGTATTAATTCTTCGTTAATAATACATATTATAAATGCGAAAATGTGCTTGTTTGTTGGTTTGTCCTTCATTCACGCTGCAACAAATCTATGGATTGACGTGATTTTTTGGATAGGTAGATATAGTTGAGAACCTGGAGGGTGACAAAGAGTTCCCGCGGGATGTTAAAAATTAAATCCACGCGGACGAAGTCGTGGACATCAGCTAGTATTGAATATAGTTGGGGACAGTGCTTGCGTAGTCCTATGATAGTTATTGCCACATTTGAACCTCCCGCCTTCAAAGAGATGTCATGGGACGATCGTAGATGGCGCTAATGAAAACTATCCCAGTCATGGAACCTCCCCTGAGAGTATATTGTATTCTGTGGTAGTTTGGTCCACAGAACATTATTGTTTGGTCTGTAAAATGTACTTTGTGACTGTAGTCTTTGGATCTACGCGATACTTAAAAATAGATGTTACACTTCTGAGTTCTACCAAAGAATATCTCTTACGAGAGACTTCTACATTACAACTAATAATCCAAAGTTTTCTCTTGGATTTTATTAATTTTCTTATTAATTTTAAAACAATCAACATGCGGTGCTACGCGCCTTTCTGCAAAACCACTGCGGAGACAGTCTCTGGATCCGCGGCGGTCACGCTCCACGAGTGAGTACCTTAGTAGACCTAATGATTTATAATTGTTTGAAAAGAGGATCATTGTATACATGCGAGCCCTTTCATTTCGTCCACCGCTTGTCTTGCCCACAAGCTTGGTGATGTCGAGGTTAAATATTTGAATCGTGCGTACTGAATTTGGGGGGGAGGGGTGGGGGGGAGGGGAGGGGGAGGGCCCCCCTTCTCCACTGGTACCCTTTTTTTGGCGAGGAAATGTATAGTTTTTGAAAAAAAAAAATATTTACAACTCACACAATTTGAGGTTATGTTTATCTTAAAACCATGGAACTAGGAATTACGACTATGACCAAAACTGTGGCGAATGGTTAGTGAGGCCCGGTCGACGGAGCCCCGCTTCGCGGGGCTCCTTTTTCTGGGTGTTTTAAAAAGAAATAACAACGAAGAGGGATGGCGGGGTCTTACAGACCCCGCCATCCCTCTTCTAACCTAACCTATCCGAGTCGGAGTGCCCCAAGTCCCGAGCTCGCTTCGCTCGCTCTTGGACCAAACTACTAATCTTTGCCTCACTTATTCCAAATGCCAACCCTTGGACATGGAACTAGGAATTACGACTATGACCAAAACTGTGGCGAATGGTTAGTGAGGCCCGGTCGACAGAGCCCCGCTTCGCGGGGCTCCTTTTTCTGCGTGTTTTAAAAAGAAATAACAACGAAGAGGGATGGCGGGGTCTTGCAGACCCCGCCATCCCTCTTCTAACCTAACCTATCCAAGTCGGAGTGCCCCAAGTCCCGAGCTCGCTTCGCTCGCTCTTGGACCAAACTACTAATCCATGCCTCACTTATTCCAAATGCCAACCCTTGGAACACATTCGACTTTTGGCCAACGTGAAGAGCAATTTTTAGAATGTTTATTTTATTGCAATAGACGTAAGTCGTAATTCCTAGTTCCATGATATATTGTCTAATGTCTATGCTAGTGTCTATGTTCATAACTTGGAGTTCTAGTGTTTTTGGAACCTTCCGACAACATTTTTGACTAAAAATACACAATAATAGTGAATTATGTGATAATATTGCATGTGTGCGGGATAATTAGACCTTTTGATACGATAATGACTTTAGATTTTACTTAAAGTGGCGTTTCTAAAAAAAAAATAACCTTAAATTATTTAATTTTCATTGTCGATTTTCACAAAAAGTACGCATTTCCGCGGAAAAAGAAAAGCAGTTTGCTATGAAAAGTCACTACCCGCTATCGATTCAACACCTCAAAACAATAAAATTCGATACGCACGATATAAATAAACAGCCGATGTCGACGTAGGTACTACAAATTAACTTTAGTCGAATGGTTAACAATGTCAACATATTCAACTGCGTATGTCAGGCCGGAGTTGGGAAGTTGGCGGTTCGTCACCCCGTGCTGCGGAGAGCACGTAAAGCCGCTGCGCCTGATGTCTCTGGTCATGTCGGATCGGCGTTCCGTCTGGCCATGAGAGTCAGGGAATAGAGAGTGCACCTGTGTGCACCACGCACACACCTGTGCACTGTAGGATAGAATAGAATAGAAAATTGTTTACAAGAAATAAATTCAAATTCAAAATTATTTATTTCACGTAGACCAACCTGTGGCTTCTATGAGTCCTATGACCCTACCTCTAAAGGTTAATACACAAGAAAGAGGAAATAAATGCAAAAGCATTCTCTTCCAGGCAACCCTTGTCTGGAGAGGAAAACGTAAAAGAAGAAAATGTACTATCCATAATGTACTACATGTATGTGTGTGTATGTTTAGAACTGTAATATCTTCAGCTCAGATAGCTTGTCTCTCTTGAAGCTAGCTGCAGTCGCGAGGAAATCATTAATTACTTTAAAATTAGTGTCCATTCCTAGAACTCTTACCCGCAGCCCACAATTCAGAAACAAAAGTGTTAACAGGTAGATAGGTGGCCTCTGGACAGAAATGAGAGATCTTTATTTATGTGTGTCACACATTCACACTCATTACAACTCAATGTTGCACTGGTGTAATCTGCAGGTTCCCCAGTGACTCGCATCTCCGTGCTGCCTGGCTCAGAGCCCTCGGCAGACAAGACACTCCTCTCCCAGACCCTGCTGTGGTCTGCTCGCAGCATTTCCTGAGCGATGAATTTTATGAAACAGAATTCGGCTCAAGACAAATTTGTGCTGGTGCGATTCCCTCAAAAGTGCAGGTAACTTTGCTAGGGTTTAAGTTGCAAAGTAATATATGCATTATATCTTGTTATGTTGTTAATATGCAGTCAACATATACTTTATTTTATTCAGTTTTAACCGATCCTGAACAGTTTTTTGTAGGGTTATTAAAGGTATTAGGTTATTAGTCTAGGGTTGTGGACTTTGGCCTATAACCCTTCTCGGAGAGGAGGCCTGCACTCAGTTGGTGGCTGTTGATGGGTTGCTGATGATGATGAATTAGTGAATATATTATCTTTACAGGTCTGCATGATCTGTCTGGAGACTGAAGGCAAGCTCTATCTAATGAGCAAACACAACTTGGAAGAAGCATATGAACACTTAACTGGAAATCCTGTAAGCTTTCTTTATAATTTGATCACAAGATAGTTCTTTACTGTGATCTCACCTGATGTTAAGTGACAACGCAGTCTAAAATGGTATCGGGCTAACTTGGAAGTGGTATGGCAGTGTACATTCAACCCCAATCTGTTTCTACACATTGTGCTGGAATGCTAAATCGCTTGGCGGCATGTACTTGACAGTAGGGTGGTAACTAGCCACGACCAAAGCTTCCCACCAGGCCAGACCAGAGAATTCAGAAATTATAATTTCTCAAATTGTCACAGCTGGGAATCGAACCCCAGACCACTGCGCCAGGGAGGTAGTCAAGTTAGTCTTTAAAAGGAACACCCTGTGCAGGATTAGGACTTCAACTTAGGCGTTAATGGCCCAACAGTTAAATGTGCAGACTGAAACTGAAAGGTTGCCAGTTCAATCCCCACCTGTTGCACTATTGTCACACGCACTCCTAACACAAGCTTGCCGCTTATGTGGAGGGGAGAGGGGAATGATAGACTAGTTCAGCTTGGCTTATATTCATTTTTAAAAGAAACCTACATCGATGAAGAAACTTGCATTAATATGTTGCTCCATTGCTGCGTGATTGGAGAACAAACATCAAATACCCAACTGGGCGACTGATATTTTTTATATAATTATTTAAAATAAAGTTTATGTA
Source organism: Oeneis ivallda (assembly GCA_029955525.1). Classification (NCBI taxonomy): domain Eukaryota; kingdom Metazoa; phylum Arthropoda; class Insecta; order Lepidoptera; family Nymphalidae; genus Oeneis; species Oeneis ivallda. Next base: position 4,468,947 of record JARPMR010000021.1, read on the forward strand.
TTTTAATGCAATTCCAGTTATTTTTTGTTAATATCTTTACTAGTCTCAGAAATATAGAGCTTTAAGTTGTATTTAGTTTCCTCTTAGACAAAGAGAGCGTTACGGAGGTATGACGTCACACCGCAATAGCTCCATACACTGCTCATATAAAATTTCGTTTTAGAAAGAGAAAGAGACAGTCGCAGTAAAACTGCTTATGACTTATTTATTTTTGGATCAATTTATTTTCTGTTTTTATAACTGTTATCCTTGCTTTTTGCATTTTCGATAATAATCAATGAATATCAACATTTACACAACATTTGAATACCCAATTGTTTATACAATATGTTGTTTCAGCCATGTGACCTGGGAAATCTGAAACAGACACTTTGTGTGCATTGCGCTCAGAGCTTGAGAAACTTTAGCAGATTTAGAGACAAGGGCTTGAGAGCCCGAGGGCTGCTGATGGACTTGGTTCGACAACGTGAACTAGTGAGTGCTTAATACATATGGCGACGTTTTCGCATAGGCGTGTCGCGCGAGCCGTCGCGCGATATGGCCAAGGTATGAGGGCGAGCGAGAGCGAGCGACGCACCGCGCGGCGATTCGCCTGTGCGAAAACGTCGCCTGACTCATGTGCTGCGACACTTTTTTATATACTACGCGTTCGTTTCAAGTTGAGCCTTGCACCATAGAGCAAAGTAATCGACGTAGTCGTAATTCCTAGTTCCATGCCGACAGTACGGACACAGTATAGGATATGCAGTAGTTTGCCACCTTTGATCTAGTGGTACTACGCGTTACAAATTTCCCCTAGCTCTCTCGAGCTTCCCCGCACCGCACCTCAAGTCAGACCCACTTAGTAAACCGCTCGCGAAGCACCGCTTATTAAAAATAAATTTCAAATTCAAATTCAAATTATTTATTTGCACAGATTGAGTAGTACAATGGTGTTACATTATAATGAAAATCCTTACAATCTGCCGGATAGGCATGCAAAAATAATATTTAATAATAATTCTTATTCTAAGTTTACGTATTAAAAGTTCAATTTATTAAATTGAACTTTGGATATTAGGAGTTTTGGTAGGTTTTGTTAAAAAAAACTAAGAATGTTGTATAATTATCGTAAAGCATTAGAATAATAAACACTTTTTTTATATATATTTTATTATTTATACCAATTCGAATTCAATATTCATAGCTGTTAACACAGGTCAGCTAGTACTTAATAAATAAAACAATATATAAACTATTATACTGCATCTTCTTATACTGTGTCTTGGGTCTGACTTGAGGTGCGGTGCGGGGAAGCGCGAGGGGTGAAGATTTCTTTACTCTATGGTGCAGGGCTCAACTTGAAACGAACGCGTAGTAAAAAAAATGTATCTTTTTTTTCTTCAAAGTGTCAAAGCTATCAATTTTTGTTTTCCCATACATTGTTAATTAAAATCTTCTTAATTCTTGTTCTTTAGTTAAAATATCTTCAGGTAATTCTTTTGTAAATTCTTTAGTTAATTGCTTGTTAAACTTTTTCTAAAAAAAACACAATCCCAGCAAATGACCCTATAATGATGATGATGATGATTATAATTTATAATTGAACTCGCTCAAAGTCAACTTGTTTGTCCACAGATAACAAGGCTTCACATCAAAAAGATAAACCGCACAAGACACCAATTAAAAAATGATTTGGTAGCGACAACGTTGGGACCTGATCATTGTGACTTACACATACTAGAAGACATGCAGAGTGAATCAGAAGACACCATCGACACAGATGTAGTGAAAACTGAAGCAAACAACGAGTTAGTGTTGGTTGATGAAGACGTGGAGGTGATACATGAAGATGATGCTCGTAATGATGAATACTTATCAGACAGTAGTATAAAGTTAGAAACACAACTATTGGATGATGCTATTCTCAAAGCTCTAAACAGAAAAGCAGCAGTTTCTACACAAGTGGCTGTAACACAGGATAATATATTCAAGTGCGAAAGTGCCCCCTACCAATGTACACTGTGTTTGGAGGAATTTGTTGTTGAGCATGCGTACTTGCAACATTTGGACACGCATCTTCAGGTAAGACACGTGGATTGATTTGCTGTTTCTGCCTCAAACTCAAACGTTTGAGCACTTCAGTCAACTCGCCAAGTCCATGAGCTGGTTGGATCTGGAGGAGCACAAAGTTACCGATATAGTTCATTGAGTTGCGAAGCCGAAGTGACAACGGGCGGGGTGCATAGTTCAAACAATTGATGCTAATATTCACCTATGATAATCTATTAGGGCTTCCAAATAATTAATATAAATTTTTATGGGTGTATGTATGTTTGTCCACCCATTTCTCTGAAGTTTAATCGGATTGCGATCCTTTTCTTAATTTATTTACATTTAGTTTAACTAGGGAACAGTAACGGTTTTATAAAATCTGTTCAGCGGTTTTGAAGATATGGACAGTTTTCCTTTTTTAGTTATTATATTTATCCAAATATCCAATATAATTTTTCCAAAATAATTATAGCTTGTTTAAATGTTATCGCGGAGTGAATCTTCTGCGCCTGTACTGTTGTGTATTCTGCGCCTGTACTCCGACCCTCTGAAGCGTTCTGAAGACGGAAGTATAATGAGCTCGTTTCGCATTCGGCAGATCGGCGCCGCTGCTGGCGAGTGTGGCGCGTCCCTGTGCAGGTCAGTATACCTGCCTGTGTTGTTGACAGGCATGGTGGCAGTCGCAATACAATTGTGACTTTATGCAATGAAATAGGATTCGTGGACTATAAAAAATGTATGTATTTAGTTTTCTATTTCGAACGAGATTGATATTTACTTTGATATAAATAAAATTCAAAAAAAAAAAAAAATTGAAAAAATTAAAAAATACGACTGCCCTGACAACAAACGAACTAAAAAGTTAAAAACAAGTTTATTAGTTAGTCTGTATATATAGAAGCGAAAAGTCACTTATTTACGCGTTAACTAAACAAATAAAAAAATTGTCATCGCAGTCGGGGGACGCTCTGTGGAACACATTTTAAATTTTGAAGTCCCCCGAGAGACCGGTACTATGAAAATCATGGAGGTGACGTCACAACGACGCCATGATGCCGTCGAGCGTTGTCGCGTGAATTATAACTTGAAAATTAAAATAGCATTTTTATCTTTTTTTGCTGAAATATTGTAATTCTTCGAAATAGTAGATACTTCCGAACATCGTCCAACAGATCCTCTAAATCGCTCATCGCGCCTGTTGTGTGAGCGCAGTGAGCTCTATAATTGTTCTGTGACTAACACTTGAGAGGCTGCCGTCATATTTTTGGAGGTACTTGATTGACGCCATTTTGGCGATGTAAGCAGTTAAACGAGTGTCTGGAACTGATATTAATTAATTATGGAGGTCGGTGCGCCATTCGCAATATTATCAGTTCCGGAGCCACTCGTACGTCAACCGTGGCGCTTCAGGTATCACCACAATGAAGCCGTCACCTGTATAGGGGCAGCCAGGCCAGTGTCAATCATACACTAATTACAGAGGTCAGTGTTAGAACGTGTTTGCGGAGTGGAACTTCTGTAACTGCCCTGTTAAGTGTTTTGCTTAGCTTCTGGTGGCTGCCCGGCGCACTCTCGATACATTCTGTCGTGTTCCACAGGCCGGCCGCTCGACGGCGGAGTGACGACCCTCAGGAGCTGAGTGACGACCCTCGCCCTTCCGGACTCTTGCCTCCCACATCAGGTGAGATACAGCTCCGTTAGTCGTCTCCAAAAAAAGCGTCTCTCAAGTTATCGCGCATAGGTATATACAGGGTTAATTTTAATTTACCAACAACCTCCCAATTGTAACTTCTATGCATGATATTGAACTAAGCACTAAGCAGTGAGCACAGAACAGATTTTCTACCAATTTCGAGCGACGGCGCGTCAAATACGCAGCCCATTCCCTTTGACACGCGCCGCGTAGAGTTTTTATAATTTTATTTATTTCTGTATGAAAAAAAAATTTTCTTTAAAAAATTTTTAAAAGTCGTGGAACAAAAGTTATTCACTTTGATGAATAGAAGTTGCCTGTAGTAGGTTGTTGGTATTTTACAATTAACCCTATATTATATTATATTGTATATTATTATTGTGGTGTATATTATATTTTTTAACAGATTCTCAAATCGACGGAATCTTTTTTTTGTTTTAAAGGGTATGCTTCCCAGGTGGTCCCATTAAAATTTTATCGAAATCGGTCTAGCGCTTTTTAAAATATCAACAATAATTTATATACTTTGTACTGGTGCGGGCGTTTGAAATCTGTTTACTAAAAAAAAATATATTAAATTACTAAAAATAATGATTACGCATTACTTTTACAGAATTTATCTAGTTTTCATGATTCTTTTCATACTGGATAAGGTCTACCTCGAAGTTGGTCCCATTTAAATGTGATAAATAACTTCCACCTCTAAGGGTAGTCGCGGACGGGTGTCCCGTGAACCGATTCTATCGCGCACCTCTCTGTACCGGGCTATCCGTTTCCTGTGACCCGACTACTGCAGAGACAAAAGGTAGGGTTATGACTAGCAGTCTATGTATGTGTGTGTGTATGTCACTATTTACGAATGTTCCACCGCGGTGCCTAAACTACTGAGCCGGTTTTGATGATGTCAATTGATTCGTTGTTCTGCTCCGGTTGACATAGGCTGTATTTCATACAAACAAAATCCATAGAGGAGATTTAATATCGATGTGTGTGTGTGTCTGCTTAGTTTAATTTCATTAGTCAATTATTTTTTTACATAATATTTCGTTTCATTAAAGTTTTCACTTCAGATAAGTAAGTAGGTATCAGGAAATAGAGACAATGTTTCGTTGCAGTCGCTCTGCCCGCGAGCCGTGCGACGAATAACGAAACGAAAGTACCTCCAGCTGAAGAAGACGACTCACACGACGAACAAGACGTGCCTGCGAGTGGTATTGCCGCGGACGATGTCAGCTGTCAGGCGACTAGTCGGAGCGAAGCTGCTGCGACGCTGAGTAGCCCTACTGGCGAAAATAAGTTTACATGTTCACAAAAGAGTCATTTAGTAAGACACATGAGAACTCACACTGGCGAAAAGCCTTTCTGTTGTGAACTATGCAAGTATAAATGTTCACATAAGCATCGTTTAGTAACTCACATGATAACTCACACTGGCGAAAAGCCTTTCTGTTGTGAATTATGCAAGTATAAATGTTCAGAAAAGAGTAAGTTAGTAAGTCACATGAGAACTCACACTGGCGAAAAGCCTTTCTGTTGTGAATTATGCAATTATAAATGTTCACAAAAGATTCATTTAGTAAGTCACATGAGAACTCACACTGGCGAAAAGCCTTACTCTTGTGAATTATGCAAGTATAAATTTTCACAAAAGATTCATTTAGTAAGTCACATGAGAACTCACACTGGCAAAAAGCCTTACTGTTGTGAATTATGCCAGTATAAATGTTCACAAAAGAGAAATTTAGTAAGTCACATGAGAACTCACACTGGCGAAAAGCCTTTCTGTTGTGAACTATGCAAGTATAAATGTTCACATAAGCATCGTTTAGTAACTCACATGAGAACTCACACTGGCGAAAAGCCTTTCTGTTGTGAATTATGCAAGTATAAATGTTCAGAAAAGAGTAAGTTAGTAAGTCACATGAGAACTCACACTGGCGAAAAGCCTTACTGTTGTGAATTATGCAAGTATAAATGTTCAGAAAAGGGTAAGTTAGTAAGTCACATGAGAACTCACACTGGCGAAAAACCTTATTCTTGTAAATTATGCAAGTATAAATGTTCAGAAAAGAGTAATTTAGTAAGTCACATGAGAACTCACACTGGCGAAAAGCCTTACTGTTGTGAATTATGCAAGTATAAATGTTCACGAAATAGTCATTTAGTAAGTCACATGAGAACTCACACTGGCGAAAAGCCTTTCTGTTGTGAATTATGCAATTATAAATGTTCACAAAAGAGAAATTTAGTAAGTCACATGAGAACTCACACTGGCGAAAAGCCTTTCTGTTGTAAACTATGCAAGCATAAATGTTCACGTAAGGATCAATTAGTACGTCACATGAGAACTCACACTGGCGAGGAGCCTTCGTGCTCGCGAAGCGCCGGAGATGTTTATACCTTGCCGTAGATACTTAATACTTATACCGAGTCTTGAGCTGCTTGAACTTGGAAAACAGCTGATCGCGCGTGTGTGGAGTTTTAAATGTACATTGCTGTTTTGTGTTAAATATCGTCATGTGTTGTTTTGTAACTTAAAAACTAGTGGAGATAGAGTACATAAAAAGTCCAGATTTCCTTACTTGAGTATTCGAGTAAACAATAATGGCCGAATGTTAACCAAAGACAATTTATAGGGTTGCGAAGTTATCGCATGAGCGATAGAACGAATGTGAAAGCATTAGGTATACAACTGAATGAGTTTCATCCCAACTGCGATGGTCATAAGATTGTACCATTACTACAAATTTGACGTAAAAAGTAACTAAACAATATATTTTTCGTAATTATATTAAAAAAGAGGAATTTACAAGAAAAAGTTAACGAAGATTTATTACAAATCAGATTTTTGTCCTATTCTAAAGTATCCCCCATTTGTGGGTAACATTGTGTATGTTTAACACCTTGTCTATACCCGTGTATATGCAAATGAAGAAATAGATTGATTGTTATTTTGTTTTCTTCGTAGTTTGGATATAATTTACCTAGATTAAGATTATCTATATTTTATTTTATAATATCCAATTTTATTTAAGTTAACCATTACAATCATTTTCTGCTAGTGATTTATTTTTATCAATATCCATTATATTTTACGTTTCTAAAGTTACTCACCTCTACTGTAACAATGATTCAATCATTGAAGTAGGAAGACTAGTCGTAATTCCTAGTTCCTATTTTGTTTTCTTCGTAGTTTGGAAATAATTTACCTAGATTAAGATTATCTATATTTTATTTTATAATATCCAATTTTATTTAAGTTAACCATTACAATCATTTTCTGCTAGTGATTTATTTTTATCAATATCCATTATATTTTACGTTTCTAAAGTTACTCACCTCTACTGTAACAATGATTCAATCATTGAAGTAGGAAGACTAGTCGTAATTCCTAGTTCCTATTTTGTTTTCTTCGTAGTTTGGAAATAATTTACCTAGATTAAGATTATCTATATTTTATTTTATAATATCCAATTTTATTTAAGTTAACCATTACAATCATTTTCTGCTAGTGATTTATTTTTATCAATATCCATTATATTTTACGTTTCTAAAGTTACTCACCTCTACTGTAACAATGATTCAATCATTGAAGTAGGAAGACTAGTCGTAATTCCTAGTTCCATGGATTCAACCCATTCTTAAGGTCACTCATTCGCCTGTCCCCACCTCAACGATTCATAGACAAGGTTACGAAATGTCACTTTCTCCTAATCTGTGCAAATGAGTTCTGCTAATATTTCGTTTTTGAGAAAATAAATATCTTTTAATGGTAAATTCGAAGCAATTTTTGGTGTAAATCGTAACGAATGTGTTTGATGAATAGATCTAGACAGTTATTTATAGTTCAAAATGTGTGGTTGGTGTGTAAATAAGTGATATTCATATCAAGAGGTGTTTGTTTACTCGAATACTCAAGTAAGGAAATCTAGACTTATAGACGATTCCATGTTGTGATAAATAAAATAAAAGCACTGTCAAAGTCATGAAATGATCGGAACTCTTTGATTTTCCGGGATGCCTATTTCCAGGTTCTCAACTATACCTATCCAAAAAAATCACGTCAATCCGTAGCTTTGTTGCAGCGTGATTGACTGACAAACCAACAAATAAACACACTTTCGCATATTTCTAATATGTATTAGTAAGGAAGAATTAATACGAATTTACGATAATAAAGGCTATCTAATTAAATTTTAGAACACGAAAGCTACTATTGTGACTTAAATATGATATATTCCCTCGGGGACTTTTTTGTAGAAATTAATGAGGTATACTCATTACTCACAAATTAATAAATTTGCAACAACATTGTCACAAACTTGACGTGACAATTTATAATCAAACAAAAATCAAATTTGCAGCAAACTCAGTTGCTATCTGGGTAGGTACTTTAATCATGTAGAACATAATTTTATCTATAAATAATCAAGTTTTCTCAGCACACTCCAAATAATGCATTTTATAGGCAAAACTTTGCTACAAAGTAGCAATTTTGCTACAAATTTGCAATAATGTAACTCAGAGTTACATTATTGCAATTTTCTAAGGATCTCTAATTTTTTGAAAATAAATTATAGCCTATGTTACTTCCTGATAACTTAGCTTTCTATTGGTGAAAAAATTGTTAAAATCGGTCCAGTATTTACAGAGCCTATTCGGTACAAACAAACAAACAACCAAAAAAATCTTTCCTCTTTATAATAATTATTAAGTATAGATTATTATCTGTTTACTTCACTATACTTTATTTCGTTTATCTTTTGTTACACTAACCCATAAAATTTTTTTACATACTTCTATTTCCATTTTATCACAATATCTTGTTTAGACGTCCGGAACTTTGGATCCACGGAAGACCCGCGCGGTGCCTGAGCTTACTCCACAGGCATACTGCCTCGTTGGTCTAGTGGTGAGCACGTTCGACTACGGATGACGAGGTCCCGGGTTCGATTCCCGGGTCGGGCCAAAAAAAATGTATTGGGGTTTTTCTGTCAAGAAATTCTCATTACTGTTGCATGTGGGTAAATCTAAAAAGTAATAAAGTTAGTTGTGTCACCGACGCGGTCTTTGATTCAGTGCTCCGGAGTCATTTATTGCCTTTTTAGTAGTAAGATTCAACTGTTACTAGTCCAGAGTTAGGAGGTTGGCGGTGCGTCACCCCCGTGCCTCGGAGAGCACGTAAAGCCGTCGGTCCTGCGCCTGATCTCTCTCCGGTCGTGTCGGATTTCCGGTCCATCGGACTATGAGAGTGCACCTGCGTCTGCGCACACACTTGTGCACTATAATATCTCCCGCGCAGATGGCTAATCTCTGAGCAGATTATTATTATTATTATTTAGGTATGTTGAGTGGAGACCATTTTGGGATCACACATATTTTGTTGTTTTATATCCGTATCACTATAACTTTGTAATGCATGAGTTCAAGATAAATGCTTTTTCTTTCTTTCTTCTTTCATATATTTTTGAAACTCCCTAAAAATTACGGATTTTTTTATCTATATTTTTTTGGGGGTTTTTACCACCTGGCATGTCAACCCCATCGATTCAAACAATATTTAACAATGAAACTTAACCTACCTTAACAATAAACTTATCTAACTTAATACTAACTTAACTATCAACCGATAGTCACTGACGGCAAGCAGTGACCAGATTTGAATTGCTTAAAGCAAAAGCGGGTGAAAAATAAAACCCAACGGATCCATAATAAACTTTCAAACAGCATATATTGTAGAAATAAAAAAATACATGTTACAAATAAACTCTTTTAAGCTAAAAAACTTAAATCTAAAAAATCCACCAGATTTTTTTACATCTGGCGGCACTGTTGTGACGGTATAAAATAAAAAATCCCGAAATAAAACTAATAATTTATTTTTATTTTATTACAAATTACACAAAAACAAATTTTATTTTAATTAAATTTATCTTGCATACATTGCCTTGTGTCATAATTTCAAAAGATTACAAATATGTAATACGCGCTAAAAGTATTTTGTTTGTTTAAATATAAATTACAGAAGAATGCTTAGAACAGATTTTCTCACAAATCGCAACTTTCATATAAACATAATATTATTATTATTAATAATAATAGTCCATTATTAATAATAACTAAAAAAAATCAACTTGTCATTTTAACAACTCTAGACTTACTCTAGGTAATGTCAAATTGATAAGGCCCCGAACATAACAGAAAAAAAACGAAATAGTAGTAAAAATGAAATTTTGTTAGTAAAATTGGGCCTTAACATCCTATGTAAATCCTAAATAAAAGATGTACTGTATTTTTTTTATTTATTCAAGATGGCGGGCTGTCTTTTTATTTTTATTTGTATACGTAAAACCATTAAAGGCGGATTAAAATAATTATGGCAAAAATGAGGTAATATATTAAAAATAATATATTAATAAATTCGCGAAATTGTTTTAATAGGTAGTAATAATATCAAGGATTGTTTTTTTAATTAGGGCGGCCACCATTTCGAATAAACGACTACATTACGTCCCGATAACACGTCGAATCAAAAATTGAAAAAAAAATATATATAGGTTAAAAAATCTACAGAACTGTAGGCTAGCCAATTATAATTTCTTAACTTTACATGGATAGTGCTATATATTATTATTATATTTAATTTTTAATAATATATCTCCGAACACATCGAGCCGCTTCATTTTAGAAAATGGCTTTCAATATGTACGGCTAAACTTAGGGATGCGCAAAAATTTATCGATATATTGCTTACACTCAATACTTTTCCGGTATCGATACATTCAAAACTTTGTTAACAAAACACGTTGTTATTCATGTCACTAACACTTTTTTGTTTTCAAGAAATTTTATATAGAAGACATATTTTTAGATTATCACTCTGTTTTTCATGAGTTTGACATGATTACTAGCATGCCTATTGCAAATCTTAGTCGCAGTTAGACAAAGTGTTCAAAAATCAATAACTACTCTAAATAGCTGCCCCCAAAAAGACATCAAAAGCATCGAAAGTATAAGAACGGCATATTCAGCGTAACGGAGTTATTTGTCGGAATCTTTATGTTATCATCATCAAAAAAAGTATGGCTAAAATATTCTATTTTTTGCATTTGATCGATTTCGATTTATTGAGCTACGATACTTTATGATTTGCGCATCCCTAGCTAAACTATTAAATTATCAATTATATTTTAAAAAGCACGAATGGCGTTGGTCATCCCCAACATGGAAAGCATTACATGCCGTATTTTATTTATTTATTTATAAAAAATACAATAATTATACAGTTAACATAATAATAATTAAGAATGCACCAAAATACCAGTCCGAACGTTTTGCAATGAGTATGTTTTTTCCATACAATACAAATTAAATTATTAACTTAAAACAATTGTTTTGAGAATTCAATCTTGTCCTTTTTTCTTAAATATACGTCATATTTAAGGACGTCGAAAAGTGCGAACCATGAAAATTTAAATTTGTGTCAAAAACGACCGTCAAAATATTAGTTTAGAAATATGGTTAAAATATGGAACCAAGTTTGCGCGTGGATTATGTTTTTTGTAAATCCCCTGGGAACCCTTAACCTGGGTTCTACTTCTATATGTATTAGCTGTGGAAAGGCAATATTCAAACACAGTTTCATATATTTTATGAGTACGATGGCACTAGTGTGTTCTATATAATTGACTACCTAAATTAAGGTAAAAAAATTACTTGATAATCCATTTTTTCATAATTATTTTATTTAGGAACTAGCTGATGCCCGCGACTTTGTCCGCGTGGATTTAGTTTTTAAAGTCCCTCGGGAACTCCTTGATTTTCCGGGATAAAAAGTAGCCTAGATGTTGACCCGAGTAATAAGCTACCACGGTATAAAATTTTGTAGAAATCTGTGCGGTAGTTTTTACGTGAAAGAAGGACAAACAAACAGACACGAAATCGTCCAGTTACAGTTTTATTATAAGTATATAGATTAAATAACAATCCCATTGAAAACGCACGGACGTGCCACAGAAAGTAGATATATTAAAAAAAACATTAATAAAAATATCAATTTCTCATAAGACGCTTGGCAAGTCATAAGAAAAAGAGCATTATAATTAACCGACTTCAACTAATGGGGAGTTCCCCGTTACCAGTATGTGTGTCCGTTCAAGATAAAATAAAAAAACTAAAATCTACTCGATCGATAACTATTTGTTTCTACTAATAATTTTGAAAGAATTGAACACCAGGGTATTTTCCTTTGAAGTCGGTTTTATTAAATTTTTTTTTTCGAAATCGTCAAATAAATTACGTCTGCATCTACCTTACTACTAAATGCTCAGCGCTGAGTGTTTGCTCGGCTGCAACTGAGCGGATGCTAAGCGGTTTGAGCGCCATCTACCGTGAAGTGGCAACATTAACGCCAAGGTGGGTTTACGCGTACTTTTTATATACCTAGTCGATTATAACATCAACTATTTGACGTTTAAGTTGAAAAATTGCACAATCTTCAATGACAATTACTTTTTTTTTTTTTAAAGAATATTAGTCAAGTTGAAGTTGACTAATATCCTCCTCTCCCCTCCAAATAAGCGGAAAGCTTATGTTAGGAGTGGGTACGACAATAGTGCAATGGGTGTGATTCGAACCTGCGACCTTTCAGTTTTCAGTCCGCACCTTTAACCGTTGGGCTATTGAGGCTTGTAAATTTGTCATAATATAGATTGCTACGATACCCATCGATCGCTTCTGACAGTGAAATGTTGATACAATAAATTTAATATCTTATCGATAGCCGATTGCATAACGCCCTATCGATATCGATAAAAACTTACCGACATGAGTCATTTTGCAATTCAGACATTAGCAAGTCAATCTGTCAAACACATGTACGATGCGATGGCTAGACTATATAGAATTATAGATCATCGATAAAATGCGATTCTTACAACACTAAACCGATCTGTCAAATACATGCATGACGCGATAAATAGATTATCATCGATCATCGATATACTGCGATGCGTACAACACTAAACTGTCAAATAGCAAACAGTACAATTGACAGATACAACAACAGCGAGCGTATTTTACAGAATTCATGAAGAAGCGGCATCACGAGCGAGTTGCAATAATTTTGGGAACTCTTAAAAATACTTTTGTAAGCGTGATGGCAGTGTTGTTTTTGAGTTTTATCTGTAACAAATAAACATAATTATTAAACAATAATTAATTCATCCTACTTCCTAATCTATATATGGACTTATATAAAATCACGTGTCACGATGTATGTTCAGGATAAACTCGAAAACTACTGAACCGATTTTGATCAAACTTCGTAACTATCTGTAATTTGGTCCAACTTAAAAGAAGAAATGGTTTTTTTATTCAAATAAACTTTTTTACAAGTGCTTTTGAACCGTCGATGAGTCTACCACTGGTTCGGAATGCCCTTCCTGCTGAGAAGAACCAGCAAGAAACTCGCCGATTGCTCTTTTCAAAACAAGTTTATAATTCAATAGAATAGATACTAAGCTATGTATGCAGTGTTTCCACAAATAGTTCCACAAAAGCATACCTAATTATAATTCAACACATGTTAAGACGGGCAGACAGGAAGTAGCCCCATTCCCGACGGCGGCACCCGTTCACGAGCATGACGCATGATCCAGCCATTGCTTCGCTCAACCATATTTGAGGGAACGTAATATTAAAATGTAGGATAGTTTTTATCTTAATTATTGACATCAATATTTGTTATTGCAAATTAAAATATTATGTTAATTAGGTACACTACAGATTTATAAATTAAATACAGTTCGAGATTTTGGGTTGCTAGACCAACCTAGCAACCTAAGTCTCTAACGATGTTAGATTGCGGTGGTTTAGATTGTGTTATAATTTTGCATGACTGATATTATAAATGCGAAAGTGTGTTTGTCTGTTGGTTTGTCCTTCTATCACGTCGCAACAGAGCAACGGATCGATGCGACTTTTTGCATGGGTATAGTAATGGGAGAGCTACTTTTTATCTCGGATAATCAAAGAGTTCCCGCGGGATTTTTAAAAACCTAAATCCATGCGAACGAAGTCGCGGGCATCAGCTAGTAATATTATAAATGCGAAAGTTTGTAAGGATGGATGGATATTCGTTATTCCTTCATGCTAGGTATAAGGAATGAACCGATTTGACTGTTTGGATTAGAAATAGCTTATACCCAGAATTAACACTAGGCTAGATTATATCCAACAAGATTAAAGTTCCCGCGGGACTTAAAAAGCCTTGATCCTCGCGGACAAAGTTGCGGGCATCATCCTACTTCCTACTATCCTATCCTAGTTCCTAATTTACAACGTGTACTGAAAGTCCGAAAAACGACTGCAGGGTACCTTTCTACCTTTCATGTAGAACTCTTCAGCACTAGTATTGTACTCGAAGCCCTTATAGTTTTTGAGTAAACCACACTGAAAGTTTTCACCAATAACAATCTTAGCACAACCCTAGAAAACATAACACGTCGGAATAC